>JAOTAX010000197.1:8782075-8793296 GCA_025629825.1 Erythroxylum guanchezii
AGTTTTATCATCCTAATTTTTATTTTATTTTATTTTATGAATTCTAATTAATATTTAATATTTCTTACAATTTTATTGCATATTTTATTGATTATGTAATAATTAATATTACATTTACAATTAATTGGAAATAGAACATGTTGATATATGTTTGTGATAGTTGAAAATTGGAAATTGTTAGAAATTGATAAAATTGGAAATTGTAAAATATTTACAAATTGTTGTTATTTCATATTAATTATCATTATTAGTTATTATTAAGATTTTTGAAAACATAGTTGATGTAAACAGTAAACTAGTAAAATGTATAGTACAACTGTATAATATACTAATATGGACTATTTTGCAAATTTTAAAAATTTTAGGGACTATTTTATAATTTTAAAAAATTCTCCGAAACGGTATCCGGTACTGACCGATACCGATATAGTTTCGTTCCAGAGCTCAATCTGGTACCGAATCCGGTACGGTATTCATAACAATGATTTGAATGTATTAGTAGCTAGATTGAAAACCTTGAAACTAAAGCTAAAACAAAGCACATTTAACTACCATCCAGATCAAATTTGCTATCTTTTCTTTATGATAACTTGTGAGACAACAAACATGTGAGGTTTATGGTCTACCGTGAGCATTTAGATCATACACCATCAAACACGTACTCCGGAAACTTACAAAACAGTTAATGACGGATTAAAATTAATTTGCAAAAGTGACACGTAAAGTTTATATTATCTCCAATTTCTTAGTATTTTTTTCCTCTTTCCGGTTACAACGTCCCTCCAATAGAAAACCATCATCCTAAATAAAGGACGAAAGAAAACCTATCATGCGTAATCACTGCGTGATAATGGATAAGATCAATCACAACTTACGGGATCTACTACCAGAGAGTCATCCACGTCAAGTACATCTAAAAATACTATACAACTCCAAAGAATATAAACCGGAACAATCCCTGAGGAAGAGAAAATGGTTATAAGCTCAAGGTTCAAATCCATGCCTCCCATTTGAGAGAACAGAAATGTCTTCCATCAATTGATGTTCGTCAGTCACTTTATGCTGATTCAAAACTCTAGGCTTGTTTTGCTTCAGAATAACATAAAATCCCCAGAACCAAATAAAACAAAGTAGAACCGCAATTTTATTCAATGAAGCATATATAAGATGATCCACAAGACATAGCTCAGTTGTTCCTGAGATGTGATAAAGAGCCATGAAATCAATAACCCCAATAATCATTGCGGATTTCATCATCGAACTTCTTCTTCACCTCAGGATGCTGCTCAAAGTATTCATCAGCAGTCATGGTACTGATCTTTTTCTGTCATTCCAGTAATAAATCCCATGAGAAAATTATCACATAACAGAAAAAAAATTTAAAATGCCTTTCGTTTTCCTTTTTCTATTTCCTTTAACATTGACCAGAAAAACCCAAAAAAACAAAGAAAAGAGCATCACTATCACTATCACCTTCAGCTCTTGTACTTCTGCAATCTCCTTCTCTAATCTCTCTGATTCCTTAAGAGATTGCTCTTCTGCTTGCTTCAGTTCCACCAACTGTAGCAACAGATTAGGCTTCATTGGATGATAAAATAATAAAAGTACTCAACTTCGACCGGATAATAGATATCATTTTCATATAGAACGACAATTCATAACCTGAATTTTAAAAAAGTGGAGTTTAACTTGCAATTTATTTGAGTAAAAGATATGGACACCTGTGATTTAACTCATTCCTAAGAAACTCTATGATTTAATATTCTCTCTATATTTTGTTAAATGGACAAACATATCCTTTGTATTAGTTTTCCAGTTAAAAAAACTAGTCAGAACTGACACATGGTATCGTTTGAAGCATGCCACGTGTCAATTCCATCAAAAAGGTTGACAGAAAACCTAACAAAAGGGATGTATGTGTCCATTCACCAAAGTACGCGGAATTTTTTTAAACATACTATAGAAATTTTTTCCAAACACGAGTCAAACAACCAGAGACTCCGTATATTTATCCCAATTAATTTCTTCCGAGAAAAACAGTGAGATTAATGAAAAAGAAATTGCTTGTGTCTGAAAGTTTCAGTAAAGAATGCTGACATAAGATATTTGTGAGGAAGTACTCATAATCTTAAAGATACTCACCAGAGAATCAAATTTAGGTTTGTATTCAGGAGTTACGGTATCAACAAACTTGGGAATTTCAACACCTGAAAGGTAATACATCGTAATGCAAAGTTAATTTCAGATCAAAAGGAACCCAATGATGTAATGTTTGGTAAGATGCAACGTGATTGGATGAAATTTAAAGTGCAACGGAACATGGGGCGTAATGTAATAGGCATTCATAGAGTCATCTGCTTTATGGTGAGCTGCCAAACCCAACAAAACTTTCAATGGTGTACACCATCATAAATTTTATAAACAACCCATGAAGGAACGGATGGTCTGATTTAATATTTGATTAAATTACGTCTCTAATTGCAAATATTATGTTGACTTCAAATTGCAAGGGGTTTATTGCATAAGAGTTATTAAGGCAGCATATATACAAATAATGGTTGGTTCCATTCCGATGCAGTTAGAAAATCTTGCAGAACGGTAATGGAGATATCAATGCCTAGCTCAACTACGTGACCTTCATGTCAGCAGCTTCAACTACAAACTTAGAACCAATGACAGGAGGTTTACAATGCACTCTCCACAACTGTTAAAAGTCAACTCTGCAAATTATGCCGCGTGCCCACAAAGCATCAACTCTTAGGTTATAGTGGTCTTCATCTAAGAATTTTCATATTTGAATTAATCAAGAAAACTATTTATCCAATTAAATAAGAATGTGCCCAAAGAACACAGCATTTCTTGATATGCAGAATATCAGACAGTACATTTTCTCCACCAACCAACTTAGTTTGTAGGTAACAAGGTCCTTCACACTCTTGGCAATTCCAACTTGTTCCACTTTGACATGGATTTACCCTAGAAGACAGGGACCTAATATGCACAAAGCATCCCTAACATGTGATAGACCAAGTAGTTACTTAGCTGCAGTTATAATTTGCAAATGGACCAATATTATGGAATCAAATTTGGTTATCACCACTCATGAGATACTGAGCAGACTCAAAAGGAAATAAATATTAGCTAGATATCATAACACTACTATGAATTATGAATCTTGGTACATTATGCCTCTTGCTCCGCCATTCCTACATATTTATTTGTCAGCTAAGCCTAAGTACACATCACAACGGTTTGGAACAGAAAACCACAATAAAAGCAATAGAGGGATTTCAGAAGTGTCAAATAAATGGAAGAAAAACCAAAAGTACCCCATCCTTTACTGTCAAGGAAAAGGTAGACCTAACCATCACATAAAGGAGCCTACTAATGGATCTCTTTTAACCACATGGTAAACATTGTGTGTAAGAAACAGATGAAGGTATCAAAATGAGGGACAGAGGAAACTTTATCAAAAAATGCTTATGAAGGATTAGTGAGGAGACAGACATACTGTCATATGCTTCCTTGTACATATCCACCAATTTAGAACCAATTCCTTTTCTGTAATACTCCCAATCTATGGGCTCAGGTTCCTGCATAATTAAAACCAAAACCATTTGGAGTTTATTATTAAAAAAGACTTCAAGTCAATCAGCATTTTTTGCGTAAGAACTTTCCCGGATATAAGAAGAAACAAAACCAGTGAAGCTTAATGGAACAGACACCAATACTCAAACATTGGACAAGAAGACGACATGCATAGAAGGGAATAACAACGTGTCACAATTAATATTGGATTAGGGTTTCACAACAAGTAACAATACAATCACAAGACAACGCAAAGGAGTTGCTGCTTATATAGCTTAAAGGATGCAATTACTGGCTTACACCCCATGTCCAACCCCTAAAATCTTCAACTGTTACTACTTTCTGCAAATAAGGAAAATAAGAACCAAATGCAAATGCAAAAGCAAACATCAATCATAAAATTCATCAAATCAACATTAAAAAGGTGATATTTACAAGTCCAACCAGTGACAAAAAGTGATAACCCCAATGCAATTTAGAATCATTTTCAGACGAAATCAACTTAAATAAAAATCCAGCTCACAACAACAGATTAACTACATATTACGCTCGTGCTCTACTTGATTTCTGTCACCCATAAAAAAGCTTTCACTATCCCCAATCTCCAACAAAGGAAACTGTAAGCCAAAAAACTACAAATAACTCTCTTTGGTCCATTACTTCACGGCATAAACGAATGAAAAACATATCACTTGAAGAAGCCACAGTATTGTAACACCATAAAATTTTAGAAATAATCTCTAGAAAAGCAAGGAAAAAAATACAAGTTCGTGGTAACAAAGAATCTATGGAAAAGTACAATCATTTATCAACAAAGAATCAAAACGGATAATCCGCAGGATCAGATCTAGAAATGGGGAACGAAAAGCAAAATTAACCAAAACCGTCAATCGAAAAATAAAGCCCTGGATATACCTGACTGAACTTGGTTTGGAGTTGGGAGTTGACTTCGTCGAAGGTGCGACGGAGAGTGGCGAACTCCTTGCGAGCCTCATCGGAGACAAGAAGTTTCGCCATGCCTTCCCAGTCAATGCTCTTGGACGCCTTGAATGCCACATCTGTCACTTTCTTACCTGCTCCACTCATCGTTTACCTCCGAAATCTCACGCCGCCCCTATCACTAACTACGTCCGGACTGCACTCTCTTTTTGTTTCTGTTCTTTTTTCCGCTCCAACCGTGAAACAGCTATCTCCACACAGCACTTTGGCTGCTTCCACGCACACAAATCGCTAACCTCGCTTCTTTATGTCTCTTGGCCAATCAAATCCCCATATCGTCAAGGGAGTGGATGAAGTAAAAACTGAAAGGAAAGATGATTCCTGTTCTACATGGGCCACATAACATTAGGCCTTTCGGAACAAAAAGATTTGTGCTGTTATATGGGCCCCATCATATATAAGGGCAAAGATGTATGATCAGTCTTAAGGTAAAAATCCTTTTAGTTTTTAAAACTCATATTTCTGATTTTTAATTTTCAAAAAAGTTATGTATCTTAAAATTCATTAAAAATTACTAAGAAATACATGTGATATGAATATTATATATAAACTGATTAAATGTCACTAACATAGTATTATTAAACTGAACTCCAACCAATTAAATCAATTTAAGAGATGAATTAGTTTAAGTTTAATAATTGAATCAAATCGTTTTAATAAATATTATTGGATTGGTTTATACGAGATGCTCATATTATATATATTTTGATCATTATTTTTTTAACCAAAGTATTAAAAAAATTCAAAAAAATTAAAAGCTATGAAGAACTTTTTCAAAAATTTAATAAATTAAAAGATTTTCTAAAATCTCTTAAATCACAAAAAAGTAAATACTTTTTATTTTAAAAAAATTTTATGATTATTTTATTCACTTGCTATAAACTTTTTATATCATTTTATTTTACTGAAAAGTTGAGTTCCAAATTTACATTTCATTTTATTGAAAAGTTGAGTTCCAAATAAACTTGACCCAAATTTAATAAATTGAGCATCAATCAATACAACTTCTGACCGAACTTAAGCTTAGGAATTGAAGAATTGAAACGAAAGCCCAACCCGATGGCCCGAGATGACCTACACCCGATTACAAAACAACATTATTTTTTAAAAATTTAAAATGAATCAATTCGATTTCAAGACGCGCGACTCAAAACTCAACGATTGAGACTCTAAGGCCACCTCTTAGGGAGTCCCCAACAGCTTCAAATCAAGTATGATTGGTTTTTCGCTCTTCTGAAATTTTACCTTAGATGACATAAAGCGAAGAAGTTATAACTTTTATGCATTATGAGTGATTGAATAGCCAATCATGTCATTTTAATTTAAGATGATAAAAGCAAATGCTTTGCCTAAACTTTCTAAATGCATTTATAACATAAAACTGCACTTAGGCTATACTTGATAAGGTTAACATGTAAAACTAAAATTTACATATTAATCCGTTTTTTCATCTATGCTCACTCGATTCTCTTAATTAAAGCATTGGCCTATTCTACCTGTGGTTTTCTGACCTCGGTGCCTCCCATTTTCGGTTTAGTTCTTTAGAAGGCAGAAAAGAAAATTTCACAAACATTCATGGATGATACCTAAACAATTTATATGGTTTAATCTTTTGGAATTTACAAATGAAGTATAGCCAAATAAAAGGAATAAAAGGAGGGGAGGTAACAAAGGGATAAACAATAACTGTTTATATCTAATATTAATACTCATCTGAATCAGATTCATAATACTCGTCATCTCCATCATCATCAGAGTCTCCATCATCATGATCATACAATATATGATCCTCATCCCAAAGTGGACACGAGCATGTTGATTTTTTATTCTTCCACTCAGCACCGCAGGTGTAGCAAAATTCATAGCCGCATCTACAAAACAATCACAATAATCAGACTAACTACAATGTGTGAGCATTAAAGGCTTTAATATAGCTTCTTCCCTCGCTAAAGAATCTTCTGCTAGATCTAACTTTGTTGAGATGCAACATGAAGTAACTTTTGGCTTCACCGTGTTCATATACCAGACAACCATATAGATGGGTGAAGAAAGTATGGGTCGAGGACAAAGATTAAAGCCTGGGGAAGATCTTACTTCTTCCACAGCTGTACTCATAAAAACCAATTCCCTCTCATGTTTGCACGTTCCATAAAATGGTTTTAATGGAATGATATATATAAGAGAGCAATTAAAAAGAACTAAGTGCGGAATGGCATAACTGCACAAAGGAGGTTTCACTTTATTTTCTTTCTCAGCTTCTACTATTCACTATTGAACACTGGACTAAGCACAATTTACAAAAACTTACATTTTCCCACCAAGTAATATCTATTTGTCGGCCGAAGTCGTATTTGCACATTCAAAGGAACATCAATTAAAAAGGACATGGAAGTATAGTACCTGCAAGTCATGTGATAACAACCTTCAGCAAGCTCAATCATATGGTTACACTTCACACACTGCCGCCAAAGATTCCTTGTCGCAAGAGACTTTAGTTTCATATCTTCTGGAGGATTGGGATTCAACCTTTTGTAGGTATTACATGTCATGTTATTATGCCAGGGGACCTTGCAATTAATGCAGAAAAGACGAGAACATTTCGTGCAGCGCCCAGCACCTGCAGTACCTTCAAATGCAAAAATCTCTTTTTTTGACATCAATGCTGAGCACTTGGGATAAGGACAATATACTCTCTGAGTAACAGGAATAGAAGCTTCCTTTATTCGTTGTCTCATGACCTTATCTAACTTGGATGTCAAAAATTTCCCGCAGCTGTCAACATTAAGCTCAGAATTGCAGTCTACATGAGGACATTTTGGCACCATACCATGAAGCAACTTAACCTCCACATGCTGTTTCATACAAGAGAAGCAGTACCGGTGCTGGCATCCATCAACAGAAAAGATATGCTCAGCATCGGCATCTTCTAAACAGATAACACAAGTCTCATTAGGAGTCCTGCGACAGCCAGACTCTGTAGACATGGTGACTTGCGATAGTATTGCTTCCCTTGCAAGTTTAAATGTAGAAGTCATAACATTACGTGCCACAAGAGTAGTCTTGCAATCCAGAAATTTCTTTTGCAGTAAGGACACCTGATTAACTAGCATAGCAATCTTCCTCTGCTTCGGAGGCCACCTACCAATGATCTGCATAACAGGTTTGCAACATTACACTAATTTATATAGTAACATGATAACATTTGTTATTAGTAGTGCAAGGCAAATTTTATGGTCCATTAACAACCAAGAATGTTCAATCTATGTTCAAATTTCAAACAAGATTACTTAATTTAGTTCGATCCTATGACGGGAGGGGGAACAAAAAAAAAGAACAAAAGCACTCACGAATTGGAAAAGTGGAAAGCAATCACAGTGAATCACAATCCTCTTGAGCTCCAAAGCGAGCGCCGCATCAAGGCCTTCAATCAAAGCCTTGCACTCGGCAGTAGTCTTGTTCATTCCATAACTATTCAAAGGCTTCCGTAACTCAAATACCAAGTTATTTTGCGGGTCGCAAATTGCCACTCCAATTCCCCCCAAAACCGTCTCTTCCCCAATAACCGTCTCTTCACCGAGCAAACCCTTGAAATACAGTCTAAATACGTTGTAGTCGCTTGTGGACGATCCCTCTCCGAAGGGCTTCTCGAAATTGTCGCCCCACTCACGCCATTCATGCTCCGGAATTCTGAGAATCTCACGCGCCACTCTCTGGTCGTGGACGCAACGTTGGAGATCTTCCTTCACTCGCCGCATTTCGAGCTCAAATTGCTTGCGGTCATCAATCTCTTGTTCGAGTTTCTTCAGTTCTGAGAACTGGAGGGCGGGGAAAGAAAAAGTATCGGTTGAAGGAGATGATTGTGGCTGTGGCTGTGGCGTTGGCGGTGAGAAGGAGGATGATGGAGTGAGAGCCAGGGATGCGTCGAGGGCTTCTTGGAGTTGGAGTTCGAAAGCGAAGTGCAGGTCGGATTCTACGTTTTGCGCCGCCACTAACTCTTGGCGTTGTTTGGAGAGGAGGGAGCTGAGGTCTTCGTCGTCGTCGTCGCACATGGAAGTGGCTGTTCGGGCTCCCGGCGTCGCCATATCGAGGGATCCAAAAGCCCTCAGAAACAAATTAAACTTTTCGGTATTTTTTTGGGTATGGGTATTGGCCAGGGACAAGTGAATTTATTGTTATTCAAATTACGTAGGGCTGCTCGGTTGATAAGTTTCTTTTTTTCAAAAAGAACAAAATACTCAAATTTTCGTTCATGATTATAAAACTTATTTAAAATTTGAGGAGTAGAAACTTAAATTTGTAAATGTGTAAATTGAATAGATGCTCAAGCTAAAAAATGAGCACGTCTATTAGCTTGCCTACGAATCTACCTATAAGAAATATTCGGTAGCGATAATAATAAAGTTTTACAATCACAAATAATAGTACCCAACTTGGAAAGATCAAAGCTCGGTGAGCTAAGTGAGAAAAATAAAATTTGAGAATCCATAAAAATAGTGCTACCACCTTCAATGTGTTGCTGTCATAGAGTTTGCAAGGATTGTAAAAGTGCTAGTGTATTCGCAATCAAGGGATCCACACCACCAACATAATGACCAGAAAAATCTCTAATAAACTCTCCCTCAGTGCTCTCCAATATTGCTCCAAATCCAAGCTTACCTTCATGACGGAATACTGCTCTGTCAATGAAAAGTTGCCAACGGTTATTGCTGCCGTCCATCGATGAAGACGATGAAAAACGCTGCAATAATCTACTTGTTGATGATGAAGAAGACGACACAAGTATTCTATAATGATTCCAAAGCTCTAAGAAATTTAGAGCTCCCAAATGCATTGGGTAGCATGTTGTATTTTTGTGAGATGAAAACATATTATTTCTTGTCATCTAAATGTGTCTTGCATAAATCACAAATTTTGGATCTGAATTTTGTCACCACCTTTAAGTACCTGTACTCTGCAAGAAGAAATTAATAAAAGAAGAGTTAGTGTCTTCCTCCACAAACCTGTCTTGCCTCCAGACTCCACAAGCTTTACAACATGACACAAGAACATGATTCACATCCTCCTCCTCACCACACCATGGACACCCTAAATCAACCTCAACTCCTCTCCTCTTTAACCTCTCCTTGATTGGTAAAATATTTCGCAAAGCACGCCACATAAATTCCTTATCCTTTAGTGAAACGTCTAACTTTCAAAATTTCCCCCATCAATTTCCCTCAACTACCTCTCCACTCCCCCTAATCAAACGCCATGCTACATGATACCCCGATTTAACATTATATTTCCCTTTCTTATCTCAATGTTACAAAAGATGATCTTGACAAGTATGTAAATTAAGAGGAATACTAAGGATAGCCCTAAACTCCCTCAAACTAAACAAGCTCATGATTTTTCCCACATCCCAGCTCCTCTCTCCCTCCACCAACAACTCACTCACTCACCCTCATATTGGGCACAATAAAGGCCCTACTATCTTCCACCACAAAATTATGATCAATAGGTAACTAAGGATGTTTTGTAACCACTATACTCTCCCCATTCCCAACCCTCCACCGCACTCCATGTTTTAAAACCCCAATTGAAGCATAAATACTCCTCCAAATGTAACTAGGAGACCGCCCCAGAGATGCCTCCAAAAAATCCCTATTACGGAAATATTTTACTTTGAAGATCTTAGCAAAAAGAGTATTGGGTTCCGTTATAAGACGCCACCTTTGTTTCGCTAACATGGCCAAATTGAAACAATGGAGATCACGAAAGCCCATACCACCCGATTTCTTCCCACCACACATCCTATCCCAAGCTAACCAGTGGACACTTCTCCTCCCATCCGCCTTATCACCCCACCAATATTTATTCATCCGCTTCTGCAAAGCATCACAAATAGTAACGGGGATTTTGAACACGCTCATACAATAAGAAGAAATGGCTTGGGCAACTGATTTAATAAGAATATCATTTCTTGCTCTCGAAAGGAATCTGCTAGACCAACACCCCGTCCTTTTTTCTAATCGATCCCGTAAGAATCCAAAAACCTGCTTCTTAGACCTCCCAATCAGAGATGGAAGCCCCAAATAATTACTGTCACCTAGCGGATTAGAAACTTTAAGAACATTAGAGATACCTTCTATAACTTCTTTACTAAGATTGGGACTATAGAAAATTCCCTTAGTAAAATTGATAGACTACCCAAAAGCCCTTTCATATTTCAGCAAAATATCTCTAACAGCAACAGCATTCACCACCGATCCCTCAAAAAAGAAGGAGTCATCTGCAAAAAGGAGATGAGTGACAATAGGACAATCACGTCCAGCTTTAACACTCTTCAACAACCTCACCCTACTAGCCTCCTAAAACAAAAGAGAAAGTGAGTGGTTGATAAGTTTAAAAAGGGATTAACGATTAAAGAATGAAAAGTGAGTTGTTGGTTATTGATTATTATTATAGGAGAAATAGTTTGATATTTCACTTTTGAAGAATCCTTCATATTCTTTTTTTTTAAGAGCAAAATATTCAAATTCTCATTCATGATGATAAAACTCACTCAGAAACTGAGAAGTAGAAACCCAAATCCGTAGATGCGCAAAGCGAATAGATGCTCGAGCTAAAGAATGAGCACGTCTATTGGCTTGCC
>JAOTAX010000197.1:8793396-8814314 GCA_025629825.1 Erythroxylum guanchezii
ATTAACTTCTGAATTTATTGTAGAATTCTACGAAAAGCTTTAGAGATCTATTCAACCCCCCTTCTAGATCGTTTACATTTTTAGTATTAGTATTATTTGCATTTATTTTATTTATATCCTGTGATTTTGGTATTATTATTATTATTTCTTTTTAGTGATTGTATTATTGGAAGTGTTGCATACAGTAACTTTCCACTTCAGTTTTCTCTTTGCGTACGCTTCCACTGTTCCGAGAACGTGTATATATTAGACCCCTTCGGTTGGAACGGTAGTTACTACTTAGTGGGTTATTATTATTATTATTATTATTATTATTATTTAGTGTGTGTGTATA
Organism: Erythroxylum guanchezii; assembly: GCA_025629825.1. Classification (NCBI taxonomy): domain Eukaryota; kingdom Viridiplantae; phylum Streptophyta; class Magnoliopsida; order Malpighiales; family Erythroxylaceae; genus Erythroxylum; species Erythroxylum guanchezii. Next base: position 8,793,731 of record JAOTAX010000197.1, read on the forward strand.
TATATATATATATATATATATATAATTTTAATTTCTATTTCGTGTTGTTAATAATACTAGTTTTTGCTTTCCTCTGTAACTTGCATCATTCTTATATTGTTTCATTTGCATGTGGGTCTACCGGAAACAGCCTCTCTATTATGTAGGGATAAGGCTGCGTACTATCAGACCTTCCCAAACCCCGCTTCATTGCGGGGTTTCGGACTGGGTAATGATGATGATGAATTATATAATAATAATAATAATAATTAATTATATTATATTATATTATATTATAATTAATTAATTAAAATATAATTAATTATTTAGTTACAATATAATTAATTAAAATATAATTCATTTATTAATTAATATAGTATAATTAATTAATTACAATATAATTAATTAGAATATAAATAATTAATTAATATATTTTAAATAATTAATTACAATATATTTCATAAATTAATTAAAATATAATAAAATTTTATTTCTCAATATTTTTTACAAACTAACCACTGTTAATAATAATGATAATAATTCATTCCTCTTATCCAGCCATCATAATTATAACGATAATATCCATTCTTATTTTTCACTATATTCATTATCATTCTATTACTATTATCTTATACGAATCAACTACCTCCTTAGTTTATTTCTAAAATAATATTTATATAAAAGAATTAGGAAAATGATTCTCTCGTGAAATGGATTTACAAATAACAATTATTTAATCATATTAAAAAGATTATAAACAACTAAAAAGATCACGTAATTCAAGTTTCAAATTGGCTCATCTTATCTCACGAAAATTTAATTTCCATTTTCTTATATTATAAATTGAAATACACTTTAATAGACTTGTATGAATTCATACAGTTCATTTGACTCAATGAACTGAGTTAAAAAAATTAAAAAGGTTTTAACTTTAAGAATTAGCCTACGAACTGATCTTATATTTAAAAATTAAGTCTCACTCTTATTAATGTTTCACGAGAAATCACTCTCCTCTCATTCTCATGTCTCACTCTTCATTAAATGATTTAAGTATTTTTATTTAAATTTCACATAATTGCATCTGTTAAGACATCCATGAATGTCAATATGTCACAATAAATTGGATATTCAATTTTACAATTTTATAATAGATCGTATTTGAATTTTAAAATTAAGCTCATTTCATAGGTCAAGTTAAATATGGATTTTTACAAATTTTTTAGTTGAACTTTATTTAATTTCAATTTACTCAAACCATGTATAAATCGACAATTAAAAGAGGGGAAGACATTGATAATTAAAATATAATACAGGGATAAGAACTATTTAATTGTCTAATTTTTTCAATTTTTATTTGAATGTTAAATTAAATAGTAAATATGTATTTTAAAAAATAGTTCTTTCAAGATGTTAATTTTTGTTAAATTAAAAGCTTGATACTTGCATCAAACCATGTAAATTAAGGGATTGTTTGGTTTTACTTTTATTTTTTGTAATTTTTTATTTTTATTTCTCACTTTTTGGTTATTGAATGTTTTGGTTCAAAAAACAAAGACTTGTTTGTTTGAGATTTGTAATAAAAATAAAAATAAAAATAAAAATTTGTTTTGTTGAAATTTATGATAATTGTTGAAAATAACAACCTATTTGGTTTCATCATCTTGTTTTCTACTTTATTTTTATTATACTATTAGATTTTAATATTAAAATTTAAGCTAATCATTTTTAATATATCAATTTATATTATTAAATGAATTGATTCTCATTATCATATGAAATAAAAAGGTATGAATATTTAATATAATTTTAAAATGTTATATAATAAGAGTCTATAAATTATAAAAATTACATTAATTCATTCTAAATAAATGATAAAATATTTTCATCATGCTACAATGCTATAAAATATAATAGCAGTATTATTTATAAAAAGAAACATGTATCAATTGAAAATTTCATTAATATAATTATTTTATATTTATCTGGCAATTTCATCTCGCTTTTGAGACATACTTTGAAATTGTACTGAAGTAATATTATATTTCACTTGAGAACTTCTATTTACATTTGCACTTTTCATAATTGTCTCTTCATTTTTAGCATAATTGTCAAATAATTCATTGATTTGTTCATATGTTATAATAAAATTATGTATAACACAATAAATGATAATGATGTATTTTTATTTCTTTATATCATAACTCATCATGTTCAAAAGCATAAGAAATCTTACTTTTAAAATGTCAAAACATCTTCCAATAACATTTTTTAATGAAGAATATATGTAATTAAATAACTCTTGTAGACCTTGAGGTCTTTCTTCCTTTGTAATATCACAAATGATATTTCTCACCTCTATATGGTGAAAGAAATATAGGTCTATTATTATAGTCTAAGCCAACCAAATAGAACTTACCTAAATTTATAAGGAACATAATATTAATAAAAAGCTATTAAAATTAAATGTAATTGCTATATTTATTTAAAACAATGTGTTGAACTAAAGGAGGTCTCAATTGATGTTTTGATGATAACAAAATATAGTTAAACAAAATATAGTTACTACTAATGTGTTTATTATTTTAATGAAAAATAATATTATAATAACATGAAGCCATAGACTCGAGAAAATGGTATAAAATTGATAAAAAGAAGTTGAAGTTTGCACCTGATGAAACGAATATCAAAATTAAAAACAGAAGAAAATTAAGGCTCATCAAGGTCATTTCACATTTTATATTATTATTATTTTATTTATGAGCTCACTTCGTTTGATTATCTAAAAAGCTCACCATGCATAATCTTTTCATCTTATTTCATTACACAAGTCTTTACATTCATCAAGGCAATAAAGCTTTTGATTTTAATATGAAAGCCCGTAGATCTTTCAATAATCTTTGGGAAACATTTTGGGAATTGTTCTAATCATATTTGGATTGAACGAATTAGTTTGAGCATTTGAAAATGTTAAAACAATGTTTCTGGGTGATTGGTCGATCTATATGAGTTAGTAGTAGATCAATATAGGTTAAAGTTGTTAAAATTGATATACTGTGAGTTTGTAGCAATATTGCCTAATGTATTGGTTGATCAATGTGCATATTGGTCAACCAATATGTGTACCAGTTGACTAATGTTTTATGAAAAATAAAGCCGGTGCTATAAATGCATACTAGTCAACCAATATGCTATATTGGTTAACCAGTACATCAAATACAACTATTGTAATGACTATTTTTGGGTCTAAAATAATATAAATAGGTGTTTCTCATTGGTTTTAGGTGTTGTATACACACATTTCAAAGACTTTTTTTCAATCATTTGGGCATTATTATGTCATATTTGTGTTAGTGAATCATTTTGGGTTTATTAAGTGAAGAAGTGAGATATTTGTTAGTTGTAATACTTTGTTAAGATGTTGAATATTGTACTTGATGAGTATTGAGAGCGGACATAGGCAATGGTTGTTTATCGAATCATTATAAATTTATTTATATTCTCTCTTCACTATCCTCTTTAAATTATTGTTCAATTAGCTATTTGATTTACGTTAAGTAATTGCCTCATTCTTATTTATATTGATTGTTGTTAATTAAGTACTTTAGTCAAAAAAAACTCAAAAAAAATTGTTAAAATTTTATAAACATCCAATTCACCCCCTTATGAGGACTAAAAAGTAGTATCAAAACGGGTCTATTAGACTAGTATTTCTCTCAAAATCTTATAGCAAAAATCATAATGGCATATTTAGGAGCATTTTTATTATCATTCAACCAAGAGGGACAAAGCATTAATAGACTACCTTTCTTTGATGGAAATGATTATCTTTAGCGAAAACTAGGATGAGATTCTTGATAATGGCCGAAAGTGTAAACCTTTGGCGAATAATGTCCAATGGTCCTTTTATCCTTACTAAAATTAAAGATAACAAAAGGTACCCAAATTAAAGGCAGAATGAGAACCTCAATATAAAAGATTAGTTTCCTTGAATAGCAGCGCTATATACATCCTATATTATGCATTAGGAAGAAATTAATTCAATAGGGTCTCTATGTGTGAAATAGCTCATTAAATTTGACATACTTTAGAAGTTACACGTAAGTGAACCAATCAAGTGAAAGAGAGAAAAGTAAGCATGCTAGCGCATCAATAAGAATTGTTTTAAATGAATCATGATGAAAGCATATCTACCATGTATACTAGATTTATTGATATTGTTAATGCTCTCAAAGGTCTTGGAAAGACCTATACTAATTTTGAAATGTTAAGAAAATTACTTAGATCCCTTCCAAACAAGTAGGAAGCTAAATTGACAACCTTACAAGAAGCTAATGATCTAACAATGCTACTACTAGAGGAACTTATTAAATCTCTTATTAAATATGAGACGTGGCTCCAAGAGACAGAAGAAGAAGTGACGCTCTAAAAAAAATTTAACATTTAAAGCCTCAAAGAAAGAATCAAGTTAAGAGAGAGAAATAACGACTAGCAAAAGCAATAAAGAAGATATTGTTTTAATTATTAGAAACTTAAAGAAGTTCTTGAAGAAGAATGTCTATAAAAAGGGCTTTAAGGAACTTAAAAATAATTTAAAACATAAATCTTCTTACATTACTTACTTTCAATGTAGAAAACTAGACCATATAAAGTGCCAGTGTCCTCGACTCAAAGATATTAGAAGTATAAAAGAAACTATAAGAAGGAGAAGAAGGATAAGAAGAAAGTACTTAAAGAATCAACTTGGTATGACATAAGTGAATCCAAAAGTGAGCTTTCAAAAGAAGAGATAGCTCACATGTGCTTTATTGATATAGACGATGATGAGGTAACATCCAAACCTAACTTGTGTGATAGTTTTATTAATTTGAATTATAATGAAGTAAGAGAAAGTTTAGAAATCACAAGTAAGAAAAGGAAGAAATTGTCTTCCAAACTCACGAAAGTTCAAAAAGAGTTGGATGCATGCATAGGTGAGAATGAAAAGATGAAAAGTGAATTGCATAACATTAAAGCATATAAAAATGAGATTATTGATTATAATTATGACTTAGATGCTTTCAGGCGTGAGAATGAAACATTGAAACAAGAGGTAAATTCTATTAAAGACTCTTTATCTAAGGTTACCAAAGGTGTGAAGAATTAAAAAATTTGCTATGGGCTAAAAAGAATTGCAATTATAGGTATGGAATAGTATATAACTATGGAAGTGAAGGTAAGTCTAAAATAACATTTGTTAAGGGAAAATTTTGTATAGTGAAGAACCATTGCCTAAAATGACAAATGAGCATAGAGCATCTATATATAAGGATGCTCATGCACCTAACACATCCACTAGGGCTCAACCTAAGCGCAAATATCATTCTTTTATATATGGCTCATAACCTAGACATAGATTTCAATACTATCAAGGGAAGGATACGCATAATTTCTATAATAACATGTAAAGCCACTCACACCCTTTTTGGCTTAAAAGAAGCATACATCAAGCCTTTATACATAGTAGGTATCATAAATATAATCATAGTAGGACTTCACACTATCTTAGTAGAACATTTAATACATTTAATGTCTAAAGAAAACTTTTTTATTATGTATACACACATAGAATTCCAAGCAATGCATTTGTGCATCATCATTATTCATATAACATGATATGTCATTTTTGTGATAAGTTTGGACATATTAATAGCTTTTGTTATCTTATATAAGAAATGTCAAGTAAACCCTTTAAAGTGTGGGTTGAAAAGAAGAAGGAATCTAACAACCAAGGAACAAAGCTTATTTGGATTCCTAGAACACATTGATTACCTTAGCTTGTAAGGTTATTAGGAAAAGAAAAGGCAAATGTTATGTAGTAGAGATAGTAGTAATTGAATTAAGCATTATTTTTAGAATTTATATCTTTTATCTTAATGAATCTAACTTTCTTGCCTCCATGAAAATCTTGAAGATGTTATTGTAGGATATGGAGAATTTAACTCCTAAAATTAACCATCAAGACTTCTCAAATTGTTGAACCAAATGAGAAAGATGAGAAGGTTAAAATACCTCTAATGGATTAAGAATTTAAGAAAAATCTTTACCCAAATCTCTTATAGGTAATGTTCAACATGAGAAAATTATATTTTCATAATTTAGAAATGTGTAATTACTCTTGTTTATATGTCACCTAGAGTATAAATCCTAGGTGATGATTATTTGGGTTTGAATTATGAATAAAGTGTTTCTAAATTGTAAACTTAAGTATCTAGAGACTGTATGCAAAATAAGGTCACTAAATTAGAATTTACATCAATTGAGTTATTATTTATCTAAACTTTTGAACAAGGATAAATCTTTCTCAATTAGAAGAGAATTAGGTATGTTTGATGGTAATTCTATATGATAAATATCCTCTTTTATTTTCTTGATTAACTTTGCATGTTCCAATTTTTTTTAAGGTTTTTGATAATCCTTAATTAATATTGCTATAATCATTAAGTGTTTTGATTTTTAAGTTTAAGTTTTAAAGCTCTTTTGGCTTTACTAAACACAATGGTCAACTAATATCTTAGTGTGGTCAACCAATATAAGCAAAAGCCATGTTTTGTTCCTTTTCGATGAGTGTATTGACTTTTTGGTCACTTGTCTAATTGCCTAAATAATCACATTAGTTGACCATATTCTCCTTTATCTAAACAAATTTTGTTCCAATGAGTTTGTGAAAATATTAGTCGTCATCTTTGGTTATCCATAAAAAAAATTGGTTGACCAATATACTTCCCTGACCGACCAGTAGATTGTGTTTTAAAGTCAATCCAATTTTTTCATCACGCCTCTACGGTTTACTCTTTCTTCTCTCTGACACAACAACATTGGTCGATCAGTTGCGGTATGTGGTTGACTAGTCCTCCTGTTTGTTTCTAATATCTTCTTCTCCTCTTTTCTTCTATTATCATATTTTATGTTTATATCCTCCAAAACCTTAAACAATTTACTTTGTTCCTTGAAAAACACCATCCTTCATTACATAAAAATCTGATTATATTGTATCAAATTAAAAAAAAATTACTCTTAAATTTAATAATTGGGATTTCCAAAAAAATTTCTTAATTAAGAATTATTTTTAAATCAATTCCTTCATAGTTAAATTAAAAAAGGATTTAAAGTTGTTTCTCTTTTTAATTATATTGATACATCTTTAATTTTGTTTAATTTTGGTATTTTGATACCATTTCTATTTTTCAAATTTTGAGGCTTTACAAAATATATATTTTTATTATGAAATTAATTGTTGGATATTATAATTATGCTTTTATTTATTACAATTCTAACCTCTAATTTTGTTAAAACCTGCCATTGGTGCTTTAATTAAATCTTTGCACTTAGGCACAATGCCGAACTTGAGGATTTTTCAAATTAGATACAATTAGAGATGTCTCTATCAAAATTGACCTTTTATTTTTACTCTTTTAATATTCAAAAGCACTCTCTAGCGAGAAAGTTTGTCAATCTTGTTTAAATTCATCTTTTTAATTTAGCTTGACATATGACACTTTATATTATGTATTTTTGGTTAACAATTTTTTTTATAATTTCAAAAAGAGGGAGAAAGATTGATGATATTAGATTTAGGAAGAGTGATGAAATTTAAAGGGAGTGATTATGTTGTTGTTTTTGTTTTTCTTGCACTTTATATGATTTGCTTTAATAAATGATTTTTTTAATTTTGAATATCTCTTTTATTATTAATATTGAATTATGCCCTTCATATTGAATTGTGTTTTTTTGCATGAATTACAGGGAGCCAATCACCATGTTGATATTTATTTCTGTGCTTAATTTTATTATTATTGTTCTATATTATTGCAAGTATTTTTTTTCATCATCAAAAAAGAAGAGATTGTTCAACCAAGGGAGGTCACAATTGATGTTTTGATGATAACAAACATAACAACTACTAATGTGTTTATTATTTTAATGAAAAGCAATATTAGAATAAAATGATGTCATAAACTCAAGAAGATAGTGTATGAAATTGATAAAGAGAAGTTAAAGTTTGCAACCGATGAATTAAAGATCAAAACAAGAACAAAAGAAGATTAAAGCTCATCAAGGTTATTTCATATTTTGTATTATTATTTATAAGCACACTTTATTAATTTGATGATCCAAAATGCTTACCATGCGTAATCATTTTATCTTACATCATTGCATAAGTCTTTAGATTCATTAAAAGATATTGAAGCTTTTTATTTTAATATAAAAGTACCTTTATCTTCCAAATAATCTTGGGTGAATATTTTGGAAAGTGTTTAAATCATATTTAGATTAAAAAATTTGGTTTTGAGCATTTGAAAGTGTCAAAATCATATTTTGGGGTGATTAGTCAAACTATATGGGTTAGTGATCAACCAATATATGTTAAAGTTGTTAAAAATGATGTATCACGGGTTTCTAGCAACATTGGCTGATGTATTGATCGATCAATGTGCCATATTAGCCAATCAATATGTATACTAGTTGACCAATATCTAATGGCTAATGAATTTGGTGCTGTAAATGCATTAAATGGCTATTTTGTGTCCCAAAACACTATAAATAAATGTTCTCTCATTGGGTTTAGCATCAAGAAGGTTTTGAGTATTGTATATCCACATTTTAAAAAGTTTTTCAATCATTTAAGCATCATATTATCATGTTTATGTGATTAAGCTATTTTGAGTTTATCAAGTAAATAACTTAGTTTTTTTTAGTTCAATACTTTGTTGGAGTCTTGACTATTATACTTCCGGATGATCCAAATGGAATTGAGGTTCATCTTCACCTTAGAAGAAGATTGTACAAAAGGTTCCACTTTATCGAGAAAGATTATACAAAATTTATTTTTTCATTTTAAAGGAAGAATTATAATAGAATTCTAAGAAGAATCTTGGGAGTGGACATAGACAATATATATTTATCAAATGACTATAAATCGGTTTACATTCTCACTTCTCTACCCTCTCTAAATTATTGTTTAATTGGCAAATTGATTTACGTTAAGTAATTGCCTCATTCTTATACATACATATTGAAAAACATTTTTATTTTTATTGATTATTGTTAATTGAGTATTTTGGTTAGAAAAATTGTTAAAATTTTATAAACATCTAATTCACACCCTTCTCTTAGGTGACATTAGGGACTAACATAATCTAATACCTTATAGAGGCACAGGAAATTGGTTTATTATATTTGCTATATTTTTAAAATAACTTGAGATTTATATGTATACTTTCCTATGAAAATGTTCGATGAAATCGATGATGCACCTGAAAAGCATGCTCCTAGTATAACCATTAACACCACCATTGTCAAGTACGAGACCGAGAACCACCACTTTGCTAGTTACGAGCCTCAATTTTACATGAGGACTACTGATGTTATTGGGAGAGTAGCTTCGATTATGAATGACAAGGATGAGGAGTTAAAGATGGTTATGCCTGGTGATCGTGTTAAGATAGTTATGGAGCTTATTATGCCAGTGGCTTGTGAACAAGGTATGAGGTTTGCTATCAGAGAAGGTGGGAAGATTGTCGAAGCTGGTGTCATTCAGTCCATCATCAGTAGATAATGCAAAAGGAAATAATTCTCGCCTTTTTGTTTTTGGGTGTCACTTTATATCCTCAAACTTGTGCAATTAGATTCACAATTAACCAAAACTATTGTTGGATAGGCCCGGGATCATGTATCGCATGCATGGCAAGGCAGTGGAAGTGTCAGAATCAAAATTCCAACTCCCATATTATCCACATGAGCTCAGAATCCATGTGCATGTATAAACAGAATGTAAGAACATGAAATTACATCATATGTACCTTGCAAATGCTCCTCCTTTCTTGAATCTTCTCCTTGTTTGGGTTGTAGCAAACACCAAACAGCTTCAACAACCAGTGAAGAACACACAAAGATGAAGAAATATAGTGTATAAGGAAGGTTTGAGCACCAAACAAGATGGAAACGCAAGTAGGATGTTCAATAGGAAGGATAAAAGAGAGTTATATCACATACAATAAACATCAAGCAACTCTTGCTTGACATTCAAAGAAATTCTCCCTCTGACTCCCTCTAAATTTCCAGAACATTTATGAACTCCCTCGCTATTGATCTCAATGTTTAATTGATGAGAAATCACTTATATATGTTGCTAGAATTAGTGGGTCATGATCGTGACTCCATATTGGACATCCATGCAACATTTGCTTTGTCCATTCTTTTTCAACATTTCTTACCACTATCATATCGAGATATTATCCCGAAACATTCCCTCAATCTCTTAAGCATGTGACCCTTTAGGCTCCCTATTTTTGACATTTTGAATGATCTTTTAATCCAATCAATTCATGAATGGTTTCTTGATGCCAATTTACCAGAATTAAGTGGATTAACATACAAACTCTTTGATACTCAATTATCCAACTTACGAACCTTTCATAGGCAATTATAATGCAATTTGTGCTTTCACCATTCTATACCCCACTTGGTTTAGAGTATAGGTCACGTGTCAACTCCCACTAAACTGAATACGTCACATTTAGTCCAAGTGATATTAGTTCTCGTCTTAGAGATCTCATTACTCATTATGTCATTGAAGACTCTCTTCATGACACATCTACTCTGGCTAGAGATTCCTAAGTAATGGCCCCGACAAGAGGTCGTGGGTATCATCTCCTTCTATCAAGGACGGTGAATCATTCATTGACTACCCAATTACCTTCAAATACCAATAATTGTACCCAATCACTACCCTATGACCGACCTCGTCTTGAGGCAACAAAGAATGGCATCAAAGCATAGGATCAGTATCCAAGATATCTTTGAGTACCACAAGTCCAAGGATATTTAAATCATTGTTATAATGAGATTAATCACTGACATTTGATAGATCATCCATATGATAATCTCTTAGCGGGTCATCCGATGTACTTATTACTCTTAGTAAGCATTCACATGTTAACTTCAAACATCTCATGCTTACAGTTTATGAGATCCACTACTTGATCAAATCAAAGAGTATAACATATGCTAGTCTATCTGAATTAACAATGTCATGTATCATTAATCCTATGACTAAGGATAATTTACATTCTAACATAATTACACTTAATAGGAATCTCATTATCATGATTTCCTTCATGTTATATTTTGTATCATGGACTTCATTAACCCGATTTAAGATCGACATCAATTCATAAATATGAGTATCAAATTAATGAAAATTACCTTTCACTTTATTAATCAAAATAAAGCTTGTACAAAAGTGCTAAAAGCAATTTCCTTTAGAGCACTACTCTAACAATCTCCCACTTGCAGTAAAGTTAATCGCCTTTGTATCTAATAAAATGTCAATTGAGGAAGTGGCTTAGTTAAAGGATCAATGATGTTTTGATCTGTGGGCACTATCTCTATCTTCACATCACCTCTATCAATGATCTCCCTGATCAGGTGATATCTCCTGAGAGACCGTGGCTCCTTGGCTTGAGCAATAGCTTTATTGTTCTCACAATATAATAGTATTGGGTTTACAATGCTTGGAACCACTCTAAGTTCCATAACGAACTTCTTGATCCAAACAGCTTCTTTTGCTGCTGCTACAGCTGCAATGTACTCTGATTTGGTCGTTGAATCTGCAATTGGTTCTTGCTTTGAACTCTTCCAATTGACTATACCATTTAGTGTGAAAATGTAAGATGACTGGGATTTGGAGTCATCATGGTCAGATTGAAAACTAGAATCTGTATGCCCGCTCACTATGAGATCTCCATCTCCGTATACCAAGAATACATCCTTAGTCCTTCTCAAGTACTTTAGGATATTCTTGACAGCCACCTAATGACACTCACCAGGATCCGATTAATATATGCTTGTAACACTTAGAGCATACAATATATCGGGTCTAGTATATAACATAGCATACAAGATTGATCCTGTTGCCGAAGCATATGAGATCAAACTCATGTGAGTCCTCTCATCTTGCGTCTTGGGACACATAGATTTCGAGAGTTTTATTCCATGATTCATGGGAAGAAACACTCTCTTAGACTACTTCATGCTAAACCCGTTTAGCATTTTATCTATGTATGTAAATTGTGAAAGATCTAACAACTTCCTTGATCTATCTCTATAGATCTTTATTCCCAATATATAAGTTGCTTCTCCAAGGTCTTTCACGGAGAAATTTCGGGACAACCAAATTTTGACATATGCAAACTTGAGATATTATTTCCTATTAGTAATATGTCAATCACATATAACACAAGGAATATGATAGCACTACCACTAACCTTCTTGTATGCACAAGGTTCATCTGGATTTTTTGAGAAACCAAACTCTTTGATTGTCGCATCAAATTGGATGTTCCATCTTCTAGATGCTTGCTTCAATCCATAAATGGATTTATGAAGCTTGCATACCTTTTTACCATCTTTGGACATGAAGCCCTCAAGTTGTTTCATATACACATCCTCAGTTAGGTTTCCATTTAGTAAAGTCATCTTCACTTCCATTTGTCATATCTCATAATCATAATGAGCAGCAATGGCTAGGAGTATTCTAATAGATTTGAGCATGGCTACAGGGCTAAATGTCTCGTTATAGTCAACTCGTTGTCTTTAACGATAACCTTTAACAACTATCCTCACTTTATAAGTAATCACATTACCATCCACGTCGATTTTCTTCCTAAAAATCCTCTTGCACCCTATGGGTTTTAACCCTTAGGGGAGGTCAACCAAAGTCTATACTTGGTTTTCAAACATGGAATCCATTTTGAACCTCATGGCTTGAAGCCATTTGTCAGATTCTGAACTCTTCAGAGCCTCTTCATAGATTATAGGCTCATCTTCCTCAATGAGCAATATGTCATTATGTTCATTTACGAGAAATCCATATCTCTCTGAAACATTACGTATCCTACTTGACCTACGAACATTTTGTGTGTCAGAAGGTTCAACTATTATCTCATCTCCATGAACAACAATCTTAGGTTCAGATAGTTGATCTGCACTTGTTTGAATATCATAAACATCATCAAGTTCAATTTTGCTCCCACCATCTTCTCTTAGAAGAAACTTTTTCTCTAAAAAGATAGCATAATTTGAGGCAAACACCTTTTGCTCTAAAGTATTGCAAAACTAATATCCAATTGTTTCCTTAGGGTATCCTACAAACAGACATTTATCATATTTCACTTCAAGCTTGTCTAATTGAATCCATATGAAGTAACATCAAATGCTTTTAAAGGGACTATATTTATCACATAAACAATTGTCTCGAGTGCATAACCCCAAAAGGGTTTTTGTAGATCTGTTAAGCCCATCATCGATCTTACTATGTCCAACAAGGTTCGGTTTCTTCTTTTGGCCAAACCATTATATTGCGGTGTGTAAGGTGGAGCCCACTAGGATACAATCTCGTTATCCCTGAGATAACTTAAAAACTCCTTGTTAAAGTATTTACCACCTTGATCTGATCGAAGTGCCTTGACACTTTTACCGAGTTGTTTCTCTACTTCATGTCTAAATTGTTTGAATATTTCAAAGGCTTCAGACTTGTATCTCATTAGATTCACATACCCATATTGTGAATAATCATCGATAAAGGTAATGAAGTACATAAAACCACCTTTGGTATGAATGGACATCAGACCATATACATCATAATGTATTAGATCTAATAACCCATTTGCTTGTACACCCTTTCCTTTAAAAGGTAATTTAGTCATCTTGCTTAACAAGCAAGATACACATGTGTCATATGATTCATAATCAAATGACCCTAAGTAACCACTCCTATATAGCTTAGACATGCATCTCTCACTTATATGGCCAAGTCGACTATGCCGTAAATAAGATTATTTTAAGCTATCCCATTTTTGTCTTTCATTGTCATTGATATTTAAAATTGGATTGCACATATCTAATATGTAAATACCATTGCACAATGTAGCAGTACTATACAATATTTCGTTTAACATAATTGAACAACCATTGCTCGAAAAAGTTAAATGAAATCCCGTTTTATTAAGACATGAAACAGATACAATGTTCTTTGTCACAACAGGTACATAATAGCAATTATCCAAAATTAACTCTAGCCCACTAGGAAGATACAAAACATAGGTTCCTACGGTTAATGCAGCAACTTTTGCTCTATTTCCCATACTTAGGTCCATCTCCCCCTTCTTGAGTGGTCTACTATCCTTGAGACCTTGTATATCAACACATATTTGTAAGCCACATCCAATATCTAATACCCAAATGTTATGATAAAAAATAGTATTAACCTTAATGACAAATAACATACCTGAAATAGACGGTGGGGCATCTAATGCCTTCCTCAGCTTTAGTAACTCCAAATAAGCTTTACAAGTCCTTTCCAATGTTCCTTGTTGCAATAGAATCATATTCCCTTTGGTGTAGTCTACTTTGCCTTCTTCTTGGCTACACCTCCCATTGGTTTCTTAAACTTCTTCTTCTTCTTTTAGTTTCTCTTGCGAGAACCAGAAGTAGAGTCTACCAGCATCATAGCCTTACTATCCTTCATGACAATTTGTTCAACTGTTTTGAGTAGATTAATGAGCTCAAGTATCGAGGTGGATATTTGGTTCATCAAATAGTTAAGCATAAACAGTGAATAACTATCGATCAAACCAGTCATAATTAAGTCTATACTTAATTCATGATCTATTATGAAACCCAAACCGGTTAACCTCTCAATGTATACATTCATCTTCAACGCATACTGCACTGGAGACGATCCCTCAGCCATCTTAGAGTGAAAGAGTAACCTCAAGATCTTAAACCTTTTGGACCAAGCTTGCTTATCTAACAATTCCCTTAGATGGTAGACTATGGTATGAACATCCATAGCCTCATATTGTTTTTGCTGTTTTGGTGACATATAGGCCAACATAATATAGCTAGCTAGCTTACTATCATATAGTAGCTTCTTGTAAGCTTTCTAATCCTCATTAGAGGCATTGACAATAGGGGGATCAGGAAGTGGCTCATTTAGGACATATCCTAGTTTCTCGGATTTAAGAACAATTCTCAAATTCCATAGCCAATCTAAGAAGTTTGGTTCCGTGAGTTTGTTAAAGTCTAGTAGAGAGCGTAAGTTCACATTGGACGAAGACATCGTGGCGATTCAATAACCTAGAAGAGTGAGGGAGAGCGTTAGAATGTATATAAATGCATATCGACAAGGACTTTAATCACATGCATTATGGGTCCCACTATTTTATCCAAATTCATAGCCTTCACTACAAATCTAAGAAAACTTATAGTTCTCATAGTGGGTTGATATCCAATATCACTAAGAATGACCTTGGGTTTGCCCAACAAGCCACCTTAGGTCAATCAGTAGATATTGTTCATACCAATTGCATTCAATAAGCAACTATTGACTCATGCCATCAACTGTCGATTTAGCACACTCATTGGGCTATCAACTCTTGATGCGTATACATATCATGTATACTACCCAACTTTGCCTCTATCCACGTTAACCTTGGGTTTGGCCAACAAATCAACGCTTCCAATTAGGGCCAACCCATTAATCGGAAAATCTAATTTCTATAGTTTGAAAATATTTATGTAGAGTGGCCTTGAATTTGCCCAATGACCTAACTCTAAAAGAACTCTGGTTCTTGCCATATCAATAAAAGGTGTAAGTCCTAATATTTAATTTGAGGGATTTATTTTTAGGTCTCATCAATACTTGGATGGTCTTATATATATCTCACATATATATTCAAATAGTTACTATAGCTATATGGAAAGATTATGGATGCTTTAATTAAATTGATTCTATGTCCATAACCACTCTATCATGCCTTTTTAACCCACACTTAAAAAACATCTAATGCATATAACACACAAAGGAGGTTTAATTTAGGTTGTGACTTGACTATGCATCAAAAGTTTGTGATTCGATTCAACTTTTGAATCGAATTGGGTGCTAGTGCTAATCTCGACTAATTCGAATTATGAATGTGATTTGATTAGGAACCCTAAAATTCAATTATTTTGATGTCCAAATTAATCACGTTAATTATAGTGCACATGCCTTTTCTAGTCACACTAGAAATGCAATGCTATACCCGGATTAATTCTAAATTAATCCTTAGGATTTCCAAAATTCCCAAACTTTAATTAGTCATCTAAAACATCCCTAGGTCATCTCAAATTTATCAAGACAATTTCAGCACAAGCTAAAAATATCTTGATGGCCAAAATTATCAAGATAAATGAGTTAACCTACTATACAGTCTACTAAAGAGACCAATTCCATGTCCGGAAATTTTCGAAAGCCCTAATTTCAAGCACATGCACTTAGCATGCTACTAGCACAAAATAATATATTTCTTATCTCATAAAAATGTTTCAATGTCTTATAACCAAAACACATACACATAAGACATCAAGCAAGTCAACACCATCAGCTTTCCAAAAGCTGACCAGTATGACTTTAACTTGATTTATTAATTGAATCAAGTTCAATTAATTCTAGAAAAATTCCAAAGTCTTATACACATTCTAAATGTGCCTAATAAAAAATTCCAGAAACTAATTTTATGAATTAAGTGGAATTAACCAGTACTACTTGTGTCCAATAACACTTGTCATACTTGCATCTCATACTTATCACACATGTAAAATCGAGAATAAAATATGAACCACTTCAAAAATAGGTGTCTTGCATCTCATACTTGTGGCAACATCATATGTGCATGTTTATGAAGGAAATTCATTTAAAAAATTGTTTATAAAATTATTCTGGAATTTACAAGCATGCATGTTCATCAGTTTTCCATAATTTCTCAGAACTTTATACATGCATCAGGCTGATGTTAAAATTGTAATAAAATAGCAAATGACATTAAATTGCAATTTACTTTGACAAAAACATAATATAACACCTTATAACATTTATTTGAAAGAAAATTAGAAAAAAATTTCTAGAATTATTACAAAATTTTTGAAATAAGCACATGCATTCTGTTTTCCAGAAATTCCCAAAGATCAAGTGTAATTTCCTTTGACAGAAGCGTAATATAACATCTTATAAACATCGATGTGAAAGAAAATCAGAAGAAAAAAAAAAACAATTTTCTACAATTTATATGAATTTTTCCAAATCAACACGAATATCAGTCACAACCCAGCAAATAGCTTGCACATGTTCAATAGATCATCTAATACATGCATAACTTAGCTTTGATACCGCTGTTGGATAGGCTAAGATCATGCATCACCTGCAAAGCAAGGTAGCAGAAGTATCAGAATCAAAATTCCAACTCTCAGGATATCCACATAAACCCATAATCCATATGCATGTATAAACAGAATGTAAGAACATGAAATTACAACATATGTAACTTACAAATGCTCCTCCTTTCTTGAATCTTCTCCTTGTTTGGGTTGTAGCAAACACCAAATAGCTTCAACAGCCAGTGTAAGAACACACAGAGATGAAGAAATATAGTGTGTAGGGAAGGTTTGAGCACCAAACAAGATGGAAACATAAGTAGGATGCTTAATAGGAAGGATATAAGACAATTATATCACATGCAATAAACATCAAGCAACCTTGCTTGACATGCAAAGAAATTCTCCCTCTAACTCCCTATAAATGTCCAATACATTTTTAGACTCCCTAGCTATTGATCTCTATGTTTAAGTGATGAGAAATCACTTATATATGTTGTTGGAATTAGTGGGTCACAATTGTGACTTAGCTGGTCACAATCATGCCTCCACTTTGAACATCCATGCAACATTTGCTTCGTCCAATCCTTTTCAACATTTCTTACCATGATCATATCACGACATTATCCCGAAACATTCCCTCAATCTCCTAAATGTGTGACCCTTTAGGTTCCTGAATTTTGGTCACTTGAATTATCTTTTAATCCAATCAATTCATGAATGGTTTCATGACACCAATTTACCATAAAGTAAGTGGATTGACATACAAACTCTTTGATAGTCAATTATCTGACTTACAAACCTTTCCATAGGCAATTACCGTGCAATTCGTCCTTTCACCATTCTATTCCTCACTTCGTTCGGAGTATGCGCCACGTGTCAACTCTCACTAAACTAACTACATCACATTTAGTCCAAATGATATTAGTTATCATCCTGGGGATCTCATTACTCTTTATGTCATTGAAGACTCTCTTCATGTCACATCTACTTTAACCAGAGATTCCTGAGTAATGACACCGATAAGAGGTTTGAGTATCATCTCCTTCTATCAGGAGTGGTGAATTCTTTATTAGCTACCCATTTACCTTCGAATACCAATAGTTATACCTAATCATCACCTTATGAGCGACCTTGTCTTGAGGCAACAAGGAATGATGTCAAAGCATAGGATCATTATCCAAGATATCCTTGAGTACCTCAAGTCTAAGGATATTTGCACCATTGCTATGATGAGATTAATCACTAACATTTGATAGATCATCCATATGATAATCTCATAGCTAGTCATCCAATGTACTGACTACTCTTAGTAAGCATCCACACGTTAAATCTAAACATCTCATGCTTACAGTTTATAAGATCCAATGCTTGATCAAATCAAGGAGTATAACATGTGTTAGTTTATTCAGATTAACAATGTCTTGTCTCATTAATCCTATGACTAGAGATAATTTAGATACTAACATAATTACACATGATAGGAATCTCATTATCATGATCTCATCATGATTTCCTTCATGATATGTTTTGTATCATGGACTTCATTAACTCGATTTAAGATCCACATCAATTCATAAATATGAATATCAAATTAATGAAAATTGCCTTTCACTTTATTAATCAAAATAAATTTTGTACAAAATTGTTAAAAGCAATTGCCTTTAAAGCACTACTCTAACAACTATTTGCACCCAATGTCATATAATTTGCACTCCTGATCTACAATTTTGAATGTCTTATGGTGGCCAGAAAATTAGAAATATAGTGTTGGATATAAACGTTAAGCTTTATGGACCTTATGTAAGTTAGTTTTTGTCTTACATACCCAAGTTCAGACACATCGCTAACAGATGATCGTGAGGTAGATAAATCATTAGTGGCTTGTTTTAGAAGACCTTAGGATCTTGCAAAAGTTAAGAGGGTTTTGGAAATTGACCAGTAGCTTTATTTCTGAAAAAAAATGAAAAACTATGGGAATGACGTGAGGGAACTCCGTCGTTGCATGAAATGCTCAACAAAGTCCAACAAATGCCTAGTCTTCATCGATAATCGCTCTCTCTATTGTATCTCAAGCTTTTCTAACTTAAATGCAACGCTTGCAAGTGTAAAGTTTTGAGTTTTTTCGATTTACAAGGTAGCAAACTTAGACTCGCTCTTCAGCTGTATATATTAACGATGAGGGATATTTTTGTTCTAGATCTAGAGTTTTTATTTTTATTTTTAATCCATATTTCACTGTCAAAGATCAACTTTTCACTAGAACAGGTAGGGAGATCGCATCTCAGCTCCGGCGAGGAAGAAGAAATGCTCGATCTGTGAGTATTGTTCATTGTTATTTCTCAATACTCTGTTTTCTCTGTGCGTAAGGTTTCCCTTTTGTTGTCCACCTACTTTTCTATCTCACCTACTCGATAAAGATTGAAGAAGCTAGTTAATCCACTTCCTGCATTATCCTTTTTTCTTCACAATGGTAATGAAAACGGGATTATATCCTTTAAAGTTTCAATGTTTAATTTGTGTGTAGTTTCTCAAAGAAATGATAGCCATGGGTTATATCTTTCTCAAAGTTTGGATCTTTCTTTCTTTGTTATTTCATTAGTGCATCAGTGATTTCATAAGCCTTTTGATTTCAATGATTCTTATCTTGGTTGCTTGGTTTTAACTCTAGTTCTTGAGTTTTTGGGTCAATTTTTTGGTTTAAATATTCAACCTCTATTGTCATTTTTGATTTGGGAGCTTCCAATTGGGGTTTTCATATGATTGAAAAATGCTCCAATTTCTTCCATATTGCATCTTCTTTTAGGTTTTTTAATTTTCCATGTTTTTTTCTTCCATCTTCTTCCATTTTACATCTTGTTTGCCTATTGTGTTAAAGTGAATTTTATTTGATTTTTAGGTTTTCCTGCTGCTGCAACTGTGTTGTTAAGTCAGAATGACTTTACGTAATTAATAATTTTGATGACAAACAAAAAGAGGATAAATGAAAAGCAGACGGAGAATAATTCAGTAAGAAAAAGTAGACGGAAGATGTCGCAGAAAAACAGACGTAAGAAAAACAGACGGAAGATATCGCAGAAAAACAGACGGAAGAAAAAACAGACGGAAGTTTAGAAAAAGCAGACGGAATGAAAAGCGGACGGAAGCTTAGAAAAAAACAGACGAAACGAAAAGCAGACGGAAGCTTAGTAAAAAGCAGACGGAACGAAAAGCAGACGGAAGCTTAGAAAAAGCAGACGAAAAAAAAAGCAGACGAAAGAAAAAGCAGACGGAAGCATCAGTCTGAGTTAGTTACAAAACTCAGCTGAATAACCGTTTCTTTAAAGAATCAAGAAGCAGTTATCAAGAAGCAGTTGAAGACGAAGACTATAAAT
>JAOTAX010000197.1:8828609-8840670 GCA_025629825.1 Erythroxylum guanchezii
TCAGGGTAAAACAATACACATGCATCTAGAAGGATTTGCAACCGCAGTTTGTCCTGTACGCACGTAAAACAAATTGAGTATAAAAAAGCACTGAAAACAAAACATAGAGATGTGAACAATGCAGTTTTCGATGTCGTAAACGAAAGGGTAAGCAATCCGCCAAGAAACAAGAGACATGAACAAGAGATCATCCAGACACTTTTTTCTTATAATAAAAGACGCAAACCTTTCTTTTCCTATATATAGTAAAAGATAGAAACCAAAAGATACATACTTTCTTAATCATTACTTAAAAAACTTTTCGCATTATTATAATTTTCTTAAAAATAAAGAATGATTGTTGCGATTAAAAATCCTAAAAAAGTAAAAAGTAAAAAAAATAGTTGTTGTCAATTTACAATAATTACAGGATTAATTATATAAATTATGTCATGTTTACAATAATTAAAACCGAGTGGTTCAAAGCGTAGCATTGGAACTGTTATGTAGGCTTTTGTTTACCGAAACTTCGAAGCCTTCTTTCGTACTTTCACCTAACCTAACTTATCAACATTAACGTATCAAATCACATAACGGTAGATAACTTTATTCTGCTAGTTGGACTATTACTTCACTTTATAACTTTCAGTAAAATGACTTAACAAATTGTTTGATATAAAAAATTTTATTTTGAATTTTTAATGTCTTAAAATATTTTTTATTAATTTAGAATAAAAATATATTTAAAATTATTAAAAGAGGGATTTAATTATAATCTCTCTTTTGCCTTTATTCTTATCAATAGAAAGCTAAAAAAATCCATTGATGCAAAGGGCTTGCAATGTAATTTAATACCATTGTTGAATATAAGTGATATTGTTGGAAGAGTTAATTCAACTGAACGTAGTATAAGAAGTTTTCAACTCTAGGTAAAAGCACCGTATGGATTAGTGCTTTACTGGGCTGCTTTAGAATCTAATCATCTTTCCATTGGTTACAAAATAATGCAAAATCCAAAGAAGAGTAGAAAATGGTATCTTTTAATTGACTTGTATTTAGTAATGCGATGATCAATTGATTGCATTAACAAAGTTGAACAAAGGAAAAAAGAAAATTGGAACATTGATTAGAAGCAACGATAGTAGGTAACCAGAAAGTTGTTTAGGAATCAATATTATGTAAACAGAGCACAGAGCAGGATTAGACTGATAATAGAAAGGGACTTTGGTCCTTTCTTAATATTAATGTAAAGATTACTTGGAGAAAAAAGGCCAATCCACTTCGTCTAGCTTTGACAAAGAAGGTTAGATCTCACCTTACAATTTCCTTTCCCTCCCAAATATATCACATACCATCAGGTAATACCTTTACTCCTAGAGTTACTAAAGTTAAAATTTATTAGAAAAACTAATCTCCTAGGGAGCTCTCCTCATATTCGGAGTTAGGAGAGTGTCTTAGGATACTAATTGCATGCTACAACTTTAGATGGCTTCGGTGGGTTATCATTGATTACGTCCAAAGAGGCTCCCACATTGACCCAAGGCTGTTCTCGTCAGGGAAGCAGGCATTGGTCTGGTATGATTGTGGGTAGCTAATGAAATTGTCGACAAGTTGTTGAGATGATTGTTGTTGTTGATGAGGAGGAGGAGGAGACTGTGCCATTTCCATGTAAAGTAAAGCCACAAGGTTGGCTTGTTGGCATTGCATATTCACAATCTCAGCTTGTGCTTTGGCGAGCTGAGCTTGGAGCTCGTTAACTTGTTTCTGTAGTTGGCATATAGCCCCTGCACATCCGTACACAGGGTCTCTGATCCTGGCACTGGCCTCGTAAACCATGCTGCTCACAGCATCAGCCCTTTGAGACTCTGGAAGTTCCTGAAAATCAATTCAATGCATATGCGTTAAGGCCAGGGACTTGGAAGCAATTCAACTATGAAGGGATAACCTTAGTGCTACTAGCTATTATAGTGTAAGTCTTGAAATTAACTTTGCCCCAAAATGGTCCCTTAAGTCAAGTTTATTATCAAATTCAAGATCAGCCATCACATTCTGTACTGATTTTTTTTCCACAATTTGGTGGCTTTTTCACGTTTAACAGCGAATTGTCAAAATAAAGAAAAGATTTCTGTCCTCATTTCATAGTGATTGATAGTGAGAGACTTGGCATGCCCTCACTTTTCGGCTTGCTGAATTTACTTTTCCGTGTCCATAAAGAAAAAAAGATATAAATCATCCCTCCATTCGCATTAAAATGTTGACCTACCTAGTAACCCCAAGTCAGAAAATCTCTTTTTCACAAATTGTAGAGTTCCTCTGTAACTCTTACGAGGAAACTGATGCATGTGCTTTGTGAATATTCCTACAATCTGAACTAAAATGGCCCTCTTAATCTTACTTGTAACTTTTGTTAGCGTCAGATTCTAAACCCCGTCAGCTAAGCCAAGAACGTCTAGTAAACTAATTAACTAGAGTTTTCCTGGTCCCTTTTGTCAATTCACGGGCAATTAAAATACTGCAGCCGCCGAGCAATTGTCAGCCTTCTAGGAGTGCCATCAAATGGAACATCCTTAAAAACAAGTCTAATCTAAAACTTTGTCAGGAAACTAGGTACCTGCAAGAACTTAATGATGTTACTGGCACCAAAGACGCGGTGAGCAATGGTGAACTTGGCTGGCTCAGTGGGAGGAAAATAAGGAGCCAACACGCATGTCTCAGCACATCTCCTCCTCAGAATCTTGCAGGCGGCGCAGGGACTAACAACCACCGGAGGAGGAGGAGGAGAAGGAGAAGAAGAAGGGGAACGAGAGAGAGGAGAAGATGAGTTGGCAGTTGTGGTGGTAGCAGTAGCGGCAGTAGTGTCACTATGCTCCATCACTGTTGAAACGTTGTTGTGTTTTGAGGACAATTAGATACACACATTAGTTGGGATCAGAGAGTGTGTTTTGAGAGGTGTGGGGTTGTTTGGGGAGGCTTAGTTAGATTATATAGTGGAAATCGGAGCGTCATGGTGTAGTGAATGACGTCATGCGGGCGATTTGTTTTTTTCCTTCTTGCCATGTGAAAGGTCTATTTATATCCATATCATCTTTTCTTTTTTCCAAGGCATTGACTTTTCTTAAGAGATGGGAATGGGATTGCTTTAGGAAATTAATTTTCCCTTTTTATTCCTTTAAGAAATAAGTAATACGTTGTGCAGAAAAATAAAATTTATTGTGGACAAATAAATCCTATTTTTGAGTAAATTATTGTGTTATATAACAAATTAAAAATATATAATTTGAATAAATTATTTAATAAGTCAATAACATAATTATTTTCAACGATTTAAATTTAAATTATAAAATTAAATTAATTAATATAAAAAGACATACACATTTTTATTTAACTACAAGTTTTAAATCCACCAGAACTAGATGCTATTAGAAGTGATAACTTCTGTTTTTTTATTGCATTTTTTAATTAAAAGTAAAAAAAACTCGTTTGATTATTAATGTTTATAATACATTGACAGTAAAAATTATTATATTTTATTGAAATAATTATTAAGGTGAATTTTATTTGAAAATTTATATATTTTGAAGAAATTTTTTAAATCTAAATTATATTTTTTAATAATTACTAAAATTATTTGATTTATTTACTTTATTTTTCAAAATAAATATTTAAATTAATTATAAAACTAAATTAAATTATTATTAAATATTTTTAAAAATATGTATTTAGTTGATAGTAAATTAGAATATGAAAAATATATAACAAAAACCACTTTTATGATTTTCATAATTTATAAAAACTAAAAGAAATCAAAACCAAAAATAGAAATAAAAACTCAAAAATAAATATTTTTACTGAATTTAAAAACAAAAATCAAAAATTAAAGTGAAAAAAATTAAAGTTTTTATTATTGAGAAAAAAAAAAGGAGCTCATATCTGCCATTACTTGACTTCGACCGCAAATAAGATTTGACTTTACAAGTGTTTTATGTACACCTTCCAATCTTTATGTCTTTTCCAAGCCAAAACGATTATTCCTCGCTTCATATTTTTGCTTTGCTCAAAAAATCCTGAGTTGATAGCTCAATTTTTATCTTCAAATCTCTCGTTTTCAACAAAAGACAAACCAAAAGTCGCAGGTAAGATCAATCATCTAATTGATGCTATCAGAGGCTTAGAAGAGATTGGGCAGAAGTTGAACCACATTCGAAGGGACTAAAAAAAAATTCTTAGACCATTTCTCGATTTATGCGTGCGTAGGAGCCATGTTAATCTTCTCTGTATCGTTCCAATTCAAGCGGCTAAAAAGATCATATTTTAACACAATAAATCATATTTTTATATATAACATATTTTACTTTTATGTCTTTTTTCAACGTGATAGTACACTTTCAACAACTATTTACTTTGTTTTGCCTAAAAATAAAAGAATTTGTCTATGAATTGTTAAAACGAAGATAATTAAGAATGTAAGTAATTATTAACTAGCACCGGTTGACTTATTGTTTTTTTGTCAAATATAACTTTTTAATTATTGGTAAAAGAAAATTAGTAACGATGACCTTCCTATCTAATAATGCAATTATCATTGGCAGGTACTTTTGATGTGATCTTTACCATATTTTTAGGAGAGACCGTGATGTAAAACGTCTATTGCACAAGGACTTTAAAACACTTATCCACTGTAAAATCCTGAAGTTTTTTAAGCCTCAATAGGCTAAAGATTGATCGATGTTAGGCCTCGAGGGGCCAGCAAGTAGCTCCCAGAAATCCCAAGCAGTCCACCACTGAACTACTTCTGCTTCCTCCGCCTTTCCAGAAATGCCAAGTGGCCATAATTAGTTATTGGGTTTGCTGCAACCATTTTAGCAGACAACACTCATCTTTCCCACTCCCGCCTTAACCACCACTTCATGACCTTGGCCTTTCGGAACGGGAGAACGACCCAATTGTCTTTTCAGGGTATTTTTCTTATATCCCACCAATCATGTCATCTATAATAACCAAGTAAGGAATTGATAGCATATACGTTCTACAACTTTTAATTTGTTACAAAAGAGTAAACAATGGAGACAAGCTGGGGCAAGGTTGGTGGAGAGGACAAGGCTCGTTCAGCGCATGAAGGAAGAAACCTGTATTAAGAAGTCTTAAACTTCCATTAGGATTGCGACACCTCTGCATGTTAAAAGTCTTACATATATGTCTGTTTCTAAGAATTCGACGGCTACAGAGAAAATCTTCCATATTAACAAGATTGTCACTGAAAACTCCAACCAAAACCAACCAAAATTTCCACTTTATTGGAAAAATCTAAACGTTAGCTTTGGGGTAGAAGCAGTTGGATCGGACTCTCTCTATGTCTTATGACATTCCACTACACTTAAAACTCTTTAATTTCCTCTCTTTTAATAGTCTTTTGCGTGTGGACCTTAACAAGCTAAAAGGACTATCTTTTGTTTATAGTTTACTACTTTTACATATGTAGTCCACATGTCCCTCAAACAGTTCATATTTGATCCTCCACAGCACCAACTAGTTTGAAGTGTAAACACATGTTGCTTCGATTCCCGCGCACCAAGTGGTGAGAACTATATATGATACAAAACCTTTTTTGCATCATACATGTTTTGGCCGTATGGGCTATTAAAGTTTTTTCTAGTTTACATGCATATTTATGAAAAGTAGTAGCGTAACGGTTTCAAAACTTGCTGCTAACTTGTTACTTGTATCAATCAAGTGCAGTCCATGTAATACGAGAGGAGATCAGCTAGTTAGTACCGATAGGCGGTGGTGCAGTCAAGTTATATTTATCGATTTGAGGACCCACTTGGTTTTATCAGTCAGGTCCTTGTCATGTCAGAGAAGAAATGTTATACTCCGGTTTGAATGGTCATCATCTCTCACTTGTAAGTGCACTTACTGATACGGCATATCAAGCCGACGATCATGATATACATATATATTCACTCAGACTCACCCTTATTTTGAAACTGATATAAAGTACACATTAAATGCACAAAAAGGCTCCTCGTCTTATGTCTTATCAAACAGATGGTACGGCTCGGGCTAACCTTGCCAATAGGGACCTGGCTATCGTAAGATATCCCTTCTCAGTAAGACACTCGGACCCAAGCGTGTGAGTGATAAATTAAGAGAACATGACCAAAAACATTCTTTAGACTTGACCAACGACTTTCAGAACAGTGTTCATGGCCTTAATTGTACAAACTTAAAAAGCTGTACACCAAATTAATGTGAATGAAGCAGTGCAGCAACTCAAGAAGAAGATTAATAATTGTATGAGATTCTGGAGCGGTTGTTGGAAGCAGAAGCGAAAAGTTATCAGAATATTTTTTAAGGGAATGACAAGTCACGTTGCACAAGTGAATGCAAGTTGTCAAACGTTATGCGACGGATTCACTACTGCTGCCATGAATATAATCAGCCTGAAACCAGTTTCTGTGTCTTCCACTATTCTGTGTATATTCTTGGGAAGGCCCACACGGTTTTTAGGGGCAACAAGGTCTTAAAGGCAAGCAGTATCCCACTTCAGACCGCTAGCATTATGTAGCAGAAGAACATTGATTACAGCTGCTAAGCTTAACCTTAGTGCCCTCAAAATTCTTGCTCTTTTTTCCTCAGCTTCTATGACTCAAGAGGCTGCAAGGTGGAAATGTATTCACGATTGGATAGATTCAACCTAAGTGTTAGCAGAAAGCATAACTTGTTGAATAATTGCTCAGCCCCTGATTGGAGATAAAATGAAACTTATCATCCGGTCAAATTATTGACACGTGCTTCACGTATTAAGCACATTCCTTCCACAAATTAAGGAACGCCTGTGATGATATATATGTCCATCATATTTGGAAAAGAAAACGCTGGTTAGGCACATTAAGTGTGTGTTTCCAGAAGTTAGGCATAAAAAAGTATTCAAATCCTTCACTTAGTACCCAGAGGAAAAATTTTGGTTTCTTAGACTTAGTTTCCTCTTCTAGAACTGTAATAAAAAGAGGGAATATTTAACATAACGGCATAGAAAATGTGATTTTACCAAATCAACGTGTACAAGGCTCCCAGTTTGGGAGATATAGATAAGATTATAATGTTACTATCTCTTTTTACTTTACATAATTACCTCTTCCAGTGAATGAAGATCGTGAGGAAAGGGTTTAGATGAAGTTTTAATACGGGTTCACATGCCAAATAATTGAACAATTTATGAATATTTAAAAAATGGGGTAGTTTGATTTCGCAAAACCAACGTCAATGCTTGTCGTATTTGGGTCTCTAGAAAGTCAGAATTCGTTAGTTGCGTTAGGTTTGGCTTGACTACTTTTCCCAGGACATGACATGAAAGGTATCTCAAGTAAATAAAGATATTTAAGAAAGACCGCAATAAGCACTTGGAACTAAGCAAAGGCTTTACATGCAAGCAATTCGCACCGGTTAAGACTCATCTGATCAAAAGGACGAAAATTTGTTTCATGGGCCATGACCATTAACCCGACCAAGTATGTATAAAAGCAATTCGGAAACCTGTTCCAAGGAATTTTCTCTTCGCATGGCTGTCTTTCAGTAACTTAATTTCCCCGGTATGGCTAGCAAAGAAATTACCCACATGGCACACACGTAGGGTTGGTAAAAGGGCCTG
This sequence comes from Erythroxylum guanchezii, assembly GCA_025629825.1. NCBI lineage: Eukaryota > Viridiplantae > Streptophyta > Magnoliopsida > Malpighiales > Erythroxylaceae > Erythroxylum > Erythroxylum guanchezii. Next base: position 8,836,237 of record JAOTAX010000197.1, read on the forward strand.
GACCCATCTTCTTTCAACCCACGTACAATCGGACTTCACTCAAAACGACATTATTTTAATTGCTCAATTCTACTGCCATCAGCCCCGTCAAAACCCTCTCAAGTCAGATTTTATCCATTGACTTCGAACCGGGCTCGATCAAGATTGCCTTCCCTACACACATGCTTTTCAAAACCAAAAGCACTAGGAAGTTGAAACATAGTTAGAGCTTATAGTAGTACTGTTTCTGCAATTCCTAAGCTTAACCGTTAAAGAGTACAGTTGCAATGGAGGATTTAGAGATTAAACCACAATATCTAGCACCCTGAACTAAAAGGGCAATCCACAAAATCTTATATAAATGGCTGAAATCTGAAAAGATCACATATACTTCTATTTGACACCTCAACCAAGTTCAAGCAAGAGAGCTCAAGTGAAAAGACAGAAACAACTATATCAATGTTTCATTTACAAAATTTCATCACCACAGAGGTGATATGTGAAACGATGGGGATTTCAAATTGTTGACAATAGATTACTCTTTGTCAATCACATCCCATGGAATGTTTTTGTCTAAGGTAGACTAGTTCGTGTAGAAAACCTTAGTGGATATTTATATCAAGCTCCTTGGTCAGTATTTATCAGCACTCTGAAGTGAAAAAGGATGTTTAAGTAAATTGGATTACTATAAAGAACTCTCGAAATTATTAATCAGTATCAAACCAAAAAGATGAAAAAGATGTTACCTTCTCAATCAAAGAGCAGAAGAGGCTGACTGCAAGCTTTCACTTCTTGTTTTCTGTTCCTCAACTTCATAGAAATCCTGAAGGGCTAACATATCAATACTACAGGATTTCAAGGTCGTTATTGCATCTGCAGTTGCCAAAGCACCAGCAACAGTTGTGATTATCGGAACTTTGTAATCAAGAGCCATCCTCCTCAGTTGTCGGCCATCAATCTGATCAAGTGCATCCCCAGAGCTCGTGATTATCATCAACTGAATTTGTCCATTGGCAAGCATATCTCCAGCATGGGGACGTCCCTCATGCAACTTTAGCACGCTCTCAACAGGGATACCTTTCAATTCAAGAAAGTGAGCTGTTCCTGAAGTTGCAATAATTCTGAAACCAAGCCTTAGAAACGCTGCGGCAAGCCTTTCAAGATGAGATTTTGTCAAGTCATTTAAGCTCAGAAAGACGGTACCAGAAACTGGAAGTTTCTGCCCAGCAGCAATTTGAGCCTTGGCAAATGCAATAGCAGGCACATAGGCTATACCCATTACCTCACCAGTGCTCCTCATTTCAGGTCCTAATAACACATCACAGCCTGGGAATTTCTCAAAAGGAAGAACTGCTTCCTTAACAGCCACATGTGCTGGGATCACCTCCATAGTCAAACCTAGATCATTAAGTGACTTGCCGGCCATCACTAGGGCAGCGTACTTGGCTAGTGGATGACCTATTGCTTTGGAGACAAATGGGACAGTACGAGAAGCACGAGGATTTGCCTCCAACAGAAAAACATCCCCAGCTGCTGTAATTGCATATTGGCAATTCATAAGCCCACAGACATTAAGACTTTTTGCCAATTGTATAGTCCAAGACCTAATTAAGGCCAAACAAGAAGATGAGACAGTTTGCGTTGGAAGAATACAAGCAGAGTCACCAGAGTGAACCCCAGCCTGCTCAATATGCTCCATAATTCCCCCAATCACCACATTACCATGCAAATCTGCCACTGCATCTACGTCAATTTCAATAGCATCAGATAAATATTTGTCAATTAATACAGGCCTTTCTGGGTCAACCTTTACAGCATTTTCCAGATAAGTCACAAGTTTATCGTCACTATATACAATCTCCATTGCTCGGCCACCTAATACATAAGAAGGACGGACAACTACTGGGTAGCCTATATCTGATGCAATGGAAAGGGCATCGGCTTCACTCTTAGCAATGCCTCCTTTTGGCTGCTCAATCTTTAGTTCCTTCAGAATAGCATTGAACCGCTTTCGGTCCTCAGCAGCATCAATAGAGTCAGGACATGTACCCCAAATGCACACAGACCCATTGCCACTGGCAGTTTCAAGCTTGTTCTCATCTAGATATTGCTGGATAGGCAAAGCCAGCTTCAGTGGTGTTTGCCCTCCAAATTGTACAATGATGCCATCAGGTTGTTCCAATTCTATAACATTTAAAACATCTTCTACTGTCAATGGTTCAAAGTATAGACGATCACTTGTATCGTAATCTGTGGACACAGTCTCAGGATTTGAATTCATCATAATTGTCTCATACCCTGCATTCTGTATAAAGGAAAGCACATAGAAAATCATAAACTACGAGCAACCACCTCAACATACCAATCATGCATAAACATGTTCAACGATAACTATATGATTTGGACCTTTTCACAAAAGTAGTTCATGTCACAACAGGGAACGAACCAATGAGAATCTTAATAATATTCTGATGACCAGATAAAGTGAGATTCAAGTCAATTAATCACAATTTGCTTTAGTTTTTTGTCCCCTCTCAATCAAGGCTGCTGCTTCATCAGAAATTCACTTAACAAGCTCAAGCACTAAAACTGCAACTACCAAGAATATTGATTGTGATGAAGTTACTGGCAGTAATTGAAACAAGAATATTTATTCATGACAAAGTATTTTTTCCTTTATTATCTGTAGGGTTCGTATCTTGCAGACAGACATTGCCACGTTAATATTCTTTGCAGTAAATAATTCATAACAGACATCAGAAAATGAAGGAAATATAGTAGGTTGACTTATTAACTACCATCATCACATATGTAAAATGGCAAGTAAAATCTGACAGTAGGCCTCTTTCTTAATTCTTTTTTCCTTCTTTTCTGTTGGAGGAAAGAGAGAGTCCGGGAGAAGTAGATAATGTTCAATCACAAACCTGGAGGGCAAAGGAGGTGTGGCAACAACAGTAATCAAACTCTATCCCTTGACCTATACGGTTGGGTCCTCCACCTAAAATCAAAACCTTCTTCCTTTTGGTTGGAGCCGATTCACACTCAGTGTCATACGAAGAGTACATATAAGGAGTATTAGCCTCGAACTCAGCAGCACAAGTGTCTACTCGCTTGTATGCTGGAATAACTCCAAAAGAAATGCGCTTTGATCGCACTTTCTCCTCTGTGGATTTGGTAGCAAATGCTATCTGCTTATCAGTGAAACCACGTTTTTTAATTTCATAGAAGTCATCCTTTGTAAGATGAGACAAGCTTCGAGCCATAAGATATTGTTCAACGTCGACCAATTCTTTAAGCTGAGTGAGAAACCATTTGTCAATGTAACTTAGTTCATGTATCTCATCAACTTTCATCCCTTTCTTCATTGCAGCATATATGGCATGAATACGATCAGGGCTTGGAACTCGAATACTGTACTTTAATCGGTCCCAGTCCCAGCCGAGTTCTTTAACTTGTGCACTTCCCCATCCTGGATATCCACACTCCAGTGACCGAACTGCTTTCTGAAAGGATTCTTGAAATGTGCGACCAACTGCCATTGACTCACCAACAGATTTCATCTGGGTTGTCAATAATGGCTCAGAACCAGGAAATTTCTCAAATGCAAACCTGGGGATCTGAACAGAGAAAAGAAAATTTTGACATTGTTAATTATTAGAAAATGAAGCAAGTATTAGTGCAGTGTTAGGGAAACAAGAGTTAGAATGTTTTGGCCAACAGGTTGAAATGATCGAGAAGATGATTTTAAAAGTACAAACAGAACATTCAGTCATTTAAAAGCCTTGACAATGACATCGCAATAGTTTTGTCACAACATTCAAAGCAATATATTATAGATTTAATAGAAAAACTAAAAAGAAAATACAAATTATATCACAAAATAAAAGCTAAAATTTACCCACAAAAATTTAAAAATGTCCAGACCCTCAAAGTAGCAACACAAGTTGTTGACGCCAAAGAAAAGAACACCTATCACCATTGCAATGAGTTAAATTCCACAAGCAATTGCATTTCCAGAACTATAAGTCACTGCCAAAAAGTGAATGAAACCTGTGAAATTAATACTTATATCAACACATCTTTTTTCCGCATGATACTCTTCCAGCAGTCAGACCTAAGGTAAAGTTTACATCGAAATTTAAATTTACACCAAAATCTCAATATCTTTCATCAATGACTAAGCTTATCTTCATCTCCATTGAAAATAGAAAGGAAAAATTTCAATAATACATACAAATAGTACTAACAAACAAGAATTTAAGCCAAGATTTTTACTTTCCTGAAAACTAACTTTAGCCATCAATCTTAACAAGCTAGTCAAACAAGAATTTATAAACTGATTCAAGTACGTGTTTGTATAGGAAACAAGAAGAAAGCTTTAAACAAATGGACTTACCTTCGTCACGACATAATCAATAGAAGGCTCAAAACTTGCCGGTGTCTTCTTGGTTATAT
>JAOTAX010000197.1:8902652-8944022 GCA_025629825.1 Erythroxylum guanchezii
CAACTTTTGTATAAATTTGTATTTTGAAATGACTCAAGTGTTTTGTAATTATGAAAGGGCCCAAATGGCCATATGGGAATTTTGTAAATTGCATTATATGTTGAAAAGGCCTTATGCCCTATTTGATTATGGACTTCCGCATATTGTGTTGTGAAAAAAAAGTACCGATTTCCGAGTGATTGAGTGCTTTAGCACACCATCCTCGCGGGGCACGGACTCGGATATCACTATCGATGTCGGGTTCGGGTCATTGCAGGAGTGGGGTGCTACAATATCACTAAATAAATCATAAAGCCATTTAAGATACACAACCCTAAACTTCTACTAGCTCAGGATTCAGTAATAAAAGGGAATGTAAAGGAGTTTATGTTAATAACTATGAAAAATTATGGCATAAGACCAAATAGGAAGGGCCCTTAGGCTCTTAACCCTTTAAGATCTTCTCTCGAAATGTAAAGGGCATTAATTGCCCTAAAAAAAATAAGCAATCCATAATTATCTAAATTGCCTACTAACTCTGATGTTATACCTTAGCATCCCTATCACAACCTCTATACTCACTTATAAGAATCATTTACCTCTTTTTGTTTCCATTTCTTAAAGAATTGGAAGTTATAAAAACAATTCTTATCATATGTAAATAGATGCAAACCTATTTCTTTTGTGCCTAATAATCTTCATATTTATTGGGTTTATCATCTCTGTCTGCCACAAAATATCATAAAAGCAATTGAGAGAATTCTAAATAATTTTCTTCGATTTGGTGGACTAAGAAACATTAGTTCAGCTAAGGTAAGCTGGAAAGAGTTATGTTTACCTAAAGAATAGGGAAGTTTGAGATTTAAATCCACTAGAATAATAAATAAAGTTCTCCTCACCAAACAAATTTGGAGATTTTATAATGATTACGAATCATTATGAATCAAATAGATGCATGGGAAATATCTTAAAGGAAATAGCTTTTAGAACTCAAGAAATAAGTTGAATAATTCTTAGACCACTAGTCAATTACTGAAACTAAGTGATGTCATGGCATTGATAATTTGATAATTAATCCTATTAAATATAGGATTGGGAATGGTGAGAAAACTAGCTTTTATTTTGATTATTAAAACAATGGTGGAACTTTTTATATGCTCCCTAAATTCAACTCTCTTTAACTCTTTATTCCAGCTATGGAAAAAGTTAAACTGAAACTCAAAGAAGGACTATGGTGCTAGATCATAGAGACTTTATGGCAATCATTAGTTCAATCCCCTACTACAAACCTAACATAAGTAAAGAAGACTTAACTATTTGGTTAATGCATAACTCTAAAAGCTCCACAAACAATTCTTGTCTAGATGTCTTAAGAACTATTAAGCCAAACTGGTATGGATCAACATAAACTTACCTAAAGTTATTTTCATCCTCTAGCCAGCTATCAAGACAAGTCTTAAAACCATGGATAAAATTATTTAAGAGACCAACAATAATGGTTCTTACAAATTATGTGAAACTGTGTTTGAAAATATGGATCACTTATTTTTTCAATTGCACTTATAGAAATAATAGAGCTTATGCATAATATATTGTTAGGAAGGGACCTAACGTCAAATTATAAATCGGTCCTTAAGAGTTAAATATCATAACAAATATGATTTAAATATCTTTAAACTTGAATTGAGTTGTTGTGTGTATGGTGTTTGGAGAGAGAAATAATAAAATTTTCCAACAAGTAGAAAAGGATGCTCCAACTCTTCTTGGATCCATCCTCAATTAGATTAGGGATGTTATCGTCATTAAAGGAGCTCGTTTAAAGTGCAGTGGTTGGCTCAAACTTTGATGGAATTTACCTTTAACCTCTTCTATATAAGAGAAAGCTTTGGGGCTAATTATCTTGTTGAATTTAGTTCAAATATGAAATCTTAAAGCTTCCTTTTTGGGAAATTGCTTAAAGGATTATGAATCACTATGAATTAAATGGATGTATAGGAAATATCTTAAAGGAAAGAGCCTCTAAATCTCAAGAAATAATTCGAATAACTTTTAGACCACTAATCGATTACTAAAACTAAGAGACGTCATGGCATTGAAAATTAATATAGGATTGGGAATGGTGAGAAAACTAGCTTTTAGTTTGATGATTAAAACAATATTAGACCTCTTTATATACTCCATATATTCAACTTTTTGTTCCAGCTATGACAAAAGTTAAAGTGAAACTCAAAGAAGGACTATGACATTACAATCATAGAGACTTCAGAATAATTATGAATTTAATCCGCTACTACAAATTTGACATAAGTAAATAAAACTCAGCTATTTGGTTAATGCATAATTCTAAAAGTTCCACAAACAATTCCTATCTTAGATCTTTTAAGAACTCTTGAGTCAAACTAGTATGGATCAACAGAAACTTACATAAAGTTATTATCATCCTCTAGCTAGCTATCAATAAAAGTCTTAAAACCACAGATAAAATTAGTTAGGAGACCAACAATAATGGTTGTTAAAAGTTATGTGAAACTATGCTTAAAAATACGATTCATTTATTTTTCCAATGCATTTGTACAAACAACAGAGCCTATGCAGATTATATTATTAGGAAGGGACCTGACCTTAAATTATAATCTAGTCCTTAAGAGTTAAATATCAGAACAAACATGATTTAATTATCTTTAAACTTGGATTAAGTTATTGTGCGTATAGTATTTGGAAAGAGAAACAATAAAATTTTTTAACAAGTGGACAAGGATGCTCCAACTCTTCTCAGATCCATCCTCAGTTGGATTAGGGAGTTTATCATCACCAAATGAGCGTAGGTGAGTTGGTAAGGCGCTCTCTTGGCTTAAGTGAGGTCGCGGGTTCGAACTGATCTCATGTATGCAGTCGTTTAAAACTTGGGGCCAGAACTTTGCTTCCTGCAAGGGACCTATTCAGTTTGAGCGGAGATTAGTCTGGGTGTGAATAGCTTAAAGGTGTCTTCCCATAGTTGGGACCCTTCTAGGACACCTCGTAAATAACCCAAAAAAAATGATTGGCTCAAATTTTGATGGAATTTGCCTTTAACCTCTTTTATATAAGAGTATACGTTGGGCCTAATTATCTTGATCAATTTGGTTCAAATGTGAAGTCTTAAAGCTTCCTCTTTGCTATCTTTTGTAATATTTATAACTTTTAGTTTTATTTTAAGAGGTACTACAATCTTTCTATTCGCCTCCTCTTGCCTAATGCATTTTTGTAATTTGCTTATACTGGACGTTCCTGTTAAAAATTTTCAATCTAATTTATTCATTGTCTAAGAAAATAAAATTTTCTTTAGTTATGTTTGAATATAAATTTCAAGCCAAATAAACTAACAGTTTTCAAACTAAAAGTTCTTATCTTTTAACATATTTGACTACATATATGTTTGATAAGTTGTAATTTTTCCCATTCTAAACTTCCTATCAACTTCTCTCGTATTTAAGCTTCGTATAAAAATCATTAGAAATTGAATCAATATTAATTATTTTTTGATAGTATGTAACAATTTAAGGGTAAAAGACATAGACATTTGCAGCTTAAGAAATCTTAGAAAAATTTCTTAATCTTTAAAATTATTGAAAAAAAACTTTTTGTTTTTATTTTTTCAAAAAAAATCTTTTAAACTTCAATTGAAAAATAACAATAAGACAATCGTAATATGAATATCAGATGTAGATTAATTAAATGTCACTAATATGACAACCTAACTTAGCTCTTAAACTCGATTCGAACTAATTAAATTTGACTTAAATTAATAATTTAAAATAGTTATGATAAATTATTAGTTTAAGTTAGATTTAATTATTTCAACTCAAGTTTAAGAGTTGGGCTGAATCATTATGTAAACAATATTTAATTAGTATAAGTGTTATGTTTGTAACGTGTATATTTCATTATTATTTTTTAACCAAAGTCTTAGAAAAGGTGACTTTTTTAGAATTGAAAAGTAGGAGTTCTTTCAAAATTTCTAAAGATTAAGGAGTTTTCAAAAGTTTCTTAAACTTCAAGAGATATCTACATTTGTTACCCTTAATTTAAATATAAAAATGTTAATAATCAGCTAAAAAAAATACAATATTAAAAGATATTATAATATCAATCTACATTTCCACTTTTGGAAACATAAAAAAAAATCTTTATTAAATTGTAGAGGTGTAAATGATATTTAAAAATATAATGAAAGAATTCTAATAGACACCTAAAAAGTTATATGAATAATTTTTTATTGCATTTGTAGAATTTTAAGAAATACATGGAAAGTTTTATGTGAACTTAACATTTCGGCTTTAAAAAGCTCAATGCGCTTCTTATAATACATAACATCAACAACATTTAGTGAAAGTCCTGATAAAACGTGTAAATATTGAAACACGTGAATATATTATTTAAAGTTAATTTCTCTTTTTAAATTTTATATATTGTTTTAATTGTTATAGAAAAATCAATATTTGACAACTTTAAAATTAAATACACTTTTTTACAGTATATACATGTAGATAATTATTATAATAATATTTTCTTAATTTTATATTTGTAATAAATATGATAAATTTATTATAATCATGCATTAAATAATTTGATGTCATACTTTAATTATATGTTAAATATATGTTAAAATATTGTACTGTAATTTTTTAAAGATATGTGAACCTATAATGAAATATTGCATGTTATTTTTATAATAAGACTACTTTTTAATATTTTTAGCATTTTATATTATGATTAATAAAGAGACCAATCATTTTTAAATTTATATAAATAAATATATGCTTTGCTCAACATTGTCTATAGTTATATTATCTAAATATAGAACATGATAAGATTATTTACATCTTCCTTCCGGATTTGTGAGGTCAAAATTTGGGTAAAGCCGTCGTTATATAAAACAACCTCTTTTTGGAAACGACATGAAATATGCTCTGTAGTCTAGAGGAAGAGGATAAAGAAAATAAAACATTCCATGATATTCTCCTGATTTCTCTTGTTTTTATAATATATGCTATTTAATTATTTAATATTAATTATTAATAAGAATAATAAATGATTTAATTTAATATTAATTGTTGTAAAATTACGAATGACTTCATTTAACTTTTATAACTACATTAAAATTTAAATATCTTAAAAATACATAAATTTAAATAAAATAATAATTAAAATTAATTATTAATTTGTAAATAAAATTAATAATTAACGTTTTTAATAAAATATAATAATTCTTACTAATAGTTTTCAACAAATATTATATAATAGATTAAAGTTAAATTTTATTTATTTATGAAAATAGTTTATCTTTAAATTTTATATAATATAGAATTATTATTCTTTAAAATTGCATAATTCTGGATCTCTTTTTGTTTTTAAAGTGGTGCTAAAATTAATGTTTGGTTTGGGCCAACAACTGAAGCTCTCCATATCTGGTTTGGTCCACCAACTACAAAAACACTAGTACTAGATCTGAGCCACCGGATCTTACTACTACTGACCTACATTAATTTATTACTTCATTTGATATTTTGATTTGGGTCTCCAGAATCTGACAATTAAGTACCTGCCCCTGATTAGACGGCAACGCTCCTCTTATTAATTCGACAGAGACATTTCCTGATACAGACATTTTTTTAAAAGTAAACTATACATTACAGAATCGAACTCAGAATAAGATAACGCAATTATTAGGTTTTAAGCCTTGTTGGGTGTACTATAAACATGGGAATTTATGTAAACTTACTCAAGATGATCTTATACCATTTAGAAAATTCAAATATGAAATAAAGGAAGAAGACAACATTTGATAATCGATTTTTTTTTTTGAAAATATAATCGAATTTATAATTTGTACAAAAGTCTTAACAAATGACAAACATAGGTGAATGCGAATCTAACATCTCCTGAAACGACAAAAACTATATACTGGCGCATGTATGTGTCCGTTATTTTCCCCCATTGTCTGAAAGCCAAGGAATTTATTATCCGCCAAAAGGTGAGGCTCCCAAGGGGGAGAGAGAGAGAGAGATAGTACTGCTCATGGGTGTCTCGAGAATCGATAATGTGAATGAGAAGTAAAATTCCCAAAAACCAAGAAGCTAGCTTGTGAACTACCCATTTGGCCACTGCCTCCAAAAACGCATCTTTTAGCTTCTATCCCTAATCAATGGCTGTTTCCCTGCCTTCCTTTCCCACCATTTGCCACTCGTAAGGTTGTGTCTGTCTGTCTGTCTTTGCTTCCCAGTATTGAAAGCTGTGTACGAGGTGAGTCATAGTCTGAACTGCTGCATATTCCTTTCTCATTTTGCTTCCGTTCCAGTATTTGTCGCCTTGAGTACGTATGAGAGCGAAAGAATATGCTTTAGGTTTCCAAGAGACACGAAAGCTTTTTAAATGATTTTTGTTTTTGCCCAGCACTTGAAACAGCATTCCCAGAAATTTGACTCGTTCCAACTTCCCAACATTTTTCTCGGGAACCAAGCAGGATAAAGCTGGATTCTTTTTGCTATAACACTTTTTTCTTGAAGAGGCTGTTTTATGGAAACTGAAAATGCACTTTCTGGTTTTCTAGAAATTGTTTTTTTTTTTTTGCTTTTACTTGCTTCTTTATGATCGCAAAGATGGTTCTTTTGATACAAGTTTGCAGCGTCCTTATAGTCCTTTTGAGATCTGGTATTATAAACAACTTTGGTCGATTGAATTGGAAAAGTTTGAAGCTAGAATCTTGTGAGCAGGCTTTTCCAGTAGTAACGTCATTTCAGTGACCAAAATCCCAAAATAAAGATAAATCCTTCTGCTAAAGGCTGACATATATTTCTGTTTAAACGTTTTCACAGTGATTCTCCCTTTTTGCTTTAGATCTTCATTTGTATTTGCTTACTGTTTGTTTCTTGGGAAACTATTCCCCGTAGCTGGACTTCATCTCTTACACTGAGACGTGTACTCAATACTCGATAGGATTAACCTCGGCTTCCAGCTTTTCTCTCCAGACAGAATGAGAGGCAGCGAGAGGGTATTGTCTTGAAAACACGGGTCTTTCCTTGAAACGTTTTCAAAGTTACTCAGCAAACCCCACTTATTAACATAATGGTCCCCAATTTCACGGCAAAATTCTAGGGTTGCACCTGTTTGTCAACCTAGTTACAGCATTGCCCCTACAGTCGTTGAATCATCCACGTTTAACGGGGTTATGCTTGTAATTCTCGTAGCTGTAGGACCCATTGCAGCATTAAATGAGCAAAGGAAAAGGGTGAAGATTGCTGAGTGCTGGTTAGCGAAATGAAACTTGTCTGGCTTTTCTGACTTTATTATGATGTGAATGGTCAGTCTTCAGTAATTGAATGTTCTGCTCTTATTGATGCGTATGAGTTGTATCTTCATGATCTCATTTATTTCTCCATACGCATTCATATTGAATTCTCTCGTCTCAGCTTGTGATATTTTCTGATCTGCTGCAGGTCTTGTGGGTCAGGGAGCATTGTGACAACCAGCGAAAGCTTACGCTACCTCATTGTTTTCACCTTGTGTCTTAAGTATAATTGAAATATGCAGACTCCAAAAGGAAGGTAGGTTCTTGTGCTAGTCTTTTAACTCTATAGGAGTGGCCTTGTTTACTTTCGTTGATTTCTCCTGTTAAATTCTAACAGTTTGTTTTATGCTCCAACAATTCAATCCCATCTACTTTACTGTTTTCCATAACAAGAAAGAGGGTAAGGATCTTTTGTCTTAAATGCCGAGCGTGGGGTAGTTCTACAGTTTTCTTCTTCGTTGGTTAAGCATCTCCTCTTTTCTTCTTTTTTTTTTTTTTAAATCTTGACGCTTCATTCATGGTTTTTTGTGTTCATCTTGTTTTCCTATACATATTTCACTATCAAGTTCTAAAGTAGGTCCATTTTCCTTACTCCCTCAATTGCAATTTTATTTTTTGGCATAGGAGAAGATTCTTTCCATTTTGTCTTTTGTCTCCTGCATTAATCTCAAGCCATGCTGGGGCCTCTTGTTGGCTTGCAGTTTTGACACAATTTTCAAATAAGAGATGATTTCCAAAATTCAAATCTTTTAATACAGCTAGGAGTTTCCAAATTGCAAACTAGGTCCAAACAAACTAGAACGTTTAAATGCTATATGGTTTTTCTCTCTTTTACTTGGATAGTTATGAGAGAGAGTGAAGAATCTGAAATTCTTCCTAGTCCTGGTCGTAAAATTTGCTGGTTTTGCTGGCAGAAATGGCTCGTCAGAAGCACCTAAAAAGGTCTCTCCTCGAGCTGTGAGGCAACTCAAAACAACTGGACTAGATTCTGACGCTACATCTTCAACTAGTCAATCTAGAACACCGAGAGAAAGAAGCCCTAAAGTCACCGAGCGCAGGTCACCAAGAAGCCCCATACTTGAGGTACATCTTTAACTGCCACAATGCAGAATCTTCAAATCATAAGAATAGTCTCTTCTTTTTTTTTTTTACGGGAACTTACATGTGCATATCGGACCTGTACCGGACTTTCGGACCAGGGAAAGTAGCTTCCTGCTTAGAAAGGGTATCCTGGCTCTATTATCCATACATAAAAACATTATACCAAACAAAATTGTAAAAACAAGTGTTTTCATGGTACTATAAAAACTATCATGGTACTTTGTCAGTTTCTGATTAACTATTTAGATCTCTTATATGATAAAAACATTATTATGTCAACTGATACTGCGCATGCTTGTTCTTTTTTGTTTTCCGTTGTTTATTGTCTATTTATTAATAATTATGTGGACTCATTGGAGTTCCAGCTGATCTGGGAACACTACAGTGTCAACTACAGTAATGTAGGTTCTGTGACAATCATGAGATACGTACATTCATCTGCATATCCACACATTTCATGACAAAAAAGTAAATATATTAGGTGAGCATAATAATTCCAAGCGTAATTGTTATGTTTCTAACAATTTTTTAAACATTATTCTTGGTTCTTGCTCCAGAAGAAACGGCCCAGCAAACTATCAGAATTGGAATCTCAGATTTCTAAGCTTCAGGAGGAACTGAAGCAGGCAAAGGACCAATTAAGTTCTTCTGAATTATGGAAAAAACAAGCTCTGGAAGACGCAGAGGAGTCGAAGAAGCAACTTCTAGACATGTCTTCAAGGCTAGAAGAGTCGCAAAAACAGCTTAAGGAGCTGTCATCTTTTGAGAAGGCTCGTGTAGTGGAGCAACATGATATGTCTAACGAAAAGAACCAACCGTGTAAATCAGAGCTAGAGTCTATCCAGCAGCAGGATTCTATCAACCCAGCTGCCTTGGCCTCTGCAATGGGTGAGATTGAGACAGTTGTTGATTCTGAGGTTGCACAAAACAAACAGTCTAAATCGGCGGATGAGGAACTCCAGACTCTGAAAACAAACCTGATGGATACTCTTTCTCTTGTAGAGAATATGAAAAAGCAACTAAATGACAGCAAAGAATCCGAGGCCCAGGCCCAAGCGTTTGCTAATGAAACTCTGCTGCAACTAGATGCTCTAAAGAAATGTGTAGAGGTACTCAGGTCTGATGGTTTGAAATCGATGGAAGCCTACAACGTCGTGACTTCAGAGTTGGATCAGTCACGGATACGTGTGAATGCACTGGAACAACTCGTGAGCAAACTGGAAACGGACTTGCATAATACTAGCAGCAATCGCGCCACAGCATGTGCAGTCAATTTTAATACTGATGAAGATATCACTGAACGTGGGAGGTCACAAGAAGCACATCTACTTGAAGCAGATGTTTGTTCTTTAAAGTCTGAGGTTGAACGGTTACGATCTGCTCTAGAAGCTGCTGAGGTCAAATTCCATGAAGAACAAATCAATAGCACAGTTCAACTAAGAAGTGCTTATGAATTGGTGGAGCAGATAAAATCTGGTTGTATTCACAGGGAGGCTGAATTGGAGTCGGAATTGAAGCAAGCAAAAGTTGATATTGAAGAGTTGAAGGCAGAGCTTATGGATAAGGAAACCGAGTTACAGGGCATTTCAGAAGAGAATGAAGGGCTGAGTATGAAGCTTAAAAAGAATGGATCATACCAAACTGAGTCAGAACTTGGTAACGAGCTTAGAAATTTGAAGGACAACGTTTGTTATCTGAAAGCAAGTTTAATGGATAAGGAGACAGAGTTGCAGAACATACTGGAGGAAAAAGAAAAATTGAAAGTACAACTTGGCAGAAGGGAAATGGACAGGGGCAAAGCAAATGAGCATGCAGATGTAGATATAGAAGCAGTAAGGACTGCTGAGCGAGAGGCACTTGTGAAGCTTGAGATTGCTATGGAGGAGGCAGATAGGAACAATAAACGTGTAGCGAGGGTAACCGAGCAACTTGAAGCAGCACAAGCTGCTAATTCTGAAATGGAGGGAGAGTTAAGAAAGCTGAAAGTTCAGTCTGACCAGTGGAGGAAGGCAGCAGAGGCAGCTGCAGCCATGCTTTCTTCAGGAAATAATGGGAAATCGATGGAGAGAACTGGATCAATGGACAGCAACTACAGTCCCGGGAATATCATATCACCTTACTCAGAAGATACGGACGATGATCTGCTAAAGAAGAAGAACGGAAACATGCTGAAAAAGATTGGGGTCTTATGGAAGAAGCCGCAGAACAGGACAACTTGAGGCAGGCAGGCAGGCATAATGTAGGTTAATTGTGTTAATAATCTAGTTATTTGACGTTAATGTTTACTATGTCTTGTTTGTTGCCGTGGACAGATGATGCCTCAGACGAAAATGGTGGTGTTCTGAGGCTTTTAGCTGCAATCACTGAGGTTAATGTGATCTCATTTCCCTCCGCATATGCGTATACTATGGCAGTGAGTTTCCTATTTTGATATGTTGAGAAGTGGCCAGAGAGAGTTGTGTATTCATATGGAACCATTTAGGACATGTTTGAGACGATACCCTATTCAGTCGTTTTTTTTCGCTTTGGACTTGTTCTGTAAATCGTATTATGAAATATTTCAACTGTTTAGTTACTGCCGTCACTGTCTATTACGACTCTGTTTTCTTTCCCTTATTCATGAGAAAGTCTAAATTTCAATGAATAAAAAATATAAAAATTCCATAATTCATTATTTTTAATTTTATATTAAATCCATATTTCTTTGTATATATTCATACACTTGCAACTTTACAAAATTTGCATATAACTCCTAGAAAATTTTTATATAAGCTCCTTAAAGTTTTCAAAGAAAGTTTTAAGTGAGTGTTTTCTGATACAAAGAATTCGAGTTTGAATTTAGATAATTGTTTAAAATGAATTTAGTACTTAAATTTGAATATAAATAATTATTTAAAATGGGTTTATTATTTGACTTTAAATTATTTTAGGGTTGGTAAAATAATTTTGATTTCATCGAATTAAATAAATAAAATCTTGCTCTAATTTTGATTTGTTAGACTTGTTTTTAATTGGAACTCCCATTTTGTTTAATTGGACCCATTTTAGTCCAAAATTATCAATCTATTTAGTGTTTAGAGGGATCTTTTAGTCTAAATGCGGCGACTTTACGACAAAATAAATGCATACATACCTCGTATCACTGTCTAAGATCTTCTTGGTTAGATTTAAAAATCAGAATGACAGTTACATGTTAAAACTAAGAAGTCATACCCTCCACATGACTAGTCATTATTTTTAGTCCAACGTCTCCCCTACGATGGTTTCGTTGAACTCGTTTATGTTGGAAAACTAAGTGATTCAATCATGGGGCATAGAAAAAAAACTAAGTTTTTTGGCTTTTTATTGGAATAATTTAGAAAACATAAATTATAAAAGTAATTGAATCGTGCCTAATTTGAATTTTATGATGTTAACCGAAAACTGTACAATCATGCAACTTCTAATAGTATCTACAAATAAAATAAGAAAACTCAATAATTTAAAAAGAGTAGGTAGAAGTGTTAGCTCCTTTATGCCTCTATCATGGAGCTCAGTCTTCAATTCATAGTAATTTACAATCTAAAGGAGCAGCTCATAATGTGAATATGATAAGAACTAGATGGTAGTATAATTCATGTGTAACATTCAATGCTTTACAATCTTATTATTATCAGCATATGGTGGATGTTATTGTCTCTTATGATTCATAATATATATCTCCTTAATTGATGGCTACATAGGTAAACTTCTGAACAATTTTATATATTAAATAAACAATTATTTGGATGAAAGAATAATTACTTAGGCTACTTGTGGTAAGGATGGCAAATGTAGCCCAGCCAGACCCGACTTGATTTTGGGCCAGGTTGACCGGGCCACGGACCGAGATTGTTTAACTTGACGGAAGGTACAAAACAATGTCGTTTTGTCAAAAACCATGTCATTTTTAAAAATTTTTTAATTAAAAACATAAAGTCAGTCTGGGTCACCCTACTTGTGGATATTTAATTGTGTCATAGTTGAACAAATGAAAGACATGAGCTTATTATTAGACAATGTTTTTAAAGTCTATTAATGCATCTAGTCATGTTAAAAATATTGATACTTTTTTTTCCGATATTTGATAAAGTTATGAAAGAAGTTAGGCCAGAAAATATTGCTCAGGTCATTACTGACAATGATTCTACTTACAAAGCAATTAGAAGAATATTGTAAAGTAGGTATAATTCTTTTTATTTGACTCCTTATGTTCCACATTGCATTAACCTGATGTTCAAAAATATAGAAGATGTTAGATACTTTCCTATTATTGATAAAATTGTGTAGAAAGCAAAAAAAAAAAGCGACCAAGCTCATCTACAATAGTATATGGGCCCTTATTTAATGAAAAAGAATTTCACTAATAGTATAAATTTATGTCATCCTCCTATTATAAGATTTGCAAATAATTTCTTATCACTTTAGTTTTTTCTTTTAATGAAGAAGGAGCTGAGGTAAATATTTATAATTAATAAGTAAGTCATATCTCAATATGTCAGGTCTAATGCTAGATTGGAAGTTTGTAAAATTTTACTTGAAGATCATGAATTTTGGTCACAATATTAATTCGCTATTCGAGTTTACGAGCCTTTGGTAAGAGTACATCGTCTAGCTAATAGTGATGAAAAGGCAACAATAGGTTATTTTTATAATGATAAAGTAGTCGAAGGAAGCAATCAAGGTCAACAAAAGAAATCTTCTTTGTACATGTCTTATGTTGTAGTCATCAATGAAAGACAAAAGACAACTTTACCCTTTGATGTTTGCGATTGTGGTATTTTTGAATCATAATGCCTATTTTAGACTAAGTTTTACAATTAAAGATGAAATTAATAAGGGAATATTATTAACTATTACAACAATCGTTGCCCATGAGATGATTTAAGATCTCTTGAGCTCATAAATAAAGGTTTAAAAGGATACTTTTGGTGAATTTAGGATGCCCATTGTTATTTGCCAAAGAGAAAAACTTAATCTAGGAGTATATTTTTTCACTTTGTTACGTGTTCAAAATTAATCATCACTTTATTTTATTTATAATATTACTTTTGTTGTCTTATAGTTATTTGGTGGGACTAATTTAGAAGTGGTATTCTAAAATTGCAAAGATTTGTAATTCAAAAATTAAGTCAATGTTTAAGTGCAATAAAGTGTAAAAAGAATTGGACTACATTTGATTCATCTATTTTTGAAAAAGAAATAGATTAAAGCACTAAAGATTTCAAGACTTGATCCTTATTCGATACAATTTAAAGCTTCGAGACATGTGAGTTATTATTATTATTAAGTTAAATATAATTCTTAATATTTAAAATTTATTTGTTTACTAGAAATCTTAATAAAAACAAGTAGATCTGTAAATTCAATTTGCCTTAACCGTATCGATTTTTTAGAGAATTGAGTCTTTAAGGAACTGAGGTTAATAGATGAGAATGTCTTGGAATATAATCTTAGAGAAAAAAAAAAGTATTGATATATCATTTGATGCAATAAATTTAAATGATGATGATAATGAGTCTTTTCTCAATGATGAAGATTTTGTAACAAATGAGAATTAAGGTCAATGCGATTTTAGCATATATTCAATTGAATCAAGTTTCAAGTTTTTCATTTATTCTTTTCTTTTAATTTCACTTATGTTTGATACATATGTTAAATTATATATATGCAATATAAATACAACTGTAAATATTTTTATTTCAGATTTCACTTTTAGTTATTTGTAATCTTGGGCACGAACCCTTATTAAAACACTTATTTTTTGGTCAAGCCACCCAGTATCTGGTATCACAGGGACAACCGACTAATCCGGATTCGAGTCGGGTAGTGTTAAAACACTTGTAGAACTTCATTATTCTTTTATTTGATATTTTGATGTAATTATTATTTATTATATAATAAAATTGTAATATTTTAAGTACTTTGTATTATACTTAATTTTATATTTGTATGAAGATAAAATAACCTTTTTTAGATTAATAATGATTATTGTTTATATGTGAAAATTAACATTAATAGAATAACTACATTGTTATTATTTCAAATTTTAGTTAAAATTATAAATTATATAACACAATATATTAAGAGATTATTTTATAATTTTAAAAAATTCAAAAACTATTTTATGATTTTAAAATTTTATATGAAACAATACTAACCGGTACAATACTGAATCCAAGATCAAAACTGTTACGATATTTATAAGATAGGTAGAAACTCAAAAGCTATCCAAGTTGTTTCTAAACATAGATGAAGTGCAAACGCAATGAAACGTGAACAGCAGAAAGTTGAGAATGAAAATGGAAACTTGGACAGGTACTTTCCTCCTACTCAAGGCCTACCATATTTGTGACTGACAAGGAGCAACCAGGTGACCGACACCAAATGGTCCACACACAGACAGATGGCTACCATGGTCAAGAAACGACGAAATATTCAAATTCCTTATGGAGCAACTGACCACTATCGCTATTTCCCTGACGTTAAAGTACTAAAAGACTTCGTTGTCAACTTCAAGAATTCTTTCACAGCTCACGAGTTCTTTTTTTATGTGTAGTTGCTAAGTGAGAACTGACCGTTCTCTTCCACGCCCAAATCTATCTTAGATTTTTTCTGGTAAGAAAATAAAAATCCATACCGAAATTGGTGCTCAAACTTCACTGAATTTCTAAAAGCTTAGGGAGAAGAAGGCCATTATCACTTAATTGTTTGAGTTTAATACTCCATTCTTGTATTCAGTGGAAGGAAGGAATCATGACACATATAATATCTTGAAGGCAAAACACCAACTCATTCAAAGATATGAGTAAGTCCTGCCAATACTATTTCAATGTTTCAGAGTGTTCAGACTGCATAAAACCACGAAACATCGCTATCATTCCTTCCTTCTTTTTCTTTAAAATGGAAATTTTGCATCTTTTTCCCACCTCTGCAAGTTCCCTAATTGGTTAATGAATATGAAACTTCCTTAGTATATATATAGACCAGTAACAAGAGGGGGTGAAAAAAAAGAAAACAAAATAAATGGACAAAGAGATGATTCTGGTGAATCATATCTCTTCGACCACAAAACTCAACGGGATTTAAACTGAGATTTTAGCCTAATTAAATGAGAAACTGTTTGTTTGTTTGGGTTTCTTCACGAGCTTAATTTGTTGACTGCAAGTTGTCTTCTCTACATTAAGGGACTATTAAGAAGGCCATGCCAAGTTGAACTCAGTCCATTCCAGCCTTCCATACCTGTATCAACATCACCCAAGTTTTCATTTCCATTAACCTGCCATGGAAAGCCCCACAAGACCTTGTTCTCATCTTCCATACCATTGCTGCACAATTTTTGCTTCATTGTGGTCACTGACACAGCAGATGTTGTTGCCCCACTGATATCTGCATAAGGCAGCCCCATTCCTCCACTAATACAAACACCAGAATTTTCTACATCTCCCATGTTCCCACTTCCATATCCATGGTACAAATTTTGGAAGTTGGAGTTTTGTGTGTCTCGGAAACCACTCAGTGCTTCAAGAAATTCAGGACTTGCAGTAGAGTTGTCAATGCTAGGGTTTCCAAGAATATCACTAATGGGGTGTCCCAGAAGAGACAGATGATCATGGCCATCGAACCCTAGCTGCCCATTAGACTGTTTTTGCAGTCTTGCAAAGGCAAGGGTGAGGTCACTGGAGTCACAAGCCAAGGATTGGTGGAGGTTAGTGAGTGGATTGCTACAATTAGGAGTCAACTGCTGCTCTTGGAACGACCTCTTTGACGATGAAGAATATGACCTTTTGTTCTTCCTACAACCTCCACCAACTGGAACGTTTCTTAGGGTGCCACCTTTGGTCCAATATCTTCGGCAAGCCTTGCAGAAATACCTTGGCTGAGACAAGCTGTAGTTGTTGTAGTAGCAAAACTTGGTGTTGGTGGAATCACATCTTGGACATTTCAGTGCTTGTTCTGGTTGTGACCTTGCCTTTCTCTCTTGTTCTTGTGCTTTTGAGCAGACCAACATGTTTTCAAATGAATGCGTCGCCATTTCCTGTGTGAAAATTTGACAAATCATCAGGAGATTGCATGAAACCAAATCAATGTTTTTTATAAGTAAAAATTTCCAACTAATAGTTGACGAAGTTCAATTTGTTTACACCAAATCATTTGAAGACCAACTCATCAAAAACCAAAACTATATCAATCGATAACAAACTCTAAAAGAAGTTTCACTTGAAAATATTGCACATCGATTTAACTGCTATGAAAAGATAATAAAGAACTTGCTTTAGTTAAAATTTATTTTGGAAGTTTTAGATTTAATTAATTGCATGAAGAAAGTGCATAAAGTAAAGGGTAGTGCCGTAAGGAGTTTCCACTGAATTCATTCTCAAAGATGGAAACCTCATCATAAACAGTTGACTTTACACATTCTCAAGAATATTAAATTTCAAACTTAGGTGTTATTATGTTTGGATCACGGAATTATTTGACGAAACTAAAAGCCACCTAACCATTCTCCACTTTGTAAAGAAATTCTGATTCAAACTTAAAACTTGCTCAAATTGGATGTAGTGTGAAACCCAGAACCCAGCAATACCACCCACTGCAAGAAGCGAAAACAAAGGTAACGGTAACTTTCCTTTGAGCAAAGCAAATTCCTCTTAATTGGAAGCGCCAAGTTAAGTAACAAAGCTCAAATCTTTGAGCCTAAGCAAAAATTTGACTGTCATCCTTCGAAAGAATGTGGACCAATATCAAGTAGCAGCAAGGCCAAAGGTAAAGTAAGCCAAGAAAGAACAGCATACATATGTATATTTTGTCTCTAATTAAAGATGCGAACTTCTTAGTTGAAAACCTACCTGCTGGTTATGCCCGCTTGAAGAATCCATCCATGCAAAACCAAGTAACCCACTCGGAGATCGGAGAAACACAGAAGAAACAACAAGAACACAGCCCTCTAAGTATGTAAAGCAATCAGTTTGAGCAATTTTGAGAGGGAGAGAGTGAGATAAGTAATGATGTTTTGGTCGAACAAGAAGAAAGTCAATTTCTTCGTTTGTCAGAAAGCAAAAGGAAGATGATGAATTGAAGGCAAGTCTAGTCCTAGTAGTTTCTTCTATGTAAATCTGCTTCTTTCTCAACACACTCTTATATTATATCATATGGAGGAGCCGGAAGGAGGCTAAGGCTATAGGTAGCTTACTGGCAGCCCCCACAAGAAGTACTCAGTTTCTCCGGTACTGGGTCCCACTCTCGCGTGGATGCAACTATACATGGACCCCACCTCCCACCACCATCACCTTCTATGTAACCTACGTCTTGCATGGGTCCTCCCGCCAATTCATCGTCAAAACCTCTGCGACTTTCTTCTACGATAGATATGTACACCAAAAGACGTAATAAAGGTATAACAATTTCTCTATACTGTTAAGGATTGTCTCATTTAATGCATAATAATTTGTTTTTATTTATAACGCTGGCTATTTGCTAAATAGGCATTAAATAAATAAGTGAAGAAGATTTTTGAAAACTTTTTTAGATACTAGAAACAGAAGCGAGAACATATTTGGTGTGTGTGCATGGGTATGTTTGTTTGGATATGTGGTGAGTTTTGGTGGGACCCCACTGGATGGATTGTTTTGATGGGAATTGAATACTAGTTGGTGGTGCACTGTTTGTCGTGCTTATGGTTATGATATACGAGGAGAAGAGACTAGAGATAGAGAGTAGAGAGGAAGAAACACTGGTGACAGTGACAGAGAGATATAATCATCCTCTGATATCTTGCATTTCGATCGGCTTAATCGCTTAATGCCTAGCCCACCAAGTAACTTGAGCTATGTCAGTGGTCCTGGTCCTTGTTTGAAATTGAAACATCTTTTGTGGAGCCATCTCATTATTTGCTTTCAAAACCAACCATTCATTCATTATACTTGGCTGTACCGTTAAAATTTATTTTATCAGTCTACTTTATGTTCAAAATGGTAAAGTATAATCTAAATCTGTCCTAAGCAAAATAAAAAGAAAAATAATTACTTCATGTATGATAGGGAAACGACAATGAATTGGGTATAGATTGACATAAGTTGAATATACTTTACCATTTTCTAATCTTAACTTGAATGCACTTAAAGGGCATTGGATGCTTTGAAGGAACAAACAAATGGAAGGTGGAAATCGGTATCCAGTTGGTCACATCACTAGGTGGTACCTATTCCTTTGTGATATGTGATAACTCACGTAGACGTAGACGTAGATTGTTGGGTTGTAATTAACTAGCCAACTTGATGGACTTAGACCAAGAGGGTAACCAAATAGTATTTTACACACGTGATCAATCACCTCTCGCGAATCAGACACCGCAAATTCAAAACATCCTTTACGAGTATTTGAATTGCTCATGACGGGAAGAAGAACCAAAACTTGCAATCCACTCATGTACTAAATAAATCATGATCAAGCATTCCAATGCCATCTAGCTTGCCAACCATATGATACGGCACACCTTTGTTCTACTCTTTATTCTCTTGGTTTGCTGATTTTCTTTTTATTTTTTTAATCAAATATTATATGGACCGAGATTCTTGAAGTGGTGGGAAATCCCATGTATTACCAACCAAAATTCTAACTAGTCATCTTCTGTCTGGTATGGAATATCATGAGCAGACAATGATTGACCCTTTGGATCCTAAGAGATTTGGCTACATCTCTACCCTGTGTTAACTTTTGAAATGAATAAATTGTTAGGAAAATTGTCTTTCCTCGAAAATTTAGACAATTATTAATTATATTTTTAAATTTTTAATAATTTATCAATTAATTTATATAATTTAATCCAAACAGAAATAATAAAATAATTCATTAAATTATCTAAATTAATTGATCAAAGTATGAGAAAAAAATAGATCTCAATTAGTATAGACCGAACTTATATTAAGATTGTAATGGAGAAGTCCGATATAGAAGCTATATATAAAGGTTAAGGTCTCCTGTATTTGCTCATATATAATTCGTAAACATACGGATTCTTTGACCTATTAAAAGTTCTTATGTATTGAAAATACTGTATAAAGACATTAATCAAATGTCCGTGAACGTTTATGTGAAAAATTAGAGTTCATTTTGACCTCTAAAATTAGATGAAATTTAAGTTAAATATTCCATATTTCTTTTATTTTTATCCCTTTCATAAACAAATCGAAACACGTGATAAGATTTATGACATGAGTTACATAAATTAGTATATAATCAGAGCAGCACCTGCTTTCGTAAGATCGACGACCACAAGCAGAAAACGGGAATAGATCACTATTTTGTTACTTTGTGCCTACCATATATATAATGATTATCTATTTATTCAATAAATAAAATTTATAAAAAATTGAATAGATAAATACTGATAAAATAAGAAGACACAAAATGATAGAAGAAACAGATGATCTAAACATGCAGAAACAATGTCGGATGAGACGGGGCCATGAAGACATGACCAGGATACAGTCAAGTTTATGGACTGGTCACAGTAACAAAAGTAAAGTAGGATAGGGAACTGTGCTGTGGCCGAAACATCTTTTGATGAGAAAAGAATCTGAAGTTGAGAATCTGTCTAGATTTTTTACATTTTCCTCGCCTTAGTTTATTCACGTGTAATAACGCAAGTTAAATAACTATCTATATGTTAATTTATAAATTTATTACAATCTCTACAATACGACAATGTAACCTCGCCGGTATAAGTATCACCCTCCATTCTTTTTCTTAGTTTCGTCCAGTCGCCTACGCAATAATTGGTCGGTGGGAAGTGGGACCCCACATGTTGTCTGAAGATGAACACGTAGCCGTACGAAAATGCGGCTAGGAGAGGGAGAAAAAGACAGAATATTTAGGTTTACGAGGAAAGGAAAGCACGATGATAAGTCCCCACAACAACAAGAAGAGGAAGAAGAAGGTGGGAATGGGATGGGTGATGGATCTCTGGGCGGGATAAGTTTCGCGGGGTGGGCCCCACTCGCCATCCACCACCGCCTTCTTCTCCCTCACGAAGCAAAGTGTAGATTCCAATCCCTTGTGGACTTAGACAAATCTTCTTAACATTTATCCGTCACGTATACCCTAAGACTTTTACTTTTAAGCAACATGTGGATAATAGTTCTTGCAAATTTTAATTTTTAAGGGGAATGAAATGAATTGTAATCTCTGCAAGTTTCTGAACATGATCTAATTGTTTTTTTAATCTTTAATTTTCAGTTTCTTACGCCTTGCGTTGACGCTCAAGTTAACACAGTTTATGACTTGTTTGATCTTATCAATTCATGCATCAAATAGCTCAAAGAAATGGCATGTGGGAAAATGACGTAGGTCACGCTACGCACTAGAAGAGTTTAAGACAGACATAGATTCACGTCACATGGGTCATGGAAAGGGGGGTTTTGGTAACGGAATTGGTTTTGTCCGGTTCCAGGATAAGACAGCGTGTCTGGTCTGGTCTGGGCTTAAAAAAGAACGAAACAAAGAACCGTTGCAGAAATCATTTGCTAAATTCCAAGCTCTGGTGTTTGGTAACGTATGATGTATGTAATCTATGCATCACTTTTCTCACGCTCACTCCAACGAGATGGAGACAGAAGGAGAGGTTTCCAAGTTTAAATCACACGACAGTTTTAACTACTTAAGACCTATATTATAATTAAATTACTATATCCTCCAACTCCCTCAACAGTAAGTGACTTTTTGTATGGGACAGCTTAATGACACAAGTGTGCAAGTCTTGAACATGCCTCGTGTCATTTATGGGCTTAATTTAATTTGTTCCCGTCACTCAACCTGTAACTTACGGTGGTTATAGTGAGTGAGATATGAAGGAAGAAAACATCATGTACTCATCATTCCTTTATGAACTAGTCAAAGGATAGCCTGATGCATATCTATTTTATTCATAATATTGTAATCAGTAGTTATTATTTTATGAGTGCGTTCTCTTAAATTAATAAATTATAGGAAGGATTTGCTCCAACAATTGCACCACTAATATACAAATACATGACAATTTGGGCTTACCTACCATGCACTAGTCAAATGGGCCGGACCAAGAATAGTGTGTACGTGTCTGAAACAACGCCAAGCTCACCTGACGAGCTAGGCCTTGGGTCTCCTCCTCAGTCGGTGGATGTGTCACTCTTCCTGTCTTTGTTAGCCCATTTGAGGTAAATACTAAACGCTAATTCATTCTAAACAATAAGTTGACCATAAGTAATAATTTGTTGTTGGTGCTAAATTAAGAAAATAAACTCTCAATAGTAGATGGTTCTAAGTTGAAATTTAGACGTCATAGTAATCTAGAATTGAGACTAACCTCATACCATGTTCTTCGAAATTTGGTGAGAGTTGATATGGGAGGGGCGGTGGATCTAACATCACAAATTTCTATATTGTAAAACACGTTTCTCATTCTATTACACCTGGATAAACAATTACTCTTATTTGAAGTCCAACCAAACATACTGGAGCTTAGGTATAAGCTTGCATATTGTAAATGCTCTTGTACTATTTCTTTTTCAAGGTTGGAACATATTAGACCAATTGATCGTGAAATAGAAAGCAACATATCATCTGACAAACGCAATTAGTCAAAATTGGTGCGAACCCTTTCGATTGTGGAGTCATTAATTCATTTTCTCTATCAGATTTTTTTTTAATTATATATATCAGAATATTTATTACCAATATAATGGTAATTAGTGAAGATTCATGGATCATTTGGGATTTGTTAGAATGATCTGATTCGATTCTTGCAACTGAATATGGAACAGAAACAATCTTAACGAAGTCCTCCAGCACTCCTCCGCCTCCTACTCAACCTCTAATCTCTGCTGCTGCTTCTTTTATTGCATGCAAGCTACCCAAATCGATGGCCACTCGCTCCTCAATGTTGGCCCCACCTCCTGGCCAAATCACCATCAATCCCGATCAAATTCATCTGGTGGCGACCAAATTGCCACTGGTTCTACCGAAACACTGCCGCCGTCGCCGTCTTCTTCTCGCTTTGGCCTGCGTTCCCCGCGGAGCAAATGACGAGGGCCCCAACAAGAGCAAACCCGAGCTCCAAAGTCTCTTGGAAGAATCACTCGACGACGCAGTGGCCAGAGACGCGCTTCCAAGTATGATAAATACCCAATTGCCGTTTTGTTAATTTGTTTCTTGAGTTTATGAGAAATATTTGATTTTGGGATCTTTTCCTTTCCTGGTGTTTCTTTTTAGAGCCTTTATCGTCCAATCTGCCCACCAGTTCTGTCTCTGATGGGTCGCGTCTTCGCGTCGCTTTCCAGGTGGGTGCCTAGTTTTTAAAATGTAAAATTGAATTTGGTTTTATTGTTGGTTTTGATCTTTCATAGTTGCACATGTGTGATACAGGGTGTTCGTGGCGCCTACAGTGAGTCTGCAGCAGAGAAGGCTTACCCAAACTGCGAAGCAGTGCCGTGCGATCAATTCGATACCGCTTTTGAAGTCATTTCCTAAACCATTCTCTCTTGTTTGTTCCGAAATTTGGTTTCTTCATTTACTTGTACGTTGAGTCATGGCTGATGGATTGATTATAAGTTGTAATGTTAGATGACTGCAGTGTGTCAAATGAGTAGTTCTCATACAGAGAATGCTTTTCCCATTGTGTGTTTGTCTGGTTGATTTGAAACAAGTTAAAAGCAATGTATTTCATGGGCGAAGATGCGTGCTTTTTATGGTGTATTTGGCAGAGAATGCTTTTCCCATTGTGTGTTTGTCTGGTTCTCTGTCTTGCCTAAGGGTTTACATTGCATCTGATGACACAAGTTATTTTCTCCCATCCAAATCCATTTACGAAAATTCAGTTCTCAGGCACTGTTACCTACGCTGTCATACTTTTAGTCAGGAACCCTCGTGATTTGACAAAATTTTCAGCACCTTTAGCCTGTTTCTCACAAGCAGTTGAGTTAAATGGATTTGGTGTAGTTCCAAGTTATCCTGAGCGAATTTGTTTAAAGCAAAGTGTCGAAAATATTCCACATAGATTCAAGTCTCATCTTTCCCAGGAGAAATGTTCAGTTTTGGGTGCAGAACTGTTTATATGATCTGTTTTTAATGGAGTTAACTGCACATTGTTCACGTTTTTCCTTCTGACAGGCTGTTGAACGGTGGCTTGTTGAAAGAGCAGTTTTGCCCATTGAGAATTCTTTGGGTGGAAGCATCCACAGAAATTACGACCTCTTGCTTCGTCACAAGCTGCATATAGTAGGTGAAGTTAAATATGCTGTACGCCACTGCTTATTAGCAAATCATGGGGTTAAGGTTGAAGACTTGAAAAGGGTTCTAAGTCATCCACAGGTATAATTTAGTAGATCCTGTTGAAGTTTTATTTTCTATTCTATTTATTCGGTACTGCTTGTGTTTCAGGCTCTTGCTCAATGTGAGCTTACATTAACGAAGTTGGGATTGGTAAGAGAAGCCGTGGATGATACTGCAGGTGCAGCAAAGGTAGGCCTAACGCCATCTATTAGCAACTCATTTCCTTGTGACTTTGGGATTCAGCTTGTTCCCATCACCATGTATATTTGGGTGATTCTGAATTGGTGAGAGCACTGCTTTTTGCATATCCATGGGATTGCTACTGATGTTGCAGTTCATAACTTATGTTATAGCCTTGTTTAGCACAATTTCAAAATTTTCATTAATTGCTAGAACTGATGGGATGGTTAGATTTTTCGTTTGCAACTGATTTTAATTTCTCAATTTCTGTAGCATGTTGCACTTAATAAACTACAAGATACTGGGGCTGTTGCTAGTGCTGTTGCTGCTAGCATCTATGGCTTGAATATACTAGCTGAAGATATTCAGGTTAACTTTTACATAATGTTTGCTCGGTGATACTGGAATAAATGCTACATGGTCATTTATTCATACTGGCTTGAATTCTACATGCTCATTACAGGATGACTGTGATAATGTAACTCGATTTCTGATGTTGGCAAGGGAGCCCATAATTCCAGGCACGGACAGGCTGTTCAAGGTTGGCTGTTTTATGATAGAAAATTCCAGGAAGTTAAAATTACTGATCCATCTTTGCTTGTAGACTGATTGAAAACAGACTTTTGCTAAGAAATATGGCTCTTGGTATCTCAGACTACTATTGTCTTTTCACTGGAGGAAGGTCCTGGAGTGCTTTTCAAGGCACTTGCTGTTTTTGCTCTTCGACAAATCAACTTAACTAAGGTAATTGATATTTCGTAAAAGTTTATTAGTCATTCTCGATCGCCTCTGTCCTCTCTGCACAGCTCCCTCTCTCGAACACATCTTGCATCCTTGTGAAGCTGGATTATGAGATATGTTCTTTAGGCTGTCTTACACTTTGATTTTTAACCAGATTGAGAGCCGTCCCTTGCGCAAGCAACCCTTGAGAGGATCCGATGATGGCAATGCTGGTTCTCCAACGTACGTTTAGTGATAGATTAGGGAAAACATCAGGAAAAACTTCCTTAGATAATTGGATTTTTCTCAAACTCCACTCTGTTTACCATCTTCCTCAGACAATGGAGTCATGTTTGGAATATTTGTTTGTTGTTCTAGCAGATACTTTGACTATCTTTTCTACGTGGATTTCGAGGCATCAATGGCCGACCAGAATGCACAAAATGCCCTCAGGCATCTAAAGGTTTATTTTATCTTATTTTATTTTTCGAGTCAATCCTATGATACTGTTCTTGACCATGAATGACATAGAATTATGCACGTGCGCAGGAGTTCGCCACATTCTTGCGAGTTTTGGGTAGTTACCCGGTAGACACAAGCATGATATGAGTGATCCTTTAATGTAGTAAGAATCCAGAGTTACTCCGTGATGTCGTGAGAATCATTCACTTCTGTTTATGGGATTTGCTGAACATTGTGAAGAGGCCTGAACGTCATCAGGCCGCCCACCTTGTTTTGTACTGTCGCCTCATCTCTCTTCACTTTACAAGAAATTGTTCAGGGAATGTAAAGTTTTTTCCTCTCAATTGATTGGTTTTTTGGTAAAGACATAAATGATTTGTTAAGAGTAACTTCTTGGGTTTGTAGATCTTAGAATTGGTATGAAAATAGTGTTAGTTTATTGCCTTGCAGCCAATTAATTGGTTGTAATTTTATGTATGACATTATTTAATTAATAAAGACATTTTTAATCTTTATGCATTATGTTAATTATATTTGATGTTTTAATACTAAAGGTAAAATTCCTAGAATTATTACTATATAATTGAAATTATGATGAAATTCAATTTGCATTTATGTATTATTCTTAAATTATTCTTACTTATAGTTTCATCAAGATTGGATACTGATGAAATAGTAAAATTAGCACAAGCTATATTTCTTCGTTATGAAGAAAGTAATTGATCTCATAAATTAAAGCATGGAAATACTTAATCTAACATGTGAATACTTATAAGAAAATAAGTTTACTGAATTGATTTGATTATGAGAATCTCAAATAAAATATTACTTAGGTATCTATGAATTTCCTCATTAGAATAGTTGTATAATTAATCCTTATACTTGATATTACCAAGTTATCTCATTTGAGAATTATTGTATTTTGATGCTACTTATGACTTGTCCTATTTTATGTAGTACTTAGATGCAGTATAAACTACATAAAGATAGTTGAGTAAGTCAATAAATAATTCATCATTTTAAAGTAATTAGAGAGAAAATTCTACTGTTCTTGACTAGTAATGATTTAAGGAATTCTCTAGCTAGAGTTGATCGGCATTTCAAAAGGTATTTTTAAATATCAAGTATAAATCGATTATTAACTAACAAGAACGAACATAATTGGATGCAAAAGAGCGGATACTATATTCATATTATATCGAATTGGAACATTGGATAATAAAATGATTAAATTATATATTACAACTATGCATTGATGAGTTAAGTCAAATCACTTTAATATTCCTAATATTTAGGTAGTCAGATATGTTAAACGTCAATCTCGATCTACTATTATAGATTGTTTAATTGGAGATTAAAAATAAATTAAAAGAAATTTTAATTTATCTAATTCTAATTATGAATTAGAATTGCAAATTATAACTATTACAAATATATACACATAAAGAGTAGTTTAAAAGAGATGAATCAATTTCAAATAAGATGGACTTAATTTTAAAGTCTGAGAAATTTTACAGAACAAATATGATATATTTGATTTTATTAAAATTAAATTAATTATAATCAGGTTTGATTGTAATTATAATTGAAATATTTAATTTTAATAAAATTTAAAACCCTAACACTTTTTCTATAAATAGGAATAAGTGTAAGGACCTGTATTTTTAACTACTATGTGGAAACTGTTATATGCTAGACGAGTGTACAGCTCGCAGTTGACAAATTGAAAAAGTTTCGAAAAGATTTCATTAGAAATATCAAATCAAGTATATAATCTTTAGGAGCCATTTTCATAATTAAATTATTGATATTTAATCAGAAAACGTAAAAAAAAAAAAAAAAAAATTCGTTGTGCCGTGATTTGATAAAGGTGGTTTCCCAACAAATGGGACTCCTAAGATTGGTTTCTTTCCTGGTTAGGAAGGAAAGTTGGAGCTCATTGTTTTCCATGTACCTGTGTATAAATTCATCTGGGTTGGGGCGCTCCTTTAATTCTTTTGATTTTGCTATGCAAATTTCTGAATGTAACACTTTGTTCCCACGATTGCTACTGCTGGTGCCGTGTCCGGGAGACATTCTAATGCAATAAAAACAGTTCTCTCCTACACACCTCATAATTGAATTTGCCTTACCATGGAAGCGTGTTGGCTCATCCTCCGAATCTGAAGATAGTACCCTCTTCATTCCAAATTTGTAGCATCATTTCACAATTGTGAACGTGAGTGATAGTAGTTTATTAGGCTCTTTCCAATAGACATACAAATGTAAATTATTTTTGACTTGCAAATATCCATTATGAGTTCCCTTTAGCAGAACTTTGAGATTTCGAATTGCGTTTTTTATGTTTGTTTTTTATCTCCTTCCATTGGTGCCAGAATGATGTATCAAAATCTGACTCCAATGTGGTCTGGACACTTTTCACCCTTTTCCTAGGTTTCTTTTATCGCATCAGGCTACTTCTGCAAATAGGTTATTTCATGCTATATCGTATCTTGTAACAAACTGCCCTCCAGAATTGTATCTTATTCTCAGAGTAGGGCAAAGGAATATAGAAAAGTAGAACAGAATAAAGCAATACTGACATTCCTCTTGCTGCAGTTTGTGGGGCACTTAAATCAGTGTCCAATAATCCAGATAACATTAGTCTTATTTGTCGCTAAAGCAATGCTGTTGATTACATAGAAAGGAAAACATATTGAAAAAGCATAAACTATGCTCAGTAATCCTGCACTGTGCACGGGTGCTATAATTAATCAGGATATGCAGTTTCAAAGTTTATAAAGACTTGTATTTCCTTTTGTCCTTAGCAGCAAGTTCTGTCATAGTATTTGTTCGCTTAAATGTATGGGCAGCCACTAGATCGAAATCCAAAAAGTTCACCAAACTTGATCCTTGTGTTTGTCCTACGTCATTTTGAAAATTTGAAAAAAAAAAAAAACAGAACTCCTCCAAATCCAACTCCTGCGTTCCCAAGTTTAACGAGCCCCGGTTTATGAAGAACTGTTGTATTTGCAGTTTCAAATTTTGGTTTTGAGATATGAACAAATCCTATGTATGTGCTCCTCCTCTCATGGACGGGACTCAGTTATTGTGCATAAGAGTTGTAATCAGTTCCAGAATTTCACCTCGCATATCAGCAACAGCAGATGGAGTGACCTGTTCCTTCACCGCAGTAAACCATAAACAGTTAGGTTCTTTCAGGTCATTGCTTTCAATCCAAAGGCATATGGATCTTGCAATGGCTGTAACATATAATCCGCAATCATAAGAATTCAATTGCTGAGGCGAATCGGTGAGTTCAACATATGACGCATGAGGTTCTGCATCGGAGGTAGACATGAACCCCTTAATATGTCCATAAAGTTGACAAGAAGCTCTTTTGTTGATTCCATAACAGCTATCGTGATGAATAAATGAATTTGAACTTCTCTCGTAAACAAGTAAGCTCCAGTGTGATCCACCTTCAGCAACAGTAACATCATTGTTGTTGTTGACAGGAAAAATCACCAATCTCTTCTTTGGCAATGCAAGAGGTTCTACAAAATCCTTGAGAGTATCAGCATCAGGGCAGTTTGCTATCCAGAAGGCAACTGAAGGTGCAACCAGTAGGACATCTTTAAATGGATGGCTAGTAGCAAGGTAGCTGAAATAGAACTCTATTATTCGGTCGTTAAGATAGTGAGGACCGCTAAGGATACCCAAATCAGATTTCCTAAGAACAACATCATTGTAGCCGAGAATCTTTTCATCATCCGTAGATCTCCTCATGTTGCAGATATCAAAATTCTTTCTGATCACCAAAAAATGAGTTTCATAAATATAACAAAGAAAGCATGGCTTTTGCAATCAAAAACTACTTCCTGCAAAACCCTAACTGTTATTTTGCAATTTGTAAGAACTTTGAAGTCATGAATCCATGATTCTAGGCCATTTGAATGGATACTTCAAGAAAAGGCCCATCTGTAGGCATATTCATATTGGACACACAAATATCGGACCATTTTCATGATTTCACTTAAGAATGCAATGTACTCTGTATGAATCAAGTTCTTGACTCAAGCACATACAAACCCGTACATGAAATTTCAATCCAAACTTAGCCAGAAAAGTTTTTTATCCAATAATCAACGGGATTGCTTCTAAATACCAAGATACGCTCTACTGAATCATACCATTTACAGATAATGGAACGCCAAAACAGCAAGGCACAGGCAAATCAAACACAAAAAAAAGCCCGTAGCAAAAGGGAGATTTAGAGAGAGAAGTAACGGTAAGCGAAGATACTTACACAAGTCTATCGGTTGATCGGACTCTGCAGTGTTAAGTGAAGCGAGATTCTCTAGTATAGCAGGTCCTTTCTTCAATGTCTCAAACAACATTTCAACCCCGCGTTGCTTGGATAAATACCTGGACGATTATATATATATATATATATATATATATAATAATCGGAAAAAAAACCCAAAGTTTCTCAAAATTTTCAATTATAATCTAAAATTTGAAAAGTAATAATAAAATGTATAAATATACAATTTGTTTCAATTCTAGCTGAATATTAACTTTATCGTTATTTATACTGACATGACAGTGTCACATATCAATGAATCTCCATTAATCAGATACGTCAGCGTAATTAAGAGGAGGATGTATGATTAGTGAAATGATGTTATTTAGATTTGGGAGAAAGGTTCATTCGTCACTCTTACATCCTAAATCTCAGACACATCAACATAATTAAGAGTAGATTGTTTGATTAACAGATTGTTTGATTAGTAAAACGACATCATTTGGATTTGAGAGAAAGGTTCATTCGTCACTCTCACACCCTGAATCCCTAAATTCCTAACAGGGTGTTTGATTCACCTGCTAGAATAAATAAGGAATAGAATGATTATTTTTAAGAATATAATAGACGCGGAATATAATAGATTGAGGATTACTTAGTTTGGTTTATTCCTGCTAATTTCTAATGATAAGTATGTCAATGTTTGGTTTGAAAACATAAATTTGAGATGACAAAGGAATAACTAACAAAAAGACTAAAATATCTATTATAGTCTCCACTAACATCATCATCATCATCATTATCATTAATTTTCTTATTATTATATTATTATTATAAATTTTTTCTTCATTTTCATTTTCTTTAATTTTCGTATCCACGTTTCACTAAATAAGTAAAGATAGAGAAGAGGTATCTTTAGTTATTTTTGAAAGTGTAAAAATAATTAAACCTAGGATTACTTATTTTGTATGTTATTTTTTAACCAAACAAAATAATAACTATTTATTAGGAATACATTATTAATACCAAACATGCCATACAGGTTTGAGACTCCTTTTACTCATTCTGGTCTCCCTCTAGTGTGTGTGTGTGTATTCGTCACTAAAGAAGCATTTCAAAAGTTCTTAGCTTTCTCTGTGTCATTACTTTACTCCTTTCATTGTTAGTTGTCACTAACACCAACCTCATCTTTCCTCTGACCCATCATTAATGTCTTCTTCTTCTTTTGATTCAAGAGCTTCGAATGTGTAAACTAATCAATACTCTCTCGCCCTTGTCGTTACTTTTTTCGACGAACTTATCGCCTTTGTTAGAGAGTCCAAATAAATCTTAAATGTGGGCTTCACATGATAGACCCATTCTACCTTTTGTCTTTTACCTCCTCTCCTTTTCTCTTTTCTGTCTCTGTACATATTGTGCATATGGGTAACATTGTATAGCCAGCAATTAGTTAGTGTTAGGACAGTCAGCCAATAGCAATAGAGGAATAATCAGCCAATAGCAATAGAGGAGTATCTGTATATATTCTAACCCGAATGTTCAATACAAAATATGAAAGAAATATCTTTCTTCACCTTTTACCTACTTTCTTTCATGGTATCAGATAGGGGTGATCATTATTCGGGCCGGCCCGATTATCTGGCCCGGCCCAAATTAATTCGGGTAAGGAAATTCTAAAGTTCGGGTAATTCGGGCTGGCCCGGGTGTTACCCAATTATTTTCGGGCCTGGACGGGTAAGGGAAAAAAAATTCGGGGCGGCCCGATTATCCGAATTAGGTTTAAAAAAATTGTGAAATAGGGTAATTAGGGTAATTCGGGTAAATCGGGCCTGGATAATTCGGGTAAATCGGGCCTGGATAATAGGTAATTCGGGTAAATCGGGCCAGGTAAGTTTGGGTAATTGAAAGTTCGGGTTCGGGCCGGGTAAGAGAAAAAAATTTCGGATAATTCGGGCCGGGCCCGAACAGTGAAAATTCGGCCCGAATTACCCGAATGCTCACCCCTAGTATCAGAGCCTACCCTCTGATTCACCAACCCTAACCTAATATGTCGAATACAGGAGATATCAGTGGCTCCAGTGCCACACACATACCAGCTACACATGAATATGAACCCTACTCTGTCACAAATACTGAAAACCCAGGAGCTGTACTAGTCACAACACCTTTCAATTGCAACAACTTTATTACCTGGAGCAAATCCATGACCATAGCCTTATGTGTCAAGGATAAACTTTCCTTCATTGACGGGTCCTGCATCATGCTCACAGAAGATGTGATTTTATCAGCAAAATGGAGAAGAGCGGATAGCATGGTGAAGTCATGGATTCTCAATGCCACGGTCAAAGAACTAAGTGATGCATTCCTATCATTCCCTACAGCTAGAGAGCTTTGGGTGGAACTACAAGAAAGATTTGGAGAAGCTAATGGGCCACTACTATATCAAATAGAGAGGGAAATAAGTTCCCTAAAACAAGGTACTCTCACTGTTTCTGCATACTATACTAAGTTAAAAAAGGTATGGAATGGTTTGTTTAGCTTAAATCCTACTCCCATGTGCACTTGTGATGCATCTAAACTCATTACTACCAAAGAAAACACTCACCGACTTGTGCAATTTTTAATGGGACTCAATGACGAGTTTGAGTATGTGGTGAATCAAATCATGCTAATGGAGCCACTGCCTACTGCAAACAAGGTTTTTTCTATGCTACAGACCGTTGAAAGACAAATGATGGTCAACTCCACTATGGACAGTACCCCCAACATGGCAATACTAGCCAAACAATCAAGTAGCTGAAAGAAAGGAGGAAAAACTAACAACACCAATATTAACAAAGGACCCTATCTCAAGAAAGAAGACAAATATTGTGAGAAATGTAAGAAGAATGGGCATACCTTGAAGACATGTTTCAAAATCCATAGAGTCCCTGACTGGTGTAAGGAACTCAATGCACAGAAGGAAAAAGGAAGGGCAAACTTAGCACAGATAGTGGACACCCCTGCAGAAATCACACAAGAACAGAATAAGGATAAGCCGTGGAATGGAGGGATCTCTTCAGATTTAGCAAATTTCGTTCAACAGGAGATAAGTAAAGCAATCAAGAGCAAAACTGCTGGGGAGGTAAAATATTCAGGGTTTCAGAACTATGTAGGTAATGCTACACACTCTGTAAACATGGCTTCTAACTATCCTAACTCTTGGCTTATTGATTCGGGTGCCTCCACACACATGACGAATGATCTGAATCTTTGCACTCGGTATGTAGCTAATACAAATGTTTATGATCATGTGATTCTGCTTGATGGAACAAAACAAGAAGTTACCCATATTGTCCATACACAAATAGGGGACAAAATTACCCTAAGAGAAATCTTACATATGCTTAATTTCTTCAAAAACTTGCTATCAGTTAATAAGCTCACTACACATAATGAAATTGTTGCCATTTTCCTATCTAACAAGTTGTTTTTGCAGGACCTTCGGACTAATGATGTCATAGCTATCATCAAGGCAATGAATGAATTGTATGAGTTGAATTCCCAGACCTTCCTACCACCCAATACCCTAAAAGGTCCTTCTTTAGAATTTTACAATTATGAAAATATTGCTCTCAATGTTACAGTAGCTTTTGATTTATGGCATTCTAGACTAGGGCATGTATCCAAGGAAAAGTTATAGCACATAAATGAAATCAAAGTTTTTATTCCTCATAAATATGAATGTCAAGTATGTCCCTTAGCCAAACAATATAGAAAACCCTTTCCCAAGCATGAGATACACACAAACAAACCTTTCGAAATCATCCATATGGACTTATGGGGACCCTACAGTGTTCCTACAATGAATGGTTCACACTATTTCCTTACAATTGTGGATGATTTCTCTAGAGCTACATGGACTTTCATACTCAAACACAAACACCAAACCCATCAAACCATCCTACAGTTCCTTAAAAATATTGAGAGACAATTTAACACCAAAATATTGAAGATATAGACTGATAATGGGAGGGAATTCATTAACCAGGAATGAATCAATGTATTTAAAGAAACGGGAATCCAACATCAAAAGAGCAGCCCATACACATCACAACAGAATGGAGTAGTGGAAATTAAGCATAAACATCTTCTTCAAATTACTAGAGCCCTGCTTTTCAAAGCTAAGTTACCTAAAGGATATTGGAGAGAAGCATTGCTTATAGCTACATACCTTATCAACCGAATCCTAACCAAGGTCCTGGGGTGGCTGAGTCATTTTGAAAAACTGCACAAAAGAAGGCCCAGTTATGAGCATCTAAGAACATTTGGCTGCTTATGCTTTGCCTTAGACAAAACACCAAACAAAACTAAATTCAATCCTAGGTCAAAAAGATGCATTTTTCTTGGATACATGCCAGATTATAAGGCCTATAGAGTCATGGACTTAGACACTAAAGCAGTGTTTGTATCAAGAGATGTGGTGTTTTATGAAAACAACTTCCCTTATATACACCAAGACCTAAACATTACACAAGCACTCGGCCCCTTATTCTTAAGCATCCTAACTAATGAAGAAGCAGATTATCCCACACAAACACCAACTATAATTGCCACACCACAAACTAAACATACTTCCCAGCCATCTGACCATTCTCTACCCGACAATCTACAAAACCAAGTACCATACCAATTGCCCCCACACAAAGAAGAAGCAACAGAACCCACATACCTCCCAAATACCTGCAAGACTATGTCCTCCAATCCATAGTACAACAATCCACTCACTCCCTTACTGATTGTAATGTTGCATTGCAAGTCTGTTGTCCTGCAGGAACAAATGAAGAAGGGTTAAAGCTGCTCAACATCAAACACAATAACAATTACAACACTTTTATAGGTAATATTTCTAGAACTTTTGAGCCATTATCTTATGAGACTGCTAGCAAAGATGAAAGGTGGGTACACTCTATGAATGAGCAATTGTCTGCATTAGAGAAGAATGGGACTTGGAGACTTACTGAATTACCTAAAGGGAAGAAGGCCATAGCCTCAAAATGGGTATACAAAGTGAAGAGCAATTCGGATGGAACAGTGACAAAATTGAAATCTAGACTTGTAGCCAAGGGATTTTGTCAAAGAGAGGGGGTTAACTATTCCGAGGTCTTTTCTCCAATAGCAAAGATGGTAACAATAAGAATATTCTTAGCTATAGCTGCCTCCAAACAATGGCCAATACATCAATATGACATTAATGATGCATTCCTTCATGGTCACCTAGAGGAGGAGCTATACAAACTACCACCGCAAGGCTATACTAGAGCTAAGGAAGGACAGGTATGCAGACTTATTAAATCAATCTATGGTTTAAAACAGGCTGGGAGACAGTGGAACAAAGAATTGCCCTCAAAACTATCCTCAATGCAATTCATTAAATCAGAATCAGATCATTGTTTATACACTAGAGGCACAAGAAATGACTTTATGGCAATAATTATATATGTGGATGACATTATGATAATAGGGGCAAATGAAGAACAAATTGTCTCAGTTAAGAAAAGATTGAATTCAGAATTCACCATCAAGGATCTTGGATATGCGAAATTCTTCCTGGGAATTGAAATAGCAAGAGCAGAAGATGGAATAATACTTACCTAAGGAAATACATCCGAGACCTCCTCCAGGAGACTAGGCTATTGGATTGTTCACCTTGTGCAACACCCATAGTTCCTGGGATAAAGTTAACCATCGAAATAGGTGAACAACTTGACAGGCCAGAAGAGTACAAAATACTAGTGGGGAGATTACAGTACTTAGGGTTTACAAGACCCGACATCACATACGTTACTCAACAACTCAGTCAGTTTATAAGTAACCCTCGACTACCGCACTGGGAAGCTGCCAAAAGAGTACTGAAATATCTAAAGGGAACTCAGAACTTGGGGATTTTTTACGCAACAGAAGAAAGTCCTAACCTTGTAGCCTTCTACTACTCGAAATGGGGAAGTTGTGTCTTCTCCCGACGCTCCTTAACCGGATTCTGTGTCTTCCTCGGAAAGTCATCTATCTCTTGGAAAACAAAGAAACAATTAACGGTGAGTCGCTCTTCTACTGAATCAGAGTACAGAAGCCTAGCCTTGACTACTTGCGAACTAAAGTGGATAACCCAAATATTACACACTTTTCAGCTTTAGATTCTGAAACCCATACCTTTGTACTGTGACAACCAAGCTGCGATCTACATCTCCAGAAACCCGGCCTTCCACGAGAGGACGAAGCACCTCGAGATCAACCTTCATCTGGTTCGTGACTGCGTCAACTTAGGGTTCCTGAAGCTAAGCCACATGAACACAACTCAACAACTCACAGATCTGTTTACAAAGGCTTTAACCGCATGAACATTCTCGACTCTCCTTTGCAAACTTAGAGTTATCGATTTTTAATCACAACTTCGGCTTGACCGAGCCGTGTTAAAGAGTCCAAATAAATCTTAAATGTGGGCTTCACATGATAGGCCCATTTTACCTTTTGTCTTTTACCTCCTGTCCTTTTCTCTTTTTTGTCTTTGTACATATCGTGCATATGGGTACCATTGTATAGCCAACAATTAGTTAGTGTCAGGACAGTCAGCCAATAGCAATAGAGGAATAATCAGCCAATAGCAATAGAGGAGCATCTGTATATATTCTACCTGAATGTTTAATACAAAATATGAAAGAAATATCTTTCTTCACCTTTTACCTACTTTCCTTCAGCCTTGATTCATTGCTTCTTGGTCACAGAACTTGACAACAGTGCATCGTACACCCTCTATTTATTGACACCATCACCACCACCACAAAACAACAACTCGTTTATTTTGGCTTTGTCTGAACCTTTTTTGTTTCATGTTCGAACCTTTTTTGTTTGTTTCTGTTTCAACACCACTTTGTCTCCTGTTCCTTGTTTATGGTGTTTGTTGGGTCTTGAGTGGATAAAGGGCGAGTGCTTTCTTGTCTCTCTTTATGTGTTTTGAGTGAGTGTCACCATTTTTAGTTTTCTCCATTTGAATGTGAAAAGAGGAAAGTGGTTTTCTTTTTCGATTCATTTTAGTTAAAGCATTCTCTCTTATCATTTGATCTTTCTTCTGTTACTCTTAGAAAGTTCAACTCTTTATTGTGTCCCGCCTCTACGTTCTTATAAGAGCCGGAAAGTCTCCATCTTCTCATTTGTGTCCAAAAAATTCCCTCTTTTTTCTGTTCTGAGTAGTATCCTCCATTAAAAGCCTTTGGTGTCATCACTACATGTCCAAATAATTTCTGATTTCTGTTTCAATGGCTTTTTGTGTACCAAGTTCTATAACCTCTTCTTCTTGTTATTGTTAGTTCTGATT
Source organism: Erythroxylum guanchezii (assembly GCA_025629825.1). NCBI lineage: Eukaryota > Viridiplantae > Streptophyta > Magnoliopsida > Malpighiales > Erythroxylaceae > Erythroxylum > Erythroxylum guanchezii. The sequence continues at coordinate 8,939,382 of JAOTAX010000197.1, forward strand.
CTTCGTCGTTTATGTTAGTGGGTTGTTAATCATGGTTACTTTTAGTAGCTTAATTTTAGGATTTCAGTTGTATTTTATTTATTATATATAGGACAGACAACCTTTTATCTACCGAATTTGCAGCCTTTTCAGAATACAAAAGTCTTCCTTCCTAATTATTGTTGCTCAGTAAAAGTTAGCATTCTTTGCAACCTACTAGCTATTTTTTCTTGCAATCTACATTAGTATCAAAGCTAAAGCTACGAATAGCTATGTTCAAATCATAGTTCCTGTCTTGGATGGGAAAAATTAACTTCGGTGGAGTGCCTAGATGAAAGTTCACTTTAACTACCATGAGTTGCTAGGGGATGTAGAGCATGGTGTTACGGATCTTGAGGAAGATGCAAGTCATGCACAGAGGACCTCTCACCATGGGAACAAGAAGAAGGATAAGGAGGCCTTGTATCTGATTCACCGAGGCGTGAATGGTGAGGTTTTTTGAGAAGATAGCAGTAGCGATTACGTCTAAGGAGGCTTGGGACATTTTGATGACAATGTATCAAAGTGTTGAAAGGTTAGGAAGGTGAGACTCCAAACCTTACGACGTCAATATGAACTTCTACAAATGGAAGCCTCTGAAACAGTTGCAGTTTACATTAGTAGAGTGATTGCTGTGACAAATCAAATGAAGATGTATGGAGAGGAATGTAAAGAATAGGCCAAAGTGGAAAAGAATTTGCATTCACTCACACCCAAATTTGACCTTGTGGTAGTGGCGATTGAAGAAGCCTGTGATCTTGATTTAATGACTGTTGAAGAATTATCAAGCAATTTGCAAGCTCATGAGCAACGTATGAATGAGAAGTAAACTGAGAAACCAATTGCACAAGCATTTCAAGCATAGGTCACGATCAAGGATGAACAAAGTGGTGAAACAAGAAGGAAGGCAGGTAGATCCCGTGGAAGAGTTAATTACTACTCCAATAACAAAACCAATCAGAATGATGACCTAGAAACATCAGACTCCAAACAATAGCAAAATACTAGAGGTAGAGGAAGAGGACTTGGGCGAGGAAGGTATGACAAATCTAATATTGAATTTTATTCATGTCACAAACTTGGCCACTATTCTAGTGAATGTAGAAACAAGCAGTATACTCAACAAACTCACTGTGTACAAGGTGACGATAGTGAAGATGGAGGCCATACTCTTTTGATGGTCACTGTTGCAAATGAAATGCCAAACTATCACACTTGGTTTCTTGATACTGGGTATACTAACCACATGTGTGACAAAAAGGAATTATTTGCTGATCTTGATAAATGATTCCACACCAAAGTCAAAGTTGCTGATGATAGTACTATACCAGTGATGGGAAAAGGGCATGTTTTTATCAGTTTGAAGAATGGAGATCACAAACATATTTCTGATGTTTTCTATGTGCCAGGTATGAAAACTAATTTGTTAAGCGTGGGTTAACTACTGGAAAAAGGGTATGTCATGGATCTTCGTGATCAACAACTCTCCATTTGTGACAAAAGCAGTACATTTATTATTAAGGCACCTATGACTAGCCATCTATGTTCCAAGTTGATATTTCCAGTTGTGTATATCATTGCCTTAATACAATTGTTAAAGATGAGTCTTGGTTGTGGCACTTACGATTTGGGCATCTGAATTTTCATAGCTTGAAAATGCTTGCTCAGAAAAATATGGTCAAACACATACCTACACACTTGGGAAACATCATAGAAAACCTTTTTCAGCAAAACAACAATAACAATCATCCCATTCATTTAAGATTGTTTATTATGATGTTTGTGGCCCTATAAACACCATATCAAATGGTAGCAACAAGTATTTTCTGACCTTCATTGATGATTTCACTCGAAAAATTTGGATAGACTTTTTACAAAGGAAGTCAGAAGTCTTTGATTATTTTAAGAAATTTAAAGCGCATGTTGAAAAACAAATTGGTAGATTTATTAAAGTCTTGCGTACTGATGGTGGAGGTGAATATACCTCCAATGAATTTAACAAATATTGTGAAGAATAGGGAATAAAGCATGAGGTCACTTGTCCATACACTCCACAACATAACGGTGTTGCTGAACGGAAAAACAGAACAATAATGGACATGACTAGGAGCTTGTTAAAAACAAAAAATGCCCAATTCCTTTTGGGCAGAAGCCGTTTCATGTTCAGTCTACCTCCTAAATAGATCTCCAATAAAAGGTGTTCAGAATGTCACCCCTGCAGAAGCTTGGAGTGGTGCCAAGCTAAGTGTAAAACATCTTAACGTGTTTGGTGCTATAGCCTATGCTCATATTCCAATAGAGACAAGGGGAAAGCTAGATGATCCAGCTGAAAAGACCATCTTCATAGGCTACTAGAATGGAGGATACAAATTATGCAATCCTATGACAAAGAAAGTGATTGTCAGTCGAGAGGTCACTTTTGTTGAAGAAGAAGTTTGGAATTGGAACTTAGATCATCATAAAGACTCTCAGCTGAGTGTAATCTCCATCCTTCCTGAAGAAGTAGAAGTTCCAATTACAAATGGGGAAGACTCAAGCTCTACCCAAAGTTTTTCTTTGCCATAAGTTCTAGTTGAACCTGTGAGGCCTAGACGACATCATCAACTACTAGTCCACTTGCAAGATTATGAGGTAACTCGTGATGATCAAATTAATGATGATGGAGAATTGGTATACTTTACTTTTTTCGCAGATCTTGAACTAGTAAACTTGGAAGAGGCAATTCAAGATCCTAAATGGGTGAGTGTAATGCATGAGGAGATTAAGGCAATTGAAAGAAACAATACATAGGTAATTGTTGATTTACTAGAAGACCATAAAGTTATTGATGTTAAATGGGTCTTCAAAACAAAGCTGAAACCAAATGGTGAGGTGAAAAGACATAAGGCTCGATTGGTAGCAAAAGGTTTTGAGCAAAGGCTTGGCTATGATTATCAAGAGGTGTTTTCTCCAGTTGTATGAATGGAAATTGTTAGACTCATAATTGCCTTGGCAGAACAAAATCATTGGAAGATCCACCAAATGGACATGAAGTCTGCCTTTCTAAATGGACCACCTGAAGAAGAGGTGTTTGTCAAGCAACCTCCAGGATTCATCAAGCAAGGAAGTGAAGAGAAGGTGTACAAACTAAAGAAAGCCTTATATGGCCTTAAGCAAGCACCAAGGGCTTGGAATAGGCGAATTGATTCATTCTTCCTTGAGACTGGCTTCAACAAATGCCCATTTGAACATTCTTTATATGTGAAGGTGAATGACTTTGGTAAAATGTTATTGGTGCGTTTGTATGATGATGATTTGATTTTTACAGGCAATAATTTAAAAAATGATTGAAGATTTCAAAAAGTCCTTCATGCAAGTGTTTGACATGACTGATCTTGGCTTGATGTCATATTTTCTGGGCATAGAAGTAAGTTAAATTAATAATGGAATTTTATCTCTAAAAAAAATTATGCTGCAGAAATTTTGAAGAAATTCAATATGCAAAATTGTAATCCTGTGAGAACCCCAGTGGAAATTGGTACAAAGTTGTTTAAGAATGGAGAAGGAACTCCTGTTGATTCAACCTACTTTAAGCAATTGGTGGGAAGTTTGAGGTAACTCATATGTACCAGGTCTGATATCTCATATGGTGTTGGCTTGATTAGTAGGTTCTTGGAGTCTCCTCATCAATCTCATATGCAAGTGGCTAAGAAGATTTTAAGGTATCTAAAAGGTACTTATGATTATGGCTTATTTTACTCTTCATCAAGAGATTGCACTCTTATAGGTTATTCTGACAGTGACTGGGGTGGAGACTTAAAAGATCGAAAAAGTACTACAGGATATTGTTTTAAATATGACAACACAGCTTGTTCATGATCCTCAAAGAAACAATCTATTGTAACTCTCTCAACATGTGAAGCAGAATATGTAGATGTCGCAACTAGTGCATGTCAAGCCATATGGTTATGTAATTTGGTTAGCCAAATTGGTGCTTTAAAGGGGGGTCCTATGAAGATTTCTGTTAATAATACTCCTGCAATTAAATTGGCAATAAATCCAATCGCACATGGAAGAAGCAAACATATTGACATGCGGTTCCATTTCTTACGGGATTTGGTTGAAAAACAAAAGATTGAATTAAAGTATTGTGAATGTAGAATCCAAATTACAGACATTCTGACTAAGCCGCTGAAATACGATGCTTTTGTTAAGTTTTGACGCTTGCTTGGGGTCACTCCGAATTATAATTCAAGGAGGGATGTTAGTGTTAGTTCTGATTCTCTATAGTTTATGTTAGTGGGTTGTTAATCATGGTTGCTTTTAGTAGCTTAATTTTAGGATTTTAGTTGTATTTTATTTATTATATATAGGACAAGCTTTTATCTACCTAAGTTGTAGCCTTTTCATAATACAAAAGTCTTTCTTCTTAATTATTATTGCTCAGTAAAAGCTATCTGTAACACCCCACTCCCGCGTGACCCGAACCCGATATCGTTGGTGATATCGGAGTCCGTGCTCCGCGAGGGTGGCGTACTACATCAGTCGGTCAAAACTCAGTATACTATTTTTTTTTTGAATACACTCATGTGTGTGGAATAAACAGTAGATAACTTGAGCCCACGTTCATAAATAAACATTTTC
>JAOTAX010000197.1:8944122-8957323 GCA_025629825.1 Erythroxylum guanchezii
TTTTCCTACATTCTCGTAGGCTAAAACCTGTAAGCAAAAGGAAAGATTCAGATTTCTCGTGGAAAGAAATGAAACGTTTGTTTTCTGCAGCCCCTTTTTTATTTAATCACAAACAACATTAGCTCACATCCATGATCTAAGAGGGTAAACGTTAATTCCAAATTCTCCATCTAGTAACATTATTTCATTTGGCTCCTGCTTGAACAACGTTAAAGCTATCAATATCTGATGCATAAATAATGCAGTAGCTAATGCTAAAGTATACACTTCTCCCTAACCCACTAAAGAAGGGCAAAAGTATTGTAAAAGCTCAAATCTGTTTACGTTTTCTTGTACATGCACAAACTCTGAACAGATGAAATTTAAAGATCTTATACTGAACTAGATAAAACCATTCATCGTCCTATAGTAAATGATAGAATTATCCGAAGGCCTTAAAACTTTCCATCTATTTGTTTTTCCAACATTTTTTCTTTACCTTACTCTTTCCAAGGTCCTAAACCAAACTGCCAACTCAAATACAAAAATTAAATGGTTCAAGTAAATTGTACTCTAAAAAGATACTAGAGATTAATTGTACAGGAAACTCACAGGGTAAAGGAAATTATTACTTTAAATCAACACGGATCCTCCAGCTATCAAAATTAACAACACTGTATATCCAACTTTAAGAAAACAAGAAAAAAAAAGTAAAACATGTAATGAAATGTGTGTGAAGCAACTCAATCATACCCGTTTATTCGTAGTCTTACATCAAATGACTCAAAGTTATTCTGCACAAATCCATTATGAGACTTGGTTTGATCCCGTAAAGACTCCTTATTCGACCTTGTTTTAGAGATTTTTCAAATTCAGAATGCCGGAAACTTGATGGAGGCACGCCAGTTAATTGACCAAGCAATAGTGCATTGAACCTTTTCCTTTAGTCTGAACTCTGGCTCAAAGGATTCATCCATTGTCAGAAACCAAGGAATTGTTGGTGCTGAATGAGTTATTTAGATTGGATTTATAATGCTGACTATGCCCTTCCCATCTTTGCTTTGAAATGTAATTCATGCCCTGCAAAACATTGCCAATTGAAATGTAAATATAATATTTTGTGCTTTATGCTTTGTGTTTGTGTATTGTTTAATATACTTTAAATATTATTTATATGCATAAATAATTTTTATTATAAAATAACATATAGTTAAAATTAATAAAAATATTTTTTATTTTTATGGTGCCACAGTCTACTGTATAAAACTTTTTTAAAAAAACTGTTTTTTAATTGACAGCCAAACAATCAACTGACTTTTTAGAAAAGCTCTTCTAAAAAAAACTCTACTAACAAAAGCTCTACTAATATAAGCTCATCCAAACAAGCACTAAGTCTTATTTGGGTAATGACTTATCAGCTATTTTTTTGTGAATTGAGAGGTATTTGGTTGTTTGAGTATGTCAAATTGTTGATAATCATGTTTGGTAATCAGCTGCTTGAGTTAGTATTTGAACCCAATCAACTATTTTTGAAAATGTTTCGTTTTACTCTAGCGAATGTGAAATTAAGGGACGAAAAGACGATTGTGTGCAAAAATTATTACAAATTACTCAAGCTATCATCTTTTATTATTGTTTTTCCTTAACTAAAATTCAACTAGATTAATATAAAAAAAGAAAGTGGTGGTGGTGGTGGTGGTGGTAGTAGTAGTAGTAGTAGTAGTAGCAGTAATAATGATGATGATAATGATGATAATCATACTACTACTACTACTACTACTAATAATAATAATAATAATAATAATAATATATTTTTAATAGAATTATAAACTTAATTTTTGTACAATTAAATATCTAAAATGTAAATTCTTATGAGAATATTTTTTAAAAATACTAAGATATAATATTAATGTCTTTATAAATCTTTTTTTAGTCACGTCATTATAAGTTATTTTATATATAAACAACTAATATGAAACGACTAATTTTACCAAACATCTTTAAATAAACAGACGTTATCCTCTAGTTAAATCAGCTGATATAATCCGATATTAGCTAACCGTTAATAAAATCAGCTAACAGCTAATGCAATTCGCTAATTATCAAATAAGGTGATAAAATTTAGGATCGGATAATCCTTTATTAGTAATTGTAAATTATCACTACCTATAAGTAAGATAAATAGTTAATTTGATAAAAAGTTGAATTTATGTAAAATGTAATTTCTTGTAAAAATTATCAAAGTTTATTTTTTTTTACTGTGATTAAAAATATTATTTTTAAATCAATACATTCAAAGTGTATGAATTTACTAAATTTCGTAAATTTATATGTTAAAGATAATAATAGATTAAACATAATTCACATTATAATTTATACGTTGAAGTTTTATAAAATTGAATTCAAATATATTCAAAGTGTATGAATTTACTAAATTTCGTAAATTTATATGTTAAAGATAGTAATAGATTAAACATAATTCACATTATAATTTATACGTTGAAGTTTTATAAAATTGAATTCAATTTAAAATCTAAATTAATTTAAATAAAATCAGTTTAATTTTCTTATTAATTTACGCCAAAGTTAATTTCAAATTAGGCCCAACAAAAATATCATTTATATTGATAATTCAGTCCAACTAGCATATGTTCACTTTCCTCCGGCCATAGGGCCTCACACCAATCGCCGCCACAGCGGAGACTTACTGAACTCCTAACCTTCTTGTAAGAGAGAGAGGAATTAAAAAAAAACATAGCACATACACACACACACACAAAAAAAAGCAGAGATAATCCATATAATTAATATGAACATAGGGACAAAATTTTAAAAAGAAAAGAACAGAGAAAGCGAATTTCCCGGTTCCGGTGGCAGTTGACGATGGAAAACCGAAACACAAAGCACAAAGACGCACTCTACTCCTAATATGACAACACAACACAACACAAAACGCGAACAGAGAAAGATTAGACTCGGAAGAAAAATGTCGTATCTGAGATCTGAGGAGACCAGCCTTAAATATTACTACTGACATAGACAATCACTCTCTTTCTCTTTTTCTTTTACTTCTCTCTGTCGAAGAAGAAGAAGAAGAGTTGTGCAAGTGTTATGGAGAAATGGGATCGGTTCGTAGACAACTTGCTGCCGATGGATCTGATGCGCTCCGAGGAGATGTCGCTTGTCCAGCTCATCATCCCGGCCGAGACCGCGCACCGTGCCATCTCGTATCTCGGCGAACTCGGCGTCCTTCAATTCCGGGATGTCAGTTTCTACTTAGATCCAACTTGCTCTTTCTTTTCTGTTTTTGTACATTTTTTTTGACTGCGGAGAAATAGCGATGGAGATCAGAATTTTTTAAGCTTATATTTTTGGCTCTGGAATGTTTTGGATGTTTGTTTCTTTTTAATTAGCATCGGAGATCTTGGTTGTGTATAGTATTTTTGGGCCGTTAATTCGTTGAATTGTCGCGAACTATCTAGTTGTCACAATTTCACTCATAGAACTGGTTCAGGAGTTATTTGGTTATGGAATCTGATTTCATCTATTTAGCGAGTGGTTCATGAAAGTACGAATTCATGTCTATTTCACAGCACGTGATGGGATTAAATTTGATATATCTCATGAACCAACTCTGCTCCGGCATTATGATTTTGTGAGATAATAGCTTACTGTTCATGGTTTAACTTCAGTCTCAATGTATATGCACTATCTCTTGATAAATGCTTAGCTAAAAGTCGCCTTATCTCGGTTGGGGATTGATGTTCTCTTGAGTAGTCGTGAAGAGTTACTACTTAATGTATACAAATGGATAGATGTAGTGTTTTGATGCATTTTTGGTCTACCTTTAGATATACTATGAAAAATAAGTTACTTTATCTTGGTTGTGGTTGTCGAAAGCAGCAATGCTTTTGTATGTACATATCAATGATCAGTCAAAATCATGTCGAGTGAAGTTTTGGGGTAATAGCATGAACTTCTGTTTCCTACAAGATAGAATGCGTTTCATTTGTGCTAGCTTATCCTTATGCAGATTTGGTTTTTACTCTAATCTTGTGGTTCAATCAAATGGGCTAATGTATATTTCTCTACTCGGCAGTTAAATGCTGATAAAAGCCCTTTCCAACGGACATTTGTCAACCAGGTACCTTCTTCAGACTTACAAGACGTATGTTGGCATGTATACATTTTCTCCTCTAGTGGTTTTAAAATAATTTGCAAGAATGACTTACTGCTCTCTTTGTTGCTTCACAGTTGTCATGTTTAAAACCACATCTAACATTTTGCCTATCATTTTCTTGTTGTTTACCATCATTAGTCCTTTTCCTTAGATTGTGAATCAACTGGACCTCCTTACTTCCCTGTTACTGACTACTGGTCTTCATATTAGCAGTTGCATACTTCCTTATCACTGACTACTGGTCTTCATATTAGCAGTTCAGAACAATATCAACTGTAATTGTTATTTTGCAACTGCTGTTTTGCTGACTAGTGATTTTCCCATAGGTGAAGCGATGTGCAGAAATGTCAAGGAGGTTAAGATTTCTCAAAGAACAAGTCAACAAAGCAGGTCTACTATCTTCTACTCGTCCTGTTTTAGAGCCGGACGTTGAGCTGGAGGAATTGGAGGTTCATTTGTCTCATTTCATTTGTTGGTTTCTGTGGGAAAGAATTTTCATATATTCTCATATATTGAATAGGAAGTATACAACCATATATAGGATATTACAAGTAGGAATTTAAATCTAGAAAGTTATCTAAAGCTATCTAATGTAGTCCCTTAATTTAAGGGATTTCAAACATTCTATCTTATCTATTTACAGCTTATCTATATCTCAATATAATCTATTTACAGTTGTTTAGTATCTCGACACTCCCCTTCAAGCTGAGGAATTGATGTCTTCCATTCCCAGCTTGTATACAAGATCAAGAAAACTTTTACTGTTCAGCCCCATTGTTAAAACATCAGCTATTTGACGTTCTGATGGAACATAGGACATACACACTAACCCTTCTTTCAATTTTTCTTTAATGAAATGTCTATCAATCTCAGTATGCTTTGTCCTATTGTGTTGTATAGGATTATGAGCAATATTGATGGCTGACTTATTGTCACAATAAAGCTTCATAGGGCCGTCCCATTTGACTCTCAAATCATCTAGAATAATCTTCAGCCAGAGTAGTTCACACAATCCTTGAGCAATAGCTCTAAATTTTGATTCTGCAGATGACCTTGCCACTACATTGTGCTTCTGCTTCTTGCTCCTCCACGTTACCAAATTTCCTCCAAGAAACGTACAGTACCCTGTCGTTGATCTTCTATCTACTATGGAACCTACATAGTTAGCATTGGTGTAAGCTTCTAGAGCAAGAGTATTGTTTTTTTTGAACAAAATTCCTTTTCCTGGATTGCCTTTCAAGTAATGTAGCACCCTATAAGCAGCTTGAAGATGAGGCTTTCTTGGATCATGCACGAATTGACTGATCATGCTCACCGAATATGCTATGTTTGGCCGAGTGTGAGCAAGATATATGAGTCTGCCAACCAGTCTTTGATACATCATTTTATCAACAACTGGTTCTTCTTTAGCTTCTCCCAATTTGTGGTTTGGATCCATTGGTATAGAGACTGGCTTACACCCAATCTTCCCTGTTTCTACCAACAAATCAATCACATACTTTTGTTGAGGTATAAAAATCCCTTGTGGAATTTGCCACCTCAATATTGAGGAAGCACCTTAGTTTCCCAAGTTCTTTTATCTCAAACTCTTTTACTAGTCTCTGCTTCAATTCATGCTTCTCTTTCTCATCATTTCCAGTCACTATGATGGGCTTTGTTTATACCCAAACTCCCTCATAACTTTTGCAAATCTCCCAAACCAAGCTCTAGGAGATTGTTTTAACTTATAAAGGGCCTTCCTTAGCTTTCAAACTTTGTTACCCATGTCTCCCTCAAATCTCGGTGGGATTTTCATATAGATTTCATCTAAATCTCCATGGAGAAATGCATTCTTAACATCATATTGTAGGAATTGCCAATTAAAGTGGGCAGCCAATGATAACAGAATTCTCACAGTTTTCATCTTTGCAACTGGGGCAAAATTCTCTTGATAATCAATACCATAGGTCTGAGTGTACCCTTTGGCCACCAATCTAGCTTTATATCTCTCAAGAGATCCATCGGCCTTATATTTGGGTGTGAAAATCCACTTACAGTCATCAATGTTTTCCCCTTTCGGTTTATCAACAATCTCCCATGTTCTATTTTTTTCCAACGTATTCATCTCCTCGCTCATAGCATCCCTCCGTTCATTTTTTGACAATGCCTCAGAAACGGTGCTAGGGATAGTAATGGTATTTAAACTATCAATGAAGTTTTGGTAGGCTGGTGACAGGCGCTTAAGAGAAACATAGTGAGATAAGAGGATAAAGTGGTCGTTTAGTGCATTCTCTAGTTTCTTTCCTAACAACAATAGGTTCAAAAAATAGTGTGTGTAAAGGTGAGTCAGATCTTACCATGATTTCATTTCCAGAGTCTGAGTTGGATTCTTGGACCTGTGTCAGTTCTAGAACAACCTTTCTCCTTGAATACACCTGAGTAACGCTGGTTGGGACATGTGATGACACAGGTTCAGTAGTAGAATTGGGGTACTCAGATATAATTGGTTCAGAGGGCTTGGTTGTTTCAACAATACGAGCTGGAGCAGGAGGAAGGTCAAGGGTTTTAAGTGGTTTGAAGGACTCATAAGTGCTATCCTCCATCATTGAAATCTCCCCATGAAGAGAGGACTTGGAGAAAAAAAGTGTATTTTCTGTGAAGGTGACATCTGTAGAGATATAAAATTTCCTAGATGGCGGATTGTAACACTTGTATCCCTTTTGAGTAGGTGAGTAACCGAGGAAGACACATTTGATGGCTCGGGGGTCTAGTTTGTCTCTATGTTGGTTATGAATATGAACAAAGGCGGTGCATCCAAATACCCTAGGTGTGAGGCCATTTGAGGTTTTGAAGTGTGGGTAGAAGCTATTAAGAATTTCTATGGGACTTTTGTTGTCTAACACACGTGATGGGAGTCTATTTATCATGTATGTGGCTGTAAGAACTGCCTCTCCCCAGTAAGATTTAAGGACATTCCCTTGAAAGAGTAAGGCTCTGGTGGTGTTGAGTACGTGCCCATTTTTCCTTTCTGCTACCTGTTTTGTTGAGGTGTGTTAACACATTAGGTATAGTAGATGGACCCCATTTGTCACTATGAATCAAATGAAAAGGATGAGAGCTTCTTTGATTGCTAATAGGAAAAGATACTCAGAGTATGTTTTGCAAATTCACAAATATCACAATGAAATTCAGAAATATCTAATCCTTGAAACAAATGAGGAAACATGACCTTTAAAACTATAAAAGATGGATGACCTAGGCGTAGATGATACGGCCAAATGGTATCTTTATTTGAGGAATTGAGAAATGACAAAGATAGGTTGCTCCTAACTCTTTGAGGAAATTCAAGTAGGTAGAGGCTACCCCTTTCCTTAGCAAGTCCAATCCTCCTACCTGAGACTTGATCGTGAAATACACAGTGAGAAGGAAAGAAAGTAGCATAACATTTAAGATCTTGGGTAAGCTTTTGAATAAAAAGTAGGCTAGCTGACAGTTTTGGAATATGGAGAGCCCTTTTCAAAATAAGGGTAGGTGTGATGTGTATATCTCTGAAACCTGCAATAGTAACTAGAGAGCCATTGGCCACTACATTCTTTTTGTTACTTGGGCATAGGGTATAAGTGTGAAAGAGTTGAGATGTGGGTGTCATATGGTTTGTGGCACCCGAGTCTATTATCCAAGAATTCGTATGAAGATTTTCTGAGGCATTCATGCAAATAGGGAGTAAAGGTTTACCTGAAAGAGCCATAGAACAAGTCTTAGAAAGTTTTTCAATAGTCCTCAACAAGCTTCTCAGCTTCTCAATTTCTTCACTGTTTAATTCTCTTGTTCCTGAATTTTCCTCCACTTTGGGCTGATCTACCATATGTGCTTGGAACCTCTGCTGTTCCCCACGGTTTCCCCATTCTCGACTTGGTGGTTTATCGTGTATTTTCTAACATGTTTCCTTTGTGTGCCTCGGTTTCTTGCAGTGGGTGCACCAAAGGTTGTCCTTATTCTCCTTCCCTTGGTTTTCTCTACCAGAATGCTTAGATAGATCACTATTTTCTTTGTCCTGATGATCAGTTTTTGCTAATAAGGCTGGCCTGTAGATGGTTTGGGAGGTTGACATGATTAAGAAGAAGATACTGCAGTGAAGAAGAAAATACTGCAGCAATTAAGGCTACCCTAATGAGAATCACTCAAGAGAGGTAAGTAGGAATGCAGTGATGAAGGCTGGAACTCAGAAGAGAAGAACAAAAAAAAAAAGGGTTTCAGTAGTGCAGCAATGAGGGCTGCTCAAAGGACAAATCCCAGAAAAAGAAGCCCTATGGCTCTGATACCATGTGGGAAAGAATTTTCATATATTCTCATATACTGAATAGGAAGTATACAGCCATATATAGGACATTACAAGTAGGAATTTAAATATGGAAAGTTATCTAAAGCTATCTAATGTAATCCCTTAATTTAAGGGATTTCAAACTTATTCTATCTTATCTATTTACAGCCTATCTATATCTTAGTATAATCTATTTACAGCTGTTTAGTATCTCAACAGTAGTATATCAACCATTGGGATTTCAATGGTAAAAGTAATAGAAAATAGAAAAAAAATTGATGATGGAAGAATACATGACATGAAATGGAGAAGAAAATCAGGCAAGGGAAATGAAGTGAAACAGGAGGGAGGGAATTAGGCTTTAGGAGAACAACTTAGACAGGGAGTAGGAATCTTAAAGTTCCTCACGAAGTAACTATTCAAATATTACTGTAACAAAACCTATATCAAGTGTTCATGGGGAAATGAAACCTTATGAGAAAATATACCCTAAAACATTAATTTGAAATCAATATGAATAATGAACTAATCAAGTCTTATCCTAAATAAGCAAATTCCTTCTTGTACCTAATTTTTATAATTGGAAACCCTGTCTCGGTAATACAGAGCTAAAGTAAAACTTAGGGAGTTCTTTCGCTTCTACACAATCCACATGAGTTCTAAATGTAATGAGGATTAGCGACAGACATATATAATGTACTTATCAGTGTTTCACCGACTAGTAATAGTAGTTGCTTTATTTGGTTGCAGAGGCCTAGTTGGTTATAGAAGCATGTTTAGCAGTGACACACGTGGAACTGGGTTTATGCATCGTGCTTTTCTGAGTATTATTCTCCACTCAAGACTTTGTTTCTCCTTTTCCTAATTTTCATATCACTGTTTCTTTCTGTTAATTTTTTATTTTCATGCAATTGGATGCTTGGATCATAATAAAGAATGGAAGTTTTTTATAATATGACCAGGATCAGCAACTAGTGCTAGAGATGTTTATCCTGGAACTTCATACTGGCCTAATGTATTGACTTTCTGGTCCCTGGTCTGTCTACAGCCATTCAAACATGGAGAAAATGTTTTAGGTCTTGTACTGTCTTCTATGTTCCTGAGACATTATATTCTATATTGTGAATGACTAAAGAGGTATGTTCCAATAGTGGAACTCGGATAACTTTCATAACTTTAAGGGATTAATTGTATTCTTAGAAGCTTTGGGGGCCATGTTGAATCTTAGAGTAAATGTTAAAGAGCTTTCAACTTTTTCACCTTAAAGAAATGTCTATTGCTTTCCTGTTATCTTTGACTGAATTCCTGAGTGCTAAATTAGTTCCATAGTTTCTTATTTTACTTATCTTTGTCTCTTTGTTTTTTTTCATGATTGTCATTTTTGTTCTAATTTGTAGCCTATGCAAAATATCGGGGCCCTCTTGGCAATGTTAGAAAGGGAGTATTGGTATGTTTATATTATTGACTCTTATTTCAATAAATTGCTCAAGAACCAGCTCCTTTTGTTGTTATTTTCGTTGAAACAACTGAATCCTACCAGTCGATTGAATAAATATTAATATTTGTATTTTCTTTCTCTCATACATCAGAAGTCCTAATGCTCCACTAAGTTTGGACCGTGCTGGAGAAAGTTTTAAAGCTTCTCTCCAAAGTCATGATGTACTTGAATTTTCTTTAAGTTTCAGGTTTTGCTCCGTATTTTAAACCATACATGTAACTCATTGTTATGCGTGCTCACATACTTATGAATATAATAGCTCATACTTGCTATAATAGGAATGAATGTGTACTCAATACTTTTTCTCCTTTAAGTTTTTTTTTGTTTTTTGTTTTTTTTCCTTGCACAGTTCAGTTATACATAATCAAATAAAACTCCATCTTTCGGAAAGATATCCTTTTTTCATGTTTGCTTTTGGAGTTTAATACTTTGTTTTAAAGATACACTGAAATTAGGGGGATGCTGTGGAGCAATTGGGATAGAGAGATTGAAGTGAAAAGGTGTAACCAGAAAACTTAATTTGTCAGTAAAGCTAAGGTCAAAATTTATCAAATTGTTGCTCAAACTATTCTTTCATGTTGCAATTTCTTGGCAACCAAAAAGCAGAATGCTGATAAGTGTAACCAAAAAGATTGATGGTTTTCCACTTGGCTTTTTTTTTGACCAGCATGTAGGGAGTGATTAAATGATAGTCCACAAGTCTGTAAATAAGGCAAGGAATGAGTCCCCTACAAAGCAGAGACAAATTTTATTTTTCACGAGGGAACATGTCTAATATACTTTTTAATTCCTCTTTCCCATCACATACGCAACTTTTCCTGTTATTGTCTTTAGAATTTAAAGTACCCAGTCTTGCTGTTTTTCATTTCCCGTATCAATCCTTTCGTGGATGTAATTTCACTCATCATGTGACAGGTGTCGATGGGCTATGGTACAATTACATCTCATGCACTAATGAGTTTGGAAGCTCGTGGAACACTATTTGTCACTCCTGGGATGGAGGTTTTTCTTCTTACATTCGTGCTTCTTTTCAGCTTCTTGTTCTATTGCTATTGGTTATTTGTTTAGAAGTGTTGAACTTCCACGTATAAGTTGTGAAAACTCACCTGAGATGATTGAAGTGAGACCTTTCTGCTTGGCATATGTGTACGAGTTAAATTTCTATGCAGGTTTGAAAACAAGTTCACCCTAAGCTAATTCAGATGGAATTATGATAACCATATTGGATATTTTATGACTTTTTGAATGGTTTTCCTCCTTTCATGTTAGCAATGCCATAAGGTCTACTATTAATTTCAGTTATGAGTGGGTACGAATGTGAGATATAGGTTAGTTGTCCCACTTTATCTGAGTCAATAGAGAGTCCGTGAATAAAGCTAAAGTTAGTACAAATTTTAAAACTCTATTTGAATCATCCAGGAGAATTCATCGACCATTTGTTTCAATTGCACTAGATAATCATTCAAAAAGTTGTAAAACATAAAATATGTTTACTATTACCAATGCCATAACTTCTGCCATTAATTTCAGTTGTGAGTGGGTTTGAATTGTCAGATGTAGGAGAGTTGTCCCACTGTCTGACTTAAGAGAGAGTCTATGAGGATAATAGCTAAAGCTAGCACAAATTTTCAAGTTCTAAGGCTTGGACTGTATTTGAATCATCTAGGAGAATTCATTGTCAACCATTTGTTTCAATTGCAGTAGAATGTTATCTGCTTTTCTTTTCCTTGTTTCGCAGACATATGATGGCATGATTGTTGGTGAGCATTCAAGGGATACAGATCTTGATGTAAGATGTTTTATACGTGTCATGAAATGCATTGTGTTGTTTGAAGCTTGAATCACGTTAAAATGACCTGTGTATTACAGGTAAATCCAGTTCGGACTAAGGAGCTTAGTAATGTGCGTGCTGCTACCAAGGATGAGAATGTAAAACTTTCCCCACCGCGCTTGGTAAGCAACAAATATTGTCTTTTTCTAGGCAGCATTCTATTATTTCATGACAACCTTTTCACATTGCTTCTCAATTCTTTGGAGCATGTGTAAAACATCTTCCTAATTTGATCCTGAAAAACAAACAAGAAGGAAGCCCCATGTCATTTATTAATACAGGAGCGAATTAGTTATATATGATTGGACACTATGATTACTTTGGTAGCATAAATTAACGGTAAATTATATGAAAAAGCTATGCAATTGGTTTCTATCACAAACCTCTTTTTTTTTTTTTTTTGTATTAGATGGATTCATTTAACGTTTAATATATTTCACCAAATGGTACGCCATCCAATTTCATAAAAAATGGCCCCCAATTTTGTTGATGTGGTGATGAAATATTAATGCTATTAGAAAAGTAGTAATTATTATGAAGTATAGAAAAGTGGTAAGTTAATAAAGTAGCCGTTTGTCCTTTGCCTTCCCACGAGAGTGATACTTTTCACAAATTACCAGTTAATGCTTTCCCCTAATAATAACCAGGAAAAGGGATTAGACCTACTTATTTGTGTTATGCAAAAACTTCGCAAGAAAAACAGCTAAATAGGGCAGGATATTCATACGTGCACAGTTCCATAAGAATTTTGAATTTGTTATATCAATTGAGGATAGAATTTATGACATTTAGAACTTATTTCAATTTTTCATGATGTTTTGCATGGAAGTTTAGTTCGGCAGGGTTCAATTGATAATTTTCTCATAACATTTAAAATATTTGTTCTGTTTGAATGTTTTATGCGTGAGATGTCCAAAATGAGAAGTGGAGAAAAACAGCAACATTCCATGTGTGTTATAAAAAGTTGTTTGAACCTATCCTACCCTAAAAGACCGGTTTAGGCTTGATTCCTGTGTGATTCTATATAGATTTTATTTGATTTACATCTATCGTAACTCCTAATCTCTGAATGCAATTATGGCAGATGACTCTTGAAGAAGCCATTGGTTATGTAGCTTCCGATGAGCTTATTGAGGTAACTTATAGTTGCTATTTTATCTTCTCACATCTTATAAGAACACATATAAAGAATTTGAAAAGAGGAATTGGCTTTACATATCTAGGAAGACGTGGAAACTTGCAGACTCCACCACTTGCACATTTCAACACACAAAGTAACATAAACAATAAAACCATGTTGTAATTTACTGCTTTCTTCTTTCTTCCCATGTGTATGTGTTAGGAACCAAAACTCCTAACAAGTAATAATCCAGCAAACTATTACACACCAGAAACTCAAGCAATGCACAAACA
>JAOTAX010000197.1:8979419-8990860 GCA_025629825.1 Erythroxylum guanchezii
TGGAGGATGTTTATTACATGCCAATGATTGTAAGGAACATGATTTCTATTTTTTGTCTAATAAAATCTGGTTATTCCATATATTTTGAAAATGTTGTTTCAATATATGAGAATAAGGATTTTATTTGTGATGTGATAATTAAACAGGGATTGTTTTTTGTAGAACCTATGAAGGGCTCACTAAACAACACAGAATAGATAAAACCAAGACAATCCAGTTTCTCTAGCATTAATTTAAACTATCTATGTCACTTAAGAATGGGTCATATCAATCAGAAAAGACTTTGATAGGTTAGTTAAGGATGGGATCTTTATGGGCTTGGATAATGATCCATTACCCACCTGTGAATCTTGTATTGAACGAAAAATGACCAAAGCCTTATTTCCTTCTAAAGGAAATGGATCTAAATCCACGTTGGACCTAGTATATACTAATGTGTGTGGGGCCATGAATGTACAAGCTAGAGGAGGTTATGAATATTTCATAACCTTTATAAATGATTGCTCAAGACATTACTATCTGTATTTGATGCATAAAAAGAGTTAATCCTTTGAAAAGTTCAAAGAATTCAAACTAGGCAAGCCATTAAAACAACTTCGATTGGATCGAGGTGGTGAGTACTTATCTGGAGAGTTCTAGCAATATTTAACCGACAATGAAATTATTACCAATTTGCTAGCTCCTCGAATACCTCAACAGACTGGTGTAGCTATGTAACATCCCGTTCCCATAATAAGGGTTAGAACCTGAAAATTTGGTACATGTGAGCTCAAAGAGAGATTAAGCAAATGCATTTTCTTGCTGATGCATAATGTTAGCATATATGCACATAAATATTGAATCTTTGCATATAAAAAGCTAATTGTACATTCATTCATTGACAACTTCCAGGTATAATTGATTTTAGATGTGATTTTATTGAAAATGAGAAGCAGAGGGAGTAGAAAGAGTGATCTTGGTACGAGTGGTGATACGGAAAGATTTGGAAACAAAATTGGTAGTTGATCTGAAAAATGTTCACTGAGTGTGCTTCGGTATGGCAGCCATAACGTTTTCTCTAGTTATCCAAACGAGATGATTCTTCATTTACATTAAATTAGAGACATATGGCTACATTTCTTATGAAGACATTGAATTTAAATTTTGTCTCTAATAGTCTCAAAATTTTCATGAAGTTAAAAACTGAGTGCAGTACATTAGTGGATGAATGTAAAAGTCGTGTTCAGAATTCAAGGGAAATTTGGGATTAATCTAAATAGATTTTGACAAAGTTGCCTTCTTGAGAGTTGTAGATCTTTCTGTTCTCTTTCCAACAATATATAGTATGAGAATTTTAGACATTGAAGTTGAAAGTTATGATCCTTATAAATGGAGATGCTCAGGAGTATAGATTGTATCATCTAATGATGTCATATCGTCTGGTGATGAAGTATCGTCTGATGATGTCATATTGTCTGGTGATGACATTATATCGTCTGTGATGAAGCATCATATCGTCTGGTGCACTGTTCATCTGATCCTATCGTCTTGTCCACTGTAGACTGAATCATCTACCCTATCATCTGGTCCAAGTTTGACCCTTTAGATGATAGAATCGATCTTTGAGATCTTCATAAAAGTTGTAGACCTTGAAGTTCTCTTTCAAATCATCTAAAGAACACCTTAATCTAACATCTTTAGAGAAAGTTATGGCAATGTTTTTGATTCATCTAACCCTTCATCTAGTTTTGTCTGACCCTATCGTCTAGTCCACGTTTGACCCTGTAGATGATAGAATTTGTCTTTAAAGTCTTCATAAAAGTTGTAGACCTTGAAGTTCTATTTCTACCTGTCTGAAGAACACCTTAATCCAATATCCATAGAGAATGTTATTCCAATTGTCCCAAATCATCTAGCTCTTCATCTGGATTG
Source organism: Erythroxylum guanchezii (assembly GCA_025629825.1). NCBI lineage: Eukaryota > Viridiplantae > Streptophyta > Magnoliopsida > Malpighiales > Erythroxylaceae > Erythroxylum > Erythroxylum guanchezii. Next base: position 8,981,331 of record JAOTAX010000197.1, read on the forward strand.
GTCTGACCTTTTGTCTAGCCTATTGTCTAGTCCAATTTTTGACCCTCAAGCTGGCAGAATTGCTATTCGAGGTCTTCATGAAAGTTGTAGCTCTAGAGTTCCTCTTTGAAACCGTTATAAGATAACCTTAATCAAACATCTATAGAGAAAGTTATACTATTTGTCCCGAGATAGGGTCAACATGATTGAGGACAAAACTTTGTTTGATTCCTTCAGCCATAACATTGTTATCCGACCTCCGAATGAAGTGATTGTTGAACTATTGGATTAATAAGACATTGCACAAAATGGCACTTTTTCGAAAACATGATTTTCTTAACATTTCACCACAAGGGCATATTTAAGAAACACAATTGTCTATGAACATGAAATATTTCACAATTCATCATCAAAATTCATACACCAAAACATGTAGCACTTTCAAAAATCATTCAAAAGCAATAAGGGCAACATTTATGAAGTAATTGAAATCAATTTACTTTTTTAATTTAGACAAAAACATCAATGGCTCATTACTCAATTATAAACAAGAAACCCACCTTGATTTCATTGCCTAACTTTGCTCAAATTGCCTCTACTCCCCTTGCTCCTCTTACCTCTCTTGATTTCCTTTATCAAAGACAAAATTGCCATTTAATAGGAATTCAAATTGGAGAACCCATAAGACATATTTACTAAAATTGATCCTATAATTCTTAAACCCATACATTTCTTAAGCTGTATGAACCAAAACCCTTTCAAAAATCCAAGATATTAAGATCAAACTTACCTTGAATCTTCACCAAATGAAGAGCTTCTTGGCTTGAATGAGAGCTCTTCTCTTCCTCTACCTTTTTCCCTTCTTGAACAACTTCAAAATCACTCTTGAAGGCTTAGAAAAATCAAAACCTAGCTTATTTCTTTCTTTTCTCTTCTTTCTCTCTTTTTTGTGCTTGTCTCTCTTTCTCTCCTTTCATTCACGTTTTTTCCCTTTTCCAAATGTAAGACACTCTTTTCTTCCTCCTTTTATACCATTAATGAATGAACAATGTCCATTTGACCCTTATTTATATGCCTTGTAACTTAAATGCTTAAGTGACTTGCCAATTTTGCCCTCATGCAACCTTACCACTTTAACGCTATGAGTCAATTAACCTATGTCATACATCTTACTCACATTAACATGCTAATTAACTCCACAAAATAAAATAATTAATCTATCAAGATCTCAAAATTAATTTAAATCATGCTTAACTCCTTCCGAAAATTAAGACCTTTTTCTAATCATGTAATTGAAGGAATTTGATAGCACTTCCTTCTAGAAAATGTTCCTCATTCATCAAATATAATTTGTATCTCCCGAAGATATTTGCATAGAATATAATGCGGTCCTAAATCCTCCTCAGAGTTTGTAATCCAATCATAGAGTTGAATACTTCATATCAAACAAAATACATATACTCTCAATAGCATATTCTATCTTTTATGCCTGAGTCTCTGCTAGGGATATAACTCCAATATTTACCTTTGATTCATTACCTATTCATTTTTGATTTGTTCCTTCGTTTATCATTTTTAATTTGAGTCATCTGATCAACTCAACCTAATTCAGAGAAATTCTTCTTTGAAAGACTATTTCTTGCAAATGTTATCATCATCACATTATTAGTCATTCTTAATACCTCAAGAAGATCAATTCCAACTTTTCATAATATCTCAATAGTATCAATTTATGCTCTAACTTATATGATCAAAACATCCTTTACAATAAGCCTCAGTAAGGCATTAAGAAATTACGAGAGCTAATCATGGGCACAAGGGAAGTTGGGGTGTATCTGTTGGAGTTAACCATGCCCGAAAGTATTATGGTAATGAAGATTAAAGTGATCCAAGAAAAATTTGTATCAATTGGTGACTAGGATCATAAAGGATATTTAGAGCATATTCGAAAGCTGGAGAGAATATTCTTTTTTTTAGTTGAGGAAATCTTACATACCATGAAGGTAGAAACAAGTATATACCAAGTTTAATGAGAGTGAATCTTAGCTTGATCAAATAAATTGTGGATGTGATAGTATTTGAACATGGCACATTGGGAGACCCAAAGGAAATAGAGGTGATGATAAAGTGAGTTTGTATATATAGAGGCAATTAAGCCTCATAAGTTCATTATTGATATATGATTTAGAACTTGTTGCAATAGTAATTGCTTTGCAAGCATGGAGACATTATAGGTACAGAAACATTTTGGATATATGAATATACAGATCAGTAAAGATTGAGGTAATTATTGAGTTTGAAAGGAATGTACAAATGAGTACTATACTGGTAAAGGTAGTGTGCAATCTAATACATTGAATAGACAATTCTATAATGGAATAGTACAAATTTAGATATTGAGGTTACCAAACCTAGTGCAATAAAGAGCATAGATTGTCGAGTTAAATTTTGGGTGATTCAAAGTACTATTAGCTACTGAAATTTAAGATCAGCTTCACATAAAAGATGTAACAAAGCCTAAAAGCTAAGGTTTTAGGATTGTGAATCCCATGGAGGAATTGAAAATGAATATGAATTTTTTAGTTTCAATTGGAAGAATGATATTTTGTGGTTGAAAAAGGAAGTATGTGCACTCGATAAAGATTGTTGGCCCCTGATTTTTTTTATTGATTAAGCATGATTTGGATAAATTCTGTGGTTTTGATAGATAAATCATTTTCTTTAGAGTTTAATTAGCATGTCAATGTTAGGAGGATTAATTGCATGGATTTATGGAATTTAAGTGTTAATGCTGTAAGAATGTATAAGGGCATTTTTGGCGTAACACTTAAGCATTTAGGACATCAGGCTTATATTGGAGGGAAAAGGGGTCATTTTATGTTTATTAAGAGTAGAAATTAGAAGAAGAAAAATAAAATGAAGAGAGAAAGAAGAGAGTGTCGTGGGAGAGAAGAAGAAAAAGGAGAAAAAGAAGAGAAAAGCTAGGGTTTGGAGATTCTTGAAGAATTTGGACAATTTGAAGCTAAATCAAGGAAGGTATAAGCCTTATTCCATCTTGTTTGGTTGAATGAACCATGAGTAGTGGTAGTTAGAGGTGATAATATAGCTTAACATGTGTGGGAAGTGTTGAGGAATGGTTTATGTAAAGGTTTTATTGTTTGTTAATGATCAAAGATAGATTTTGATGTATTTGTTATTGATATTGGGCTGAAATAAGCTTGGAAATGATGTAGAAGAGATGGTTCAGTGTTAAGATGGGTTATATATGAAAGGGGGGAAGTGAAGAGATGAAAAATGCAGTAAAACCCGTTCTCGGAATAGGTTTCTATGAAAATTCACCGCGGCGAACTCCATTTTTCCTACACAGACATGTTTTGGTATTTTAGGCATAACGTTTGTTGAAGATGTCCAAATTGAGTGATCTTTGATTTGGTGTAAACTAGAGACATAGGGATACAAATTGTATGAAGGAATAAAGTCTAAATTCAGTTTATAAATATCTCAATTTTTGGATGGAAGTGGAGCATAGAATTTTATTTCAGCATAAGAAATAGTTCAACTTGTTGTGTTATCACTTTCCGATTTCAAAACCAAATTGAATGGAATTTTGGTTATTGTTTAAGGAAATCAAGTGCGGCAAAAGGAGCAAGAGGAACAATAGGAAAGACATCCCTAAACAAGTTTAGGCAAGGAATTCAAGGTGGGTGCACCTTTATAATAGAGTAAATAAGCCACTCATTGTTCTTTTCAAATCAAGGAAGTTTAATGATTTAAATTTCATCATCAATGTTGCCTTTATTGTTTTTTTGAATGAATTGTGAAATTGCTATATGTTTGGCACATGAATTATGTTGATGATTGAAGAAAAGACTTTGAAAAGGATTTCTCTTTAAAAGGATACATGTTTATGAAATTATGTCTTCAGAAATGATTTTTGCAAGGATATCAAGTTTATGAGAAGCAAGTTTTCAAGAAAATGTGCCATTTTAAGCAACAAATTTACAAGATTTTGAAATCTATATGTTATGTGGGTTTGTGGTAGTCCCTCAAGAACCGTCACGTGCACGTTGACCCAAGTATGGGCTTCTCCCGCCTGCCCGCTAGTGACAAGGAGCTCCCTCAAGAATTTACGACTACACAGGACCATTATATGGGAATGTGTAGTGTGTCATGAATATGGACTTACCCAAACCATTCTGATGTGTTTATATGCTTATGATCTATTGACAAGTTTGATGCATGCATGATTTATAATTGCTCATAAATCGTTTCAAAATTGAGAATTTTGAGAAATAAGTGTTTGATTAAATTTACATGTGAAATCACTATGGTTTTGAAAATGTACAATGGCAATGAGTTTTGAAAATAGTTTTTGCTTGTTTCTTTATTATAACTCTGTTACCTACGAACTTTAAGCTCACCCCTTCCCATTCCGTCCCATCTTCGGGTGAGGAGCAAGAGATCGAGTAGTCAGGAGTTACGACATCACTCCAAATTTGCATACTTTTGTATTTTCAAGTTAGATTTTTGGGAATTCAATGCTTTAGCCGCATTTCAAGCTTTACTAGTTCGAGTGTATTTTGTATTTTTGGTTTATGAAGCAAGTGATGTATTTGTGGCTTGAAATGTCATTAAATCATTGTAAAACTTTTAAGTTTTGATATTAATGAAATATATGTTTGGATTTGTCCATGATATCTCCGTGTTTTCATAAAGTATCCCATCTTGGAAATGAGATTAAGATTTTGAGAACTTGTTTGTGGTTAGGTTTATAAACATTTCGTTTTTGGGTTGAATTGATAAATGGGGTTGAAGGATTTTTTTTTAAGTTTGCATTTTAGTAAGATGGACAGTTTGGGGTTTAGGTTCTGCTTCATGGATCTTCGTCGCGACGAAGTCAAGAGTTCGCCACGGCGAAAATAAAATTGCAGGTTTACCATGGAGAAAGTTAATTTGATGACCGCAGCGTGAAATTCCCGAAGGGTCCAAGGGAATGTTCCCATCTGTTCGCCGCAGCGAAACCTATGTTCGTCGTGGCAATTTCAAATTTCTAAGTCTTTCTCTTCACTTAAGCTTCAGGATCCCATGTCCGATGTTGGGCTTCGAAAATGGGATCCAACATATTATGGTATCAGAGCGACTAGGTTTAGGTCCCGGTTTGGGTATCCTAGGCATGAAATGGGTAATTTAGGACATGAAATGAATATGCATTGTTTTGAACTGTTTTACATGATTTCACTTGTTTTATATGATTACTATTTTGCATACTTTGAAAATTGTTTTGCTTGAACTAAAGGTTTTCAATGGTTTTATATTGAAGGAGTGAAAATGCCACCTCGAAAGAGAACTCGAGGAGCTATGACTCGATCTAGCTCTTGCCAAGGGAGCATGGATGAATCCTATGTCCCACAGGATTCTGGGACACATTCTGCTCCGAATTCTGAGGCACCCAGTGTGCAACATGAGGTTCTTCCACCACCTCTTCCTATGCCTCAAACAAACCCTATGGATCCGCGATTCTTCCAAGCCTTTGCTCAGGCTTTCACGTACGCCATGGGTCAAGGGTCTCAGGTTCCCATGCAATCTCCAGTAGAGAGAAGTGGACAGTATGATAAGCTCCGCAAGTATGGGGTTGTGGATTTCAGTGGAGCTACAAATCCAAAAGAGGCTTAAGCTTGGATAAAGAGGGCCGAGAGGGTTCTAATTTAGATGAAGTGCTTGGATGAGGAGAAACTGGATTATGCAATGAACTTGCTATAGGGGGACGCACTGCATTGGTGGGAATCAGTGCCTAAAAGTCAGTATCCAAGAGAAGGCCAGGGAGTTTATGAATCTCACACAGAAAGACATCAGTGTGAGTGAGTATGAGCTAATGTTTACCCGGCTGTCACGATATGCAGCCAACATTGTTGCCAATGAAGAGGACAAGTGTCACAAGTTTGAAGGAGGGCTTCATTTGGGGATCAAGGAGAAAGTCCTGATCCACAATTTCTGCGACTATCAACAATTGGTGGATGTTGCACTCTAAGCTAAAAAACTGGAGAATATAAGAAATGAAGTAAGCAGGAAAAGGAAGAACAAGGAGTAGTCTTCTAAGAAAGGAATGAGTGCTCCGATGCTTGAGAGGAGTACAAGGAGTTATCGTACACAGAGTGAAGTGGGAAGAAGTGACTCTGCCAAGAACAAGCAGGCAAAGGCAGTTTCAGGGCAAACCTCCAATGTGGGAGGCACTGGAAGGACAGGAAGGAGTAGATACACAAACCCTCAATGTGAGCATTGTGGGAAACTTCACCAAGAAGAGTGCTTCAAGTTACTTGGAGCATGTTTTCGATGCGGGGAGGAGGGACATATGATCAGAGACTATCCCCAGGTACTAAGGCTAGAGGGATCACAGTTTCAAGCCCCGAGGAGGGCAAAAATAGTGGGAACTAGGCCAGTCATTGAGGTAGGAAGTTCTGGAGCTGCAAAGAAGGCTATTCCTCCAGGAAGGCCAAGGGGTCAGGCATAGGCAAGGGTGTTTGCCATGACTAGAGAGGAAGCTGTGGCCGCACCTGAGGTTGTCACGGGTATGGCTTAGTTATTTGATTCAGCAGTATATTTAGTAATTGATTCTGGTTCCATGCATTCTTTTGTTTCTACAAGTATGATTTTGCATGGTGTGAATTCAGTGCCTTTGGATAATCCTTTGCTTGTTAGTACTCCTCTAGGGAGGAATGTGGTAATCAATCAAGTATATAGGGGTTGTGAACTCCTTATTGAGGGTGCTAGACTGGTAGTGGACCTCCTACCTTTAGACCTAAAAGGCTTAGATGTTATACTTGAGATGGATGCCATGGAGAAGTATCAAGCAAAGTTGGATTATGGCCTTAAGGAGGTTGAGTTTGATCTAGGCAACGGTGAGAGGGTGATTTTCAGAGGGGACAGGAAAATACCATCGCCAAGAATTATTTCAGCTTTGCTAGCTAATAGAATGATGGAAAAGGGGTGTGAAAACTTATTGGTGCATGTTGTGGATACTAATGTGAATGAAGGAAAGTTAAAGGATTTTTCGATTGTGAGGGAGTTTCCAGAAGTATTCTTAGAGGACTTACCTAGTTTGCCACCCGTGAGGGAAATTGAGTTTACTATCGACTTGATTCCTGGTACCATGCCTATTTTGATACCACCTTATAGAATGGCTCCAGCTGAGTTGAAAGAGCTTAAGGAACAACTAGAGGATCTGTTAGAGAAGGGGTATATAAGACCGAGTTCATCACCTTGGGAAGCGTCGGTTTTGTTTGTTAAGAAGAAGGATGGAATATGGCGGATGTGTATTGACTATCAGAGACTCAGCAAGGTGACTGTAAAGAACATGTATCCTCTTCCTCGAAAAGATGATTTGTTTGACCAATAGCAAGGGGCAAAAGTATTTTCAAAGATCGATCTCAGGTCAGGCTGTCATCAACTTAGAATCGAGGAGTCTGATGTAAGCAAGACAGCCTTCAGGACACGGTATGGACATTACGTGTTTTTAGTCATGCCATTTGGTTTGACTAATGCTCCAGGTGATTTCATGGATCTTATGAATAAAGTCTTCAAGGATTATCTGGATCAACTTGTCATCATATTTATAGATGAAATTTTGGTGTACTCCAAGAGTGAAGGGGAACATAAGGAGCATCTCAGGATTGTGTTGCAGACATTAAAGGAGAGGGAACTTTATGCCAAATGTGAATTCTGGCTTCATGAGGTGATATTCCTTAGACATGTGATTTCGCAAGATGGGGTACATATTGATCCAAGGAATGTTGAAGCAGTGGTGAATTGGCATGCACCTAAGAAAGTGACAGAAGTGAGGAGTTTTCTAGGTCTGGTAGGTTATTATAGGAGGTTTGTGGAAGGATTCTCTAAGATAGCTGCTCCGATTACTTAGTTATTGAGGAAGAATCAAAAATTTGTCTGGAGTGAGGAATGTCAGAAAAGCTTTGAGGAGCTTAGGTAGATTAACAAGTGCTCCAGTTCTAATTTTTCCTACAGTAGATGAGGGTTATGCAGTATACAGTGATGCTTCAAGAAAAGGTTTAGGTTGTGTATTGATGCAGGGAGACAGGGTGATAGCTTATGCTTTATGACAACTGAAGACTTATGAATTGAATTATCTAACCCATGATTTGGAATTGGCAGCAGTGATCTTTGCCTTAAAAATTTGGAGGCATTATCTATATGGGGTTCAAACGAGGTTCTTTACTAATCATAAGAGTCTCAAGTACTTACTGAGCCAGAAAGAGTTAAATTTGAGACAGAGAAGGTGGATTGAGTTGCTCAAGGATTATGATTTGATGATTGAGTACCATCTAGGGAAAGCAAATGCGGTGGCAGATGCTTTGAGTAGGAAATCATCTATAGCCCATATTCAGACAGTTTATTTGCCTTTGTTGGAAGAGATGGCTAAGCTTAAGATAAGCTTGAAATAGGAGGAACCGGATTGTATCATTGCTAACTTTAGAGTAAGACCGATACTCAGAGAGAAGGTTAGAGAGTTTCAAGCACAGGATGCAGAATTGAGCAAGCTTCGAGAAGAAATTAAGAAAGGAAAAAAGTCTAAAGTGGTAGTAAGGGATGATGGGCTCATGATAGTAGGAAATAGACTTTGTATTCCGAATGTCAAGGAGGTGAAGGATGAGATACTAGACGAGGCACACAATGCGTCTTATGCCATACACCCAGGTAGCACTAGGATGTACAGGGATTTGAGAGAGCATTTTTGGTGGAAAGGTATGAAGAGGTATGTAGCAGAATATGTAAGTAAGTGTCTAGTGTGTTAGCAAGTCAAGGCCGAGCACCAGGCACCTTCAAGCAAGTTAAGGCCATTCTCCATTCCTGAGTGGAAGTGGCAAAGGGTAACCATGGATTTTCTGGTGGGTTTGCCCAAGACTAGTAGGAAGCATGATGCCATATGGGTTATTGTGGATCATTTGACGAAGTCAGCCCATTTTCTGGCAATTAAACAGACTGATTCTCTACATGTGCTAGCAAAGAAGTATATTGATGAGATAGTGAGATTATATGGGATCCCAGATTCAATAGTTTCTAATAGAGACCCTCGGTTTACTTCGAGATTCTGGGGAAGCTTACAAGCTGCTTTTCATCCCCAGACAAATGGCCAATCTGAGAGGACCATTCGGATACTTGAGGGAATGCTCAGGGCATGTGTGATGGATTTCAAAGGTGTTTGGGATGAGCATTTGCCATTGGTCAAATTTTCTTACAATAATTCGTACCATTCGATCATTCAGATGGCTCCTTTTGAAGCACTGTATAGAAAAAGGTGTAGAACTCTGATATGCTGGGATGAACAAGGAGAGAGGAAACTGATAGGGCCCGAATTGATTTAGATGACAGTGGATAAGATCAATCTAGTTAAGTAACGACTTAAATTAGCACAAGATAGAATGAAAAGTTATACTGATGCACACAGAAAGGAGATGGAGTATGAAGTCGGAGAGAAAGTGTCTCTTAAGACATCTCCTTGGAAAGGAGTCATGAGGTTTGGCAAGAAGGGCAAGTTGAGT
>JAOTAX010000197.1:9012264-9024032 GCA_025629825.1 Erythroxylum guanchezii
GATAGACACTCCCTAGACGCGTCTACTGAATACTGTTTACTGTTTAAGCGCTCGGTCACAACACTGTAATAAAAATGAAAAATATCGCATGTGCATTGCATACATACTTGACTGAATACTATAAATGAAAAAAGGCATGAATGCCTTATAAAATTGTGATCTGCTTATATCTATTGAGTGAGATGGTATTTCTGACTGTGCTATTACTGTAATGTACCTGTATGCTGTATGAATTGGGCGAACCATCGATGATGGTTCCTCACTGAGTTCGCAAAACTCACCTAAAATTTGCATCTATTTTTCAAGTCTTGAAGAGTACCCCGTTTGACACAGGAGTATGTCTACTGTATGCAAGGGACAGATAGAGGTCGGAATCAATTCGCGTCTGTATTAATGTCTCATAATTGTATTCTAAAATCTTTGTAAAAGAATGCTCTGTAATTATAGTGAGCCCAATTTGGTTAAAGCTTTTTGTTCATTAGTTGGCCTTTGTAATTTATTGTTGACTGATTGTAACAACTGAAATTGTTTATTTATGAACGTGGGCTTAGATTGTTTACTGTCCATTCCGCGCACATGAGTGTAGTAAAAAGAAAAATATTGATACTGAGTTTCGACTGACTGATGTAGCACGCCACCCTCACAAAGCACGGACTCGAATATCACCAACGATGTTGGGTTCGAATCACGCGAGAGTGTGGTGTTACATTAAGAGCAATTCAAAATTTAATTAACATAATGGTAATTGCTAATTTTGAAATCGTTCTTCCCCTTCCTAATTTAGGAACAAACATCTGAACCTCATCATTCTGTCAACCCATGATGAAACTCTAGGCTTAAAATGAAATATCTTCTACCACAGATAGAAACTCAAAACAATCAGCGATTGCCAATGCAATAATGGATTGGAATCAAGAAATAATTGAGTCTAAATTATTAAGTTACCGAGTCAAGAGCAGCTTTGAAAAGTTGGGAGGCTCTCCGCTTTTTTGGCTTATTAGGAAACACCTGAAAATCAAATTGTTAGGTTATATATCTTATTTTGAAGTGAAAAATGAACAAATGAAGGATAGAAAGCCTCTCACAATGTATGCTTTTATTTCCCTTTCTCCTGGAGCTTTCTGACAATTGCTAGCGCAAGTTGAATATTGGCGTCAATGAACTCATCTGAAGATCCCTTCACGTATCGACAACTTGTACGTATAAGACGATATGTTTGTATCTTTTAAAACTTTTCCTTTAACTTAGGCAACATAAACAAAAGCTTCTTCAATTACAAAGATAAACCAAAAAACAATATTTGGTCTAAATATCTTGCAGAATATGCTTCTAAAGATAAAAACAATGTCAATATTTTAGATATTTACAAACAGAAGCAAAAATTGGCAAACAGTAATGACACAAAAATTGAAACCGAAAATTTAAAAAATTATACAAGTAACTGAGCTAAAACAAAGATGAGCACAGGACAATATATTGAGTAAGCACAGAACTTAAAGACCAAAAGAAGTACCTTGTAAGAAGAAATGCTGCTAGGCAACGACCTAAGATGCAAACAAGGAAAAGAATATCCATTGGCTCCACCTTTAACCTTTGAAATCTATAATAATTAAAAAGAAATACTAGTAACAAATCCACGTAGGGATCTACAATTCGTATTCTTCTTCTAAACAAATCTTAATTGGACAAAAAGCACCAGATCTCAAACATGCCCGATTGAGATAAGAAAAGGGAGATTCAAGAGAATTGACTCGCCAAGTCACCGAGTTGAAGTTGTTAGCTGGGAGAGTGATCACGATAGCCTACCACAAGCACAGGAAACGAGTGAAGCGATTGGAGATCGGAGATGCACGGTCAGAGATCGAGCGGAAGATGATTATATGGGGCATGGATGAGGGATGCAACATACATATATTGGTATATCAAAGAAGCGCCATTGATTGGACTGGATTTTAAAGAGGAAGTTGTAATAGTTGCTCGGGAGATTCCGGAAGGATCGAAAAAGTAGAGTAAAATATTGGAGCTGTACGATGGTGGGAATAAATTGGGACAATTGGATTAAGACACGTAAGGCACGACGATGACCATCCGTTCGTGCTTATTATATAATACTTAATAAATTTAACCCATGAATAAAAGAATTTTTAGTTATACGTGTCCCGCTATAAATAAATAAAAATACGAAAAATGTTATTAAGATTGAAACAAATAAGAGAAAGAAAAGAATCACTCCGGTAGCTGTAACGTAATGTATGGTTGTTGTCCCCTTTTGTGGGGACACGTGACAAAACAAAAAAATTATGTTTTTCTGTGCGTTTGGTTGCTATTTCAAATGATTTTTATTCTGTCCCTAGACGACAAAAACAAAAATTTTTGTTTCTTTCAAAATCGAAGGACAAAATTTTTTGTCTCTGCCTCCGAGACAAAACACATAAGTAACTTCCAGAAATACCCCTTCTCCAACATAAGCAATTTTTTTATTCTTAATTATATTATTAAACTAATTATTATTATTATTATTGTTGTTATTATTATTATTATTATTAATTTTATTATACAAAATTAATTATCTTTTTATTATTTTTATTTTATTATACGAAATTAATTATATCATCATCATCATCATTATTATAAATTTTGATATTATTATTATTATTATTAAATTTTGTACTTATTATTAATAATTATTAATAATAATATTATTGTTATTATTTGTTTTCATTTTATTATTAATTTTATTATACAAAATTATTTATCTTATTATTATTATTATTATTATTATTATTATAAATTTTGTATTTATTATTATTATTATTATTTATTATAAATTTTGTACTTATTTTTATTTTTATTATTTTTATTATACGAAATTATTTATTTTATCATTGTCATCGTCGTCATCATCATCAATTTTGTATTTATTGTTATTATTAATTTATTATTATTTATTATTTATTATTTTTGTTTTCATTTTATTATTAATTTTATTATACGAAATTAATTATCTTATTATTATTATTATAATAAATTTTGTATTTATTATTATTATTATTCGATATTAATTTATTATTATTATTATTATTTGTTAACTTTTTTACTAATATAAATCATTCGTTTTAAAATAATCAATGAATTACATATTTCTAATCATATTACAATGTAGGAGTAATTTAATCATTCACATTATTTTTATATTTTGTCAACTACAATCAAACATATTTCTATCTTTAAGACGGAGACAATTTTATCTATTTTATCCATCACAATCAAACACCGCATTATCTCTAATTTTTGTTCAATTCTATCTCTTTTTTTTTTCGTTTGCTGACTCTGCAGCGTAGAGAACTCTCCTTAAACGCCACGGGCGGCTCTCTGTTAAAAGACTCAGAGAGTTTCATTCCTGTGCTTATAATTAAGTATAAGGACGATCTAAGCTGAGAGTGTGTTTTAATGGAGGCTCCCTACAAGCGGTTGAAACATGGCACTGCACAGATTTTTCACAGAGAAGTTGGTTTATCTCCACCTAGAAACTTCACTCGCCGCTTTTCTGCTTCCGAGGTTCATGAATTCCCTGAACTGTTTTCTTCTATCCATTAATTACATTTTAAAGCATCTCAATCACCTTGTTGGTTTTGTTTTGATGTTTGATTGTAATTAGATTGACACTACTTCTATTTTTTGCCTTTCCACCCGTTTTGATTCATACCCATGTATACTACTACTATTTTCTAAGAATGCGTTGATCAATGGATAAACAATTAAAGGAACGATCTTTTTGTTGATCAAAATTGTTCGTTCCTTAGTAGACAGGGAAAGCAACAGTTGACTCGGTGGAGTTCTATAATAAACATCTCATGCCTTGGTTAAAAGTGTTGAAATATGCTTTTGGTTGGGTTTAAAGGGGTGAGGTTGAATTAATTGCTTCTACCGGTAAGCATCAAGTGGTTTAATTTTAAAAATTGGTGACGCTGACCATGTTTTATTCTGCAATTTCATGCAGCTTATGGTGGAAAAATTGAATCTTTATGGGAAGTTACTCGGCCATGATAGCTGTGTAAATGCAATAGAGTTCAATTCGGCTGGCAATCTTCTTGTGTCTGGTTCTGATGACATGCAAGTTATGGTATGGGACTGGGGGACTAAAACCAAAAGGATCTCCTATCATTCTGGTCACTATGACAACATATTTCAGGCCCGAATTATGCCATTCTCTGATGATCAGAGGATAGTAACTTCTTCCGCTGATGGCCAGGTGAAGTCCCATTAACTAATAGTTTCTTACTCTTATAATCTTTTGAAGGCTGCCTTTCTACTTTCTAGTTGCACAGTGTAATTTCCTAATCATCGTACCACGTGGTGTTTCAATATTTCTATTCTTAAGCTATCTTCCTGATTAGTTTTGCAATTTCAAGCTTCTTTTCAAGGTTTTAGTTACTTTTCATTTTTTTGTACAAGGCAATCCTTGAGAACTACTGAAACAATTATGAAAATTTAATTCTGATGCTTGCATTGGATTTAACCTTGTCATCTCATTATTTACAGTCTGGATCAATGCCAAATAGCTTCAACTGTAACTACTTCATCTTTCCATCTACTAGTCTACTATATTGATTGCATACTATTGGCAAAATATTATGCAGAATATTTGAGTAATTAAGGGCAATCAATTGTATATTTATTGTTAATTCTTTCCTTTATTCTTGTACCCATTACTTTATATATAGAGCTTTCTTGTACATTTAAAACATGGAATAATACATACAATTCTCCCCTGATTATTCTCACACGGCATCCACATTAAACCTTTTCTGGTGTTGTCATCATTTCTATAGCTTGTCTAGCTTGTTCTTGTTGTATGAAAGACCCTTATTGGATCTTAACCGATTCAACATTGGCCAAGTCATCCCCAGAATGAAAATTCTTGTCATTTGGTCTATGATTGTTGTTGCTTTGGTCCTGTTCGCCTAGTCCTCCGCTTCTCCAATTGCTGCGCAAGTTTTTTGCTTCACCTAATTGCTCTGATCCATCTGTTTTGGCCAGTCCATCTCCTTCCCCCAGTTTGCCATGCAAATGTCTTGTCGCTAGTCAGTCCCCAACCGCTTAAATTGGGAGCTGTATAGTCCCTTTAACTGACCAGTCCCTGTACGTGCCAATTTCTGCACATGCTCGTTTGTTTATTGGATATCCACTAAATCCACTTATATATATATATATACACAAGTATGGATAAATAGACATTGGTAAACCTATTACTATTTTATTTGATGAGACTAATTATCTATTCTAGGCTCAAGAAATGTCTAGTCTTTTACAAGGTCGCAAGCTATGACGTTATGTTACATGTGATTTTGTTAAACCCATTAAAAAGCCAGGAGAAAATCCTGAGGACTTTAAGAAATGATTGGGAGAATGAGATCGTAAAAATCATCAAATTCTCATATGGTTTCGCGACACATGTGAGCCAGCAATCAAATGAAATTTTGGTCGTTTTGAAATTGTAAAAAAGGTTTAGGACATGCTTGCTAAATAGTTTTCTATATCAGATGTTGCTTATCAATTTTGGTTACTAGCACAACTGCATCATCTAAAACAGGAAGTTGGACAATTTATATATGATTTTCTTTCAATGTTACAAGCTATTTAGGATCAACTTGCATGAATGTAATGAAACTTTTGATGCCCTTTCATTCTGAATTTGAACCAATGTGAGGATCTCCTTTACATCAGATCCATTTTGTCAAATAGAGACAATTATTATTGAGCTCATATATGAAGAAACCAGGTTCGCTACACTAAAATCTCAATCACTGCTTTGACAATGTATTGGATACTATAGAATCTATTAGATCTATAAGCTCTTGTCCTTCGAAGACAGGGAGGTGTAATTATTGCAAAGAACTTGGCCATTGGATATTTGAATGTCCGATCAGGCCTCTCGAAAAGGATCCTAAACAAAAATCTGATCATCAACAGCGCAAGCCCTCTTCTTTTATTGTTGCAATCATTAAGGATTTTGTTGAGTCTTCTAAGCCCAACCCTGCTGCTCTTCTTCATCAAAATTGATATTAATACTCTAAACAGGCACTTCTTTCCTTTCAATCTGGTAATTTTACAACCTTAGCCTTATATGTCATACCAGGTACTACTTCTTCCTGCTATCTTTACTCTACATGTTAAAGTCGTATGAGTTATGTACATTTAATGTTCAAAAATACACACTCAATTTCCTACCCACCCATTGTACACACCGTTGATAATTTTCCCATGACTATTAGTCATGTTGGTACCATGTCTCACCTTTTACATTACTAAATACTTTCTTACTTCTAAAATTGTCACTTGATTTGATTTCTATTGGCCAATTATGTGATCTTGGTTTTGATGTTCATTTTTGACGTCATGGTTGTCATGTTTGCGATCCAAAGACGGGGCAAATCCTTAGAACATGGCATAAGGAGGGACAGTTATTTGAACTTACATTATTTGATTTACATAGGAGCCAATTTGGTTGTAGTGTTACTGTCACATCTAGAACTTGGCATTATCATCTTAGTCATGCAGCTTTTCAACGTTTAAATTATCTAATTTCTAGTGGATTGTTAGGATATGTTAAATAAGAGTCTGTTGATTGTTTATTTTGTCAATTAACTAAACGCCATGGTTTACCTTTTGAAAGAACAATTTTATGCCATTTACCTCTTTTGATTTAATTTATTATGATATTTTTGGTCCTTCTCTTATTCGTATAGGAGGTTCCAAATATTTTGTAATCTTTGGTGATCATTTTTCTCAGTATATCTGGATTTATTTGAACTGATAATGTCATGGAATATAAGGATTTTTTTTTTTTTACTCTCTTATCCCAATATGGTATTGTTTCATTATTCTTGTCCAAGTACATTCCAACAAAAAGGCAGAGCTGAGAGGGAACACAATTACATCCTTGACACAATAAGGGCCTTACTTATTTCTTCCTCTTGCACTAAGAGCTTTTGAGGAGAGCCAACTCTTATTGTTGTTTATACTATTAATCGTATTTCCTCTACTACTGTAGGTAATCAATCTCCCTATAAACATCCTTTTGCTCGTACCCTTGAATACAATATTCCTTGAGTTTTGGTTTTGTTTGTTTTGTGTTTCTTTAGTCATATGAACGCTCCAAATTAGACCCTTGGACTCGTTTATGTTGTTTTCTTTAGTATGATATTGAATATAAGGAATATAGATGTTGGTACCCTATCTTTAGGTGTTTCCAAATCTCTAGACAGGCCACCTTTTGGGAACATAAAATGTTATCATTCTTGTCTTCCTTCCAAGTCTCACCATCCACATTTTTCTTCACTGATCCCTCCATTGACTTATTTCTTGATTCTGTTAACTCACCAGTCTTGTTTGAGTCTCTTCCAGTTGCAGGTTTTGAAGAACAAAGACCACCTCTTCCACTTGATGATCCAGCTCCATCAGAGGATTCAAGTTCCATTGAACCATCCCAATCATCACAACCTGCTAGGACCACTAAACTCCCTTATCATTTAAATCCTTATGCTATAAGTCTCTTCAATCTTAATATCATTATGTTAACTCAACCATCACTTCCTTCTATGAACCTAAAAGTTATAGAGAAGTTAGCGCTAATTCTTTTTGGTAGTAAGCCATTAAAGAAGAATTGTAGATTTTGGAGAAAACTTAAACTTGGGATCCAGTTTTGCTTCCTCTAGACAAGACTTTAGTAAGCTATAAATGGGGCTATAAGATTAAGGGCAGATGGTACTATTGAATGTAAACTTGACCTATTGTTAAAGGATTCACGCAAGAGTATGGTATTGATTATGAGCAGACCTTTGCTCCTGCAGCTTGTCTCACTTCAGTTTGTAGTCTCATAGTGGCTGTTGCCATTAAGAAATGACAGTTGTTTCAAATAAATGATAAAATGCATCTTAATGGTGACCTTGTTGAAAAAGTTTATATGTGGCCACCTTGAGGGTTTATCATTCTTCAGATGCTGTCATTCATCTTAAAAAGGCTCTTTATGGCCTTAAACAAGCCCTTCGTGTTTAGTTTACCAAATTTAACTCAATTTTTCAATAATTTAGATTTATTTCTAGTCCACGATGCACAGATAGAGTCTATGTACTCTTGTTCCTCAATGTAGATGATATGATTATTGTTGACAATGACCTGGATAGTGTTACATAATTGAAACAATACCTTAACCAACACTTTCAAATGAAAGATTTAGGAAATTTAACGTGTTTTTTTAGGTTAGAAGTCCTTAATGATGGTTCGGGTTACTATCTCTCTCAAACGAAGTACGCTATTGATCTCTTGTCTCATTCAGGTATAAGTGAGTAAAATTGCCTCCACTCCTACTGAAAGTGATATTCGACTGATGCTAATAGATGACAAACCTCTAGATGTTCCTACATTATATCAACAACTATTGGGTAGATTGATATATCTTATAGTTACTTGTCCCAACATAGCTTATATAGTTCACATTGTGAGTAAGTGAATGGCTGCTTCTCAAATAACTTACTATTATAAATTGCATCGTATTCTATGCTACGTTAAAGTTGCTTTATTTCATGGCATACAACTATTGCCATTCTCTTCTTTGGAGCTCCTAGCATCCTCTGATACTGATTAGGCTGGAGATCCTACTCATCATCTTTCTAAAACTGTATTTTTTTTATTTTTTTTGTGATTCTCTTATCTCATGGAGAAGTAAGAAACAACCAGTTGTAACTTATTCCGACAGTGAAATTGAATGTCAAGTCTTTGCTGACACCACTTATGAACTCTTGTGATTACGTTGGCTATTATAAGATATGGGAATTAAACACTTATCACTTACTAATGTCTATTGTGACAGTCGAAGTACTATTTAAATTGCTCATAGTGATGTATTTCATAAGCATATGAAATATATTGAGAGCAATTGTCACTCTAATTGTCATCATGTCGAACAAAGAACCATTTCTCTTGTCTCCGTAACATTTTGTAACCAGACAACTAATATTTTTACCAAAGCTCAACTTCCAACTTGGTTCAATAACTAGTTAACAAATCACGTTGACGTCGTAGTGAACTATATTAATTGCATAATACAGGCAAAATATTATGCAGAATATTTGGATATTAAAGGACATAATTATATATCTACTGTTGATGTTATTCTTGTAATCATTACTCTCTATGTAGAGCCTTTTTGAACAGATTCAAACATAGAATAAATCTCACACCATCATTTCAATTGATTGTTGTTGTTGCAGGTTAGGCTTGGCCAGTCATCGGAGAATGGGATAGTACACACAAAAAGATTGGGAAAGCACGTAGGGCGTGTTTACAAGCTTGCAGTGGAGCCAGGAAGTCCTTACATATTTTATAGCTGCAGTGAAGATGGTTTTGTGCATCATGTTGGTCAAATGCATTATATGTTCTTATTTATACATTCTTATGTCATATGCTTTACTGGGAATCAAGCTTGGTTTTCCTTTTGCAGTTTGATCTGCGGACTGATTCTTCCACAAAGCTTTTCTATTGCACTGTACTTGCAGATAGCAAGCCGCATCTAAATACTATAAAGTTGAATGCCATAGAAATTGACTCAAGAAATCCTAATTACTTTGCAGTAGGAGGTTCTGATGAATATGCTCGTGTCTATGACATTAGAAAATGCCAATGGAATGCATCATGTCAAGCCGATGTACCTGTGAATACATTCTGTCCACGACACCTTGTGGGGAATGAGAGCGTACATATCACTGGATTGGCATATTCTAACATGAGCGAACTACTTCTCACCTACAACGATGAGCTTATTTATGTATTTCAGAAGAACATGGGAATGGGTCCGTCCCCAGTATCCATACAACCTGAAGATCTGCAAAAGATGGAAGATCCTCAAGTTTACATGGGCCATAGAAATTCTCAGACGATTAAAGGAGTTAATTTCTTTGGCCCTAATCATGAATATGTAATGAGCGGCTCTGATTGCGGTCATATATTTATATGGAAGAAGCAAGGTGCTAAGCTTGTTCGCGTAATGTTAGGGGATCAAGATATAGTCAATCAGCTTGAGCCCCATCCACATTTGCCTATTTTTGCTACTTGTGGAATAGAAAAGAGTGTAAAGCTTTGGGCCCCCATTGCCAGTGAGGCTCCTCCTCTTCCTCTCAACATAGAAAAGGTACTACTAACTTGAACCGTGTTTAATGGAATCTATAGCATGTATGAATTGTGATCATCTTGAACCTGGCTTGGCATTCATGATATTGGACAGATCATGGAGTCAAACAAGCAGGGTAGAGAAGCGCAGCCACTTCTAACTCTGGGTCCAGACGTAATTATGCACCTTCTTCGCATGCAAAGGCGGCAATCCTTGGCATACATTGAAAGGAGATATGGTAGAGATGATGTAGAGAGTGACGAAGATGAAAGGGGGGCATATGTTTCTGGATTTTCTGGCGGTGATGCCTCTTCTGATGAAGGCTCAAGGGAAAATCCCAGCGATTGTAATATCAACTGAAAGTCTGTAAATTATGTATCAGTTCCTTTGGTTTTCCCTGCCCTTTCCCATATGAAACCAAGTCATTAAATAAAGAGTGAGCGAGCGAGTTAATAATATTTATCCCCTGGAGTTGTGGCTGACGTAGATTATAGTGCAAACCAGCCTACAATGCTTAGTCATCCAAAAGTTGAACACTCCATGCAATTCATGTTTTGAATTTGATGACTCACTTTTGTGTTACATTCCACATATAAAAATAATAAAACATTAGATAAGAAAGGTAAAACTAATTACCACCATCATCTGGAGTTATAACATAGAATTAGGGGGCATTTGGTTTGAGCACGAAGTTGGGTATGGATATGAGTATAATAGTAGAAGGGAATGAGTATAAAAAATTAAAAAATGATGTTTGGTTTGTAACTTGGGTTTCTATATTAATACCAATAATATTGTTTGGTTTGTTGCATTAATAGGAATGAAAGATAATATGATACCATTTTTTCATATCATATTTGTTTTTGTTGTAGTTGTTATTAAGATAATTAATTTCGTATAATAAAATTAATAATAAAAATTAATAAATAATAATAATAATAAAGATAATTAATTTCATATAATAAAATTATTATTATTATTATTATTAAGATAATTAATTTCGCATAATAATAAAAATAATAATAATAATAAGTTTAAAATTTATAATAATAAATAATAATAATAACAACAATAATTAATAATAACAACAACAACAACAACAACAACAACAACAATAATAATAACAACAACAACAACAACAATAATTAATAATAATAATAAGTTTAAAACTTATATTACTAATAATAATAATAATAATAATAATAATAATAATAATGTTTAAATTTTATAAGACTAAATAATAATAATAAGAACAATAATTAATAATAATAATAATAATAACAATAACAATAATTAATAATAATAAGTTTAAAATTTATATGATGATGATGATGATGATAATAATAATAATAAATTTAAAATTTATAATAATAAATAAGAATAAGAATAAGAACAATAATTATTAATAATAATAATAATAATAATAATAATAAGTTTAATAATAATAATAATAATAATAATAATAACAACAACAACAACAACAACAACAATAATTAAAAAAAATAATAAGTTTAAAACTTATAAATAATAATAATAATAATAATAATAATAATAATAATAATAATAATAATAATAATAATAATAATAAAGATGATGATGA
>JAOTAX010000197.1:9024132-9036084 GCA_025629825.1 Erythroxylum guanchezii
TAAAAATAATTTATCTTTAAGTTTTATCTAATATGTAATTATTATCGGTGATAAAAATATAACTATATTAACATTAATAACGAAACAGGTTTTTGTTTTTATTTAAAAAAATATAAATAAAAAAATAAAAATAAAGCTAAAATCTACAAAATAAAATAGAAGTAGAATCAAATGGCTCCTAAATAAATAACTCATGCTCATACTATTTATAAATAAAATATATATGCAATCGGATCACGAAGAAGTGACCCGACCGTTGTATTTCTGCTTTCCCGCTTGCCTGTACCAAATTCAAATGCTAATAACTTCATTTTTCTCACTCTCACTCTCACAAATTCAACTTCCCCTGAAATACACAAACCACGGAGACATTGGAAGATCACAAAGAAAAGATGGAGACCGATCTCTCCCTGATCGAGATCTCTGCCGTGGATGATTCACTTCTCATTCCCACCGCCGGCGACGTTTCCGGCTCCGTCACCGGTTTCTCATGTTCACCTCTTCTCCAAATCCCTAGATCTAACCCCTCTATTCGTCGCCCTCCTCTTCCTCCCTCCCGTTTCGGTTAGTTAGGGTTCCACCCCCCCAATGCTTTCCTTAGTGTTCTTCTTGGTTATGTGAATTTGAAGTGGAATTAATTGCTATTTTCTGGTGGTGAAGGGAGTGTGAAGGGCGTGGATGGTGCGTGTGAGTCCAATAGAGAGAGCGTCGACGACAAGGAGAATTCTAATTTGAACAAAACAGAAGTGGCCAAGCTCAGTCTTGAGCCGCACAAAATGAAGAGGAAGAAAAAGGGTGGAGGATACAATCTCCGGAAAAGTTTGGCCTGGGACAGAGCTTTCTTTACTGAAGAAGGTTTACTTCTGATTTTTGTTTAGTCTCTATCCTGATCGATAGCTCTTGATCTTGTGGATGATAATGGTTTTTTGTTTCCTTTGTTAGGAGTTCTGGATCCTCTGGAATTATCAATGCTTAGTGGGAATTCGGGTGGAGAGGTGCTGTCTGTTATTCATGAAGGGAGAGAGTCAATGTGTGCAAGTGAAGAGAGTGTCAGTGAATCACCACCGGATCTGCGAGCTCTTGAAGATAACTTAGTCAACGAACTACCGAAAAGCACTTCCAAAAAGGAGGAAAATGTTGTTGGCACGTCGACACCAAATACTGGTGCTTCATTAGCTAAAGAAAAAGTATGTCCAACCTTCATGTTTAGGTTTTCTTGAAATTGAACCGGAGTACCTTTTCCTAAGCTTCTCTCATATTTGTTTAATTGATTAGTTAACTGCTTAGTTTGTTTGTAGTTTATTGTATGAACAAAATATTTGCTATGATATTCTTTAATGCTTGTTGCATGTTCTTAAGGCAAAACGGAAGGTTCTTTCAGCCCAAGATATTAATCGAAGTGCATCCAAATGCAGTGGTCATCCAAGGCATGTGCCTTCATCTTCATATCCTTTTAGTTATGTTTATTGGATAAGTTTTGTAAATTTTGGAAGAGTGAGTCTCTCTTTCTCCATATATCTGTTTCTGCAGAAAAGTTGACCTTAACTTCTTTGAAATCTGAAAAGGATTCAAAATTTCGATGTCCCAAAAGTAGCCACTAAGAACTCAAAGGAGGAAAAAGTATTGTCTCTGAAGAATGATGCCCGTGGTGTTTCCATTTCTACTGGTTCAACTGATAGGTCTAGCCGCTTGAAGCATAATCAGATTGCTCAGCCAGGTGATCCCATGCATGTGCTTGCCACATGTTTGAATTTTTTGGGTTATTGTTGTTTGCAACAGTTGGAATGAACTCAATTTTGCATACTGGTCAAATGTTGATAAGTTGTTGTAAATTCTAAATCAGCTCATATTTTATTGACCTTCTTGCATAGGGCTTATAACCTGACATATTGTTCCTTTTCTTAGACTAGATATTATTTGATGCCATAAAACCGAAAACCTTATCTATTGTCATTTATGTTGCAGTTAAGTCTCGGAAAAATATCGGATTGAAGGGAACTTCAGCCAATGCCAAAAATGTCCCTAATGATGGGAAATTTGGACCAGCAAGCAAGATGGGTTCCAGATCCAACCCTCGACAAGCTAGAAGAAATGCGGTGAGAACCTGAAACTTTTGGAACTTTTGGTAATTGCTAATAACCAAAATTTATCAGGTGTTAGGCTAACAAATTCTATGGCACCACAATCTTATTTTAGTGCCTTTTGTTGGTAAAGGTCAATCCAGCAAAGGCAAAGCTCCCATCAACCAAATTAAATAAACCTCTGGGAAGTCAAGCAAATAATGTTTCCAAGATACTTCTGGATTTGGTTCTCCCAGCTGGTTGTCATCCACAAACCAGTCATGAAGTTGATCTCAGTGTAGTTTCTACTCCTTCCTCACAAAGCTCTTCCTATTGTGGAGGAAATATTCAAGATACAAAAATCCCAACGGCAAAACCATCAGGCTTGAGGATGCCATCACCTTCATTGGGATTCTTTCATCAGGTGTGCTTGATTGTTTTCCATTAACAATATTAGATTGTATTAGTTTGTCAAATCTAACCTATATGCTGTAATTTGGCACTTTTAGAATTTTAATTCAGATGCTTTTTGCCCCAATCATTTGCAGTCAAGATCTGCTACACATAGCCTGTTACAGAGAACTTCTACATCATATAATGTTCCAAATTCTAGCCTCCTTAATCAGAGAAAACCTAGATCATCAAGTTCACGTGATGAGGGCAATCGTAAACCACTGGGAAGTATACCTTCAGGCTTGAGCAAAGAAAAACCTGGTGCATCTTTTAGCAATTCGCACTCAAATGCGGAGATTTATGATATGGATGTTAATGGGTTGCAGATGAAGGGTGATGAATTGCTTTTACAAAGTAATACCGATGACAGCAAGTTGGCTGAAGATAACTGTTTAAACATTATTGATGCCACAGTGAAAATTCAAGACTCCATACCAAACAACTCAGAAAAGTTTCATGATCCATCTCCCTATGATGGTATGGAGCTCACAACAGGTAGCTTTCACAGAATTGATAACTTGACTGAGACATTAGACGTGGGAAATGCAAATGTGCAATTTTTCAATAATAACATGTCAGTCGAAAATAGCAGTAGTATCTTAGGAACCTCAGCAATGGTTAATCCACACTCAAACATTGTTGACGGATTAAGTGACAAATCTGCTCAGCAATCTGAGATAGCTTGCACAGAAACAGAAAGAAGAGAATCTTCTGCCTTCAATACAGTTGGAAAGACCGAGTGCCCATTTGTGGATAATGCCCTTGCATGTTCTGCAGATCCTGAGTTGGTAGTCGAATATCTGATGGCTGGTCATGACTTTCAAAGTGTATCAAATTTCTCGGTATTGGAGAGAATGAGCACAGGCAACATGACAGATGCAGTAACTGCTGATAATGTTGAGCCAACTGGTGTTTTCCACAAAACTGAAAAATCTGCCCAGCAATCCGAGATAGCATGCACAAAAACGGAAAGAAGAGAATATTATGGCTTCAACACAGGTGAAAATATTGAGGGCATACTTGTGGATACTGCCTTTGCAGGTTCTGTAGATCCTGAGTTGGCAGATGAAAATCTTCGGGTTGATCTTGATTTCCACAGTGCATATAATTCCTCAGTATCAGAGGGAATGAGCATAGGCAATATGACAGATGCTGTAACCTCTGATAATATAGATGCAACTGGGGTTTGTCACAAATCCGAAAAATCTGCCCAGCAATTAGATATCGCATGCTCAAAAATAGAAAGAAGAGAGTATTCTGGCCTCAATACAGCTGGAAAGATAGACGACCAGTTTGTGGATAATGCCCTTGTAGGTTCTGTAGATGCTGAGTTTACAGTTGAAAGTATCAGGGTTGAGCTTGACTTTAATGGTGTCTCTAATTCTTCTCTATTGAGCATGAGCATAGGCAACACCACAAATGCAGACACCACCAATAATATTGAGGTAACTGGTGTTTGTAACAAAGGTGAAGGTATTGGTGATAGTGAAAGGAAAGCTCTGCATTTCTCACACCAACTCTGCCCTTTTGAACAAGTTAAGGTTGCAGGCGAGTGTTGTGAAGTTGATAAACAATATTGTTTGTCAATCAACTCTGTTGCCTTCTCCAAGCTACAGCCAGGAACTGATATTCACTATGATAAAAAGAGTACTTCCATAGCATTGGATGATTCTTCCAAGGTTATAGATGATTTGAGTGAACAGGATGTAGAATTGATTAATACTGTTGATCAATGCTATAACGGGAGTATCTCAGAGACTGTGACTAATGCTGAGTGTGAATCTATAAGTGATCAGATTTTCAGCCAATCTGAAATATTGGAGCAAGCAAGTGAGATTACTGGAATTAAAGAAGTGAACAAGGAAACTGATATAGAAGAAAAGCTGGTGCTTTGCTCAAGAAGGAAGTCAATAGGTGATAACTGCAACATGAACACATATACTTCCACAGCAAATACAATGTTTTTAACTGTAACTGGTGACAGTGATAAACGACTGGAAAAATGTTCTGAGCTTCAAAATTCTAACATAAAAATTGAAGAAGTTTCCCCAGAAAACGGACTGCATATGGATTCTAAGTTGTTTGTTATGAATGTTGAGGTGGTAGATTCAGAAAACAGAGACAATCAAAAAAATGTTGCAGAATTTTCAGAGAAAGGAAATAGTTCTTCAGATGAATCAAAATGTTTTGACGTTAGCACTGAAGCACCACCTGCAATAAAAGATGTTTGCTTGAATATGGAAAAGAATGATAAATACCCACGTGTGGTCCAAACAATTCCAGGTGCCACGTACGTTGAGCAATCACCTGATATTGGAATTTACATGAATAGGAAGTGCGGGCTTGACAAGCTTGCGGATCAAGCTACAACAGAATACGATCCCTTTTCAAACAACAGCGGAGATCAGATTCCATTGTTGGTGACCAATTGTGTATTCAAGCCCTTTTGTTCGATTGATAAACCAGACATGAAATTAGATGAGACATCAAATGGAAGCATTTTCCAGGAGACTGATAATTTTCAAAATAAAGCTGAAACTAGAATTCTGGAAAACAGTAGTTGTCTTGATAGTGAAATGCAGGATGAGTTGAACACAGAGATATCCCGTGAAGAAGACAACAATAAAAGGCGATCACTGTGAGTTTCTTCACTAGTTATTTATCCCTATGTATGCTTGTTTGATGTTTTCTCTTCTCATCTTTTCCCATTTGCAATATCGGAGGTTCTCAAGAACAAGTCTTTATTATAATTAATTAATTATTTCTCATGGCAGCAAGAGATTGGCGAATGATGAGAAGGAAGATGAACTAGTAATTAAACCTCCACCAAATGCTGTTCCATTTTCTGATGAATGGCTAGCGGCATTTGAAGGAGCTGGAGAGGTATTTGGACTTGCAATCATTTTAAGTAGTATTGGGAGAGCATTATAGTGATTGACGCAAATTTTTCTCCAGGAAATTTTGAAAATGAAAGGTGGTGCTGTACAGAATTCACCCCCTGACAAATCACTTCCTGAGCCTAGTCCTTGGTCTCCGGTATGTGACCATTTCTAGCTGTTAATTTCACAAGCTGGAGCATATTTAGTTTTCAGGCATCTTTGTTAATTTGCAAACTCAAACTTCTATAGCGTTTTGTTAGAGCATTTCACATTTTTAAATTGAAAAGTACTCATGGGCCAAATTCATAAGAATATATGATAGTCTTTTCTTACGATCTATTTAGTTATGTAACGCCTGCGCCAAGAGGACTTTCAATTTGCAGAACATGTGACAGATACACCTATCCATGAGAAAACTGCACCCACTAGCAAGATTCTCATTGTGACTCTATCTAAGATACACCTCTTTTGTAACTGATATGACATACACAATTGGCTCTTGATGCGTTGTTTCTCAAGATAATGATCCTTTCCACAAGTTTGTGAACAAGTAGAGTTGTTGCAGGTCGGTAACTGTTGTCAAGAAACTACAGTGTTCATTGTTGGGAATTTATATATTGCATGAAATGTCTTCCTCTACTGCCTTGCAATAATCATAGAGAACTTTCAATACATTGTGGAAGATGACTATTTTGTAGGCCATAATCGTAGATCGTTCTTTGTTCTTGTTTCTGTCTTGTGTAATGTTATAGATCGATATCGGGAAAGATTAATTTACTGGTCATCCCGTGTTTCACAAGTATCAAAACATTTTCAAAATGTTTAGTTAAAGCAAAGCATATATAGATAACAAAATGTGTGTTCCTAAAATCTATGAATTTTCAGGTGAAAAAGAAAAACAATCAAGGGATCGGACCGTTTGACTGTACAAAATATTCCAATGCAAATGTTCCAAATGCCAGTCCCAATTGAAACGAGAGGATTTGCTAACTTTACCACACCAGCAACTCACGACCCTTTTAAGGTGATAAGACTTCATCTAATCATTCTTTT
Source organism: Erythroxylum guanchezii (assembly GCA_025629825.1). Taxonomy (NCBI): domain Eukaryota; kingdom Viridiplantae; phylum Streptophyta; class Magnoliopsida; order Malpighiales; family Erythroxylaceae; genus Erythroxylum; species Erythroxylum guanchezii. The sequence continues at coordinate 9,030,578 of JAOTAX010000197.1, forward strand.
CACTTAAAATTGTGACTAATGTGAAATCACGCAACTGTAATCAATTTTCACGTGTTCTGCTGTAGACATGTATTGCTTTTTCTGACATTTTCTCATTCCTTCAACGATGAAATGGACACAACTGATGTCCACTTGTATCTTGACCTTGATTCATGCACCTTCCACTGAGTATTAACAGGAAAAAAAATCACGTGTGTTCTACAATTTCCCAATCGGAAAAAACTGTGTTTAGTAGGGATTTTACTATTAACGTAAAACGTCATCTTTGTTCTTTCTTTATTTGATTCTGCAGAAAAATCCATTTATGAAATTCTCATATTGGGAAATAGTACAAATTTGGATTGAGAATTCTTGTATTGACACAATCCATCCAGTTTGATTTTCCCCTTTTTCATAGAAGAATTGCATTGGGTTAGACTACATATACCTATATATTCTATTTATTAAGAAGTCATTTAAACTTGAATTTTCTTTTCACAATGGGCTACTCTTATAGTATTTGGAAAGGTAGCTTAGTTCAGATTTTTGTACTTTCGTCAAGAGTTGCAAGTATAAACATGTAATCAGTTGAATTGATGGTTATAGTGTTGTTAGTTTCTAAGCAATTACTTAAAAATGTTATGGCCCCATTTGGTAGATGGTTGTTTAGCCATATTTTAGTGGACTGGAGAGTAGTCAAACACTTAATAAATTTGTTTGATTATTAGCTGATTGGATTAGTTGGTTAAACCCAATAAGCTGAAAATTAAAAAGCTCCTATTTTAATGTTCAGCTGGTAACAAATGGGCATTAATGATGATTGTACCTTAAAAAAAAAATACATGCAAATCTTAAAAGAATGTCCGTAATTGTCAAAGATTATTTATCATCTAACTTATTTTACTCTAAAAATATATTTGTTACGCGCATGATATTAGTTGTCACAGGCCTTTGACTCTTTTTATTATGTTTATAAATGTGTCATGCATGTGACACTTTTTTTTTATTTCAATTTTAATTTTTTAAAAAACTTGCAAATTGTTCAATTAAAATTCAAAAATTGTTTAATTAATTTATGAATTATAGAAAAATATTAAATTAAATTAAATAATTAATCAATTATCATCATCATCATCATCATCATCATTATCATCATCATCATCATTATATGTTTTATGTTTTTTATTAGAATTATAAACTTATTTTTTGTGAAATTAAATATCTAAAATATAAATTCTTATGAAAATATTCAAAGAAATATTAAGATATAATACTAATATATTTTATATTTTTTTTAAAGCCATGTCTTTATAAATTGTTTTATACATAAACAGTTAATATTAAACAGTTAATTTTACTAAACAATTTTAATAAACAATTGATTTTATCAGCTTATTAAATTAATTGATATAATTTGTTATCAGTTAACTGTTGATATAATCAATTAACAATTAATACAATAAGTTGATTGTTAAATAAGGCCTAAATTTCAATTCGAATGAAACTACCAATAGGTACCTGTTCCATTTAAATTAACTAAAGCTCTATATTAGTTATGGTTTAGCGAGATTAGTTGTTACCTGGGGATTAAATTGCATTAATTTAAAAGAGTTGATAAGTTTATACATTATTCAGAATAGATTAAATTGCTTTAGAAGTTCCACTATGGATCAAAGGAAGAGTTGTCGATTATTTTGTTATTTCACCACTTGAACTTAATACAGTCATGAACCTTTTACAAATCTAACAGAAAAATTTAGTGAAAATAGTGGTGTAAGTTCGTGATCTGAAAAAGGTTTGGGGTTCTAAAAACAAGATTTGAATAATCTCCGCCGTCGCGAAATTGAGGTATTTTGATCGAATCATTTCATATTTTATTTAACTTTGTCTTGGCCCGATACATCCTATATTTGAAAAGAGAGAGAGAGAGGGGTCACATCTCCGAAATTCTATACGGTTTGTTAGCTGTCCTGTCCTGTCCCAGCATAGGGTAGTCAGATCTGGGCTGAAATTTTATTATATTAGTTCCAGTCCCAAAGTCGTATCTAAAACCATTATCTTTGCTACTCTGAGAACTTGTTAAGTTCAAACTCGTTTCAATCCCACCATAACTTCGTTTTCATAATGGATTATATTCATAATGTGATAACGGGACTGTCGTTTTATCTAGAAAGATGGTTCATTTTTCTAGAACACGAAATATATATAATGGATTACAAATTATTAAATTTGTGATTCATATTTACTACTTAAATGATGGAGTCCTTAAAGTGTTAGGAGTTAGAAAGATTTTTAAATGAATGTAACTTGAATTTGTTTTAAATTCATAATTAATGTTATTTAAAAGTTCAATTAAAAATATAAATTATGTGTCACGTAAATATTGATGTGATATGTAAGGAATAAAAATAATTCTTTGATTATTTATAATTTATTTTAAATGTTTTAAATATTAAAAATTATTTTAATCAATTTAAAGCATTAAAATTAAAATTAAAATTAAATATTAATAAAATATTTAAAATTATTCAAAACTTTTAACATTTGAAATAAGTTGAGTCCAATAAGCTCGTGTGTACTTAATTTTGTCCACTATTATTACTACTAATAGACTATTATTACTACTAATAGATAGTTCCCGAACCGACGTTATCAATTCTATCAATTACGCGTTACCCAGATCAATTCATCTCATCAGATCGATTGGTACTAGTGTTGACCACTGGTGTTCTGGACGCTTATCTGCATTCCCAGTTCCTGTCAAGGGACGCTATCTAAATTACTGACTTATGCAGCCAATTTCAAGCCCAGGAGGATGCTTAAGGAGCCCAATTGAATTGACATCAGCAGACAAAAAGTCCCTTTCAAAGTTTCAATTTGCTATTGAATTCAGCATTTAATAAACTGTTCAGCACTGACAACCTACTTCACTTCAGCTTATCTCCCATTAAAATCTGCTAGTACCTCACTTCATCTTCTACTCTTAACAACCCAGACATGGATTCCATGAAAATGGAACACCAGAATACCTGCCACGTGGTGGCTGCGCCTTACCCTGGTAGAGGCCATGTAAACGGCCTGATGAACCTCTGCAAGATTCTTTGCTCAAAGAATCCTCATCTTCTTATCACCTTTGTTGTCACTGAAGAGTGGTACAGCTTCATTAATGGTGACTCAAGCGTAGTTAAATCTTCCAATCTCAAGTTTTCCACTATCCCCAATATCATACCATCCGAGCTTGTTCGAGGCAAAGATTTTCCAGGTTTCCTTGAAGCTGTTTCCACCAAAGTGGAAGCTCCCTTCGAGCATCTCCTTGATGGGCTTGAGTTGCCAATTAATGCCATTTTAGCAGATACTTACTTGGTTTGGATGGCCAGAGTCGGTAATCGGAGGAATATTCCGGTTGCTTCATTTTGGCCTATGCCCACGACAGCGTTTTCATTTTTGCACCATTTTCATCTACTTCAGCAAAATGGTCATTTCCCTGCCGACTTATCTGGTACGTAACAAACAATTCATAATTCTCTATCATCTCAATTCCTGAACCAAAAGGTTTTTTTCCCATGTGACCGGCACTGTCACTTGGTGGTTCCATTCTGAGTTCAATGCACCCCCCGTGATTTTAATCTTTGTTTACTCTTTTTCCTATGTTTGGGTCCAGAGAGAGGGCAAGAGATTGTCAACTACATCCCTGGACTGCCTTCAACGCGTCTAGCAGACCTTCCGTCAGTTTTCGATGGAATCGTTAGACAAGTATTGCATCGACCTCTTGAATCAGTTCTAATGGTGCCTAGAGTTCAATATCTTATCTTCAATTCCGTTTACGAGCTTGAATCGCAAGTTATCGACGCTTTACGACCGAACTTCCCTTTCCCTATTTACCATGCGGGCCCTGCCATACCTTACCTTGAACTCCAACAGCACGCTCCTATGGATGATCATATGGATGTTCCTGATTACATAAAATGGCTGAACTCTCAACCTGAAGGTTCCGTGATCTATGTGTCATCAATGGGGAGTTTCCTGTCAGTTTCAAGTGCCCAACTAGAAGAAATTGTCGCAGGGTTGCAGAACAGTGGTGTCAAGTTCTTGTGGGTCTCACGTGGCGAAACAAAATGGTTTAAAGATTGGTGTAGTGACAAAGGTCTAGTAGTGCCATGGTGTGACCAACTGAGAGTGTTGTGCCATCCTTCTGTTGGAGGGTTTTGGAGCCATTGCGGCTGGAATTCTACTTTGGAAGCTGTTTTTGCTGGAGTTCCAATACTTGCTTCACCAATAATTTTTGATCAAGTTCCTACAGGCAAAACGGTGGAGGAAGATTGGAAAATCGGATGGAGACTATGGAGAGAAGCTAAACGTGAAGCTTTGATTACTCGAGAAGAGATTGCAAGATTAGTACAAAGGTTTATGGACGCTGAGAGCATAGAGGTTAAGGAAATGAGGAACAGAGCGAAGGAACTTGGAAGCATTTGTCAAGCAGCAATTGCCAAAGGAGGGTCATCTGACACAAACATAGATTCTTTCATCAAGAACATCTCCCATGCCCAGACCAAGTGAGAAACTAAATTCATTTCCTCCATAGGTTAATAAAGCAAGACCGTAATTTGTGATGAACTATTTAAAACATGCATCACTGGTTTTAGATTCTGATTAAGGAATCAAACATCTTAGCAAATTGCTTTTAAATGCCAAAATATAGTTTTAGGTGTGAAGGTCTTTTCAGTGTTTCATTTAATCATATTTGCATTACTCATAAAAATAAATTGACTTATGAATTTTGTTTTATCTAATGACTTTTTGCTATGATCTTCTCTCTTCCTATTTTTTTTTTTTTTTGTAAATCGTATAAACACTTTATAATTTTTTAAATTAATACAGTTGTCTTGGCATTTAAACAATTTTTTTTATAAGTCAGAAGTAAGATTAAAATAAAGAATAAGGTTATTTACAAGGCTTATGGCATTTAAACAATTACCATAATGTTTAGCTTATTATTCATATCATTATGGGTGTTACTATTTATCAACTTCCGTTCACGTATGATGAGATTAGTTAATTAAAATTTTACAATACTTATATTTATCTAATAATTCGTGTGACCAACACGCCATTATATCTTTTTTTTTTGTGCAAAGGAAATTTAAAACAACAAAGCAAAGGAAAATAATAACAGAAACCGAGAGCGAAACCTAGCTATCGTACTCTCTCAAACAACGTTCCAACAGCGTCACCAACAAGAGCCATGAATGATCTTTTAATAATACTATAAAACATCAAACTTTAAATTTAATTATTAAGAATTGGACAATAGTCACAAGACTAGAAGGCCCATTTAATATTTAATAGCTAAGGTCTTACATAATATAAGTTGAGATATTATGAATTACATTTTTTCTTTTGTGGTCGATTTTGCATAAATATTTAGAGTCATATGTTACGGTATTAACTCTTGTTCATTTATAGTGAACGTCTCTTAATTCATAAATTACCATATAAATGTTGGTTTAAGTATACTTAATGTTTAACCT
>JAOTAX010000197.1:9080497-9116634 GCA_025629825.1 Erythroxylum guanchezii
TTCAAGAACAACAACAAGAAAAATGCAACAGATCACCTGAAACCCTACCGCATCCTTCCCGCCATCAACTTCGGCCTTCGGCAGCTGCAATCGTCACAACCCGAAGGAAAGCTTCCTCGCTGACACTACTGTAACACTTCTCCGGCGACAGAAAAAACCTTAAATCTCAACAAACAAACAGAAAGGTTAAGAAGAAAACCATGGATGAGTTACCGACCTGATTCATGGCGTTGGGGTAAGCTTCAAGAGGAACCCACCTCTTAGCAGAAATCGACTTTGGGACTGAACTCCTCAATGACACCGAAATCGACTTCAAACCTTCTCTCTATTTGGTCGACACTTCTTCGTTGATGCGTGGGAATGAACGAAAGAAATATTTTCCGACGATCGCGTGTGAGTGAGCGGTGAGAAAGGAAAGAAAGAAGGAGAAGACTCTGGAGACTTGAGAGACGAACAGTGAGACGCGAGAGGTAAGTTAGGGCATTTTGGAGATAAGGCTGAAAATAAATCAGCTTGTGGTGTGAAACGCTCCTCTTTGGAGCTGGTTGAAAATTAGTTGATTGGGTTGAATCAGCCAACCTAATCAGTTATTTACTAAACAAGCTTATAGATCTTTTTTAGCTGATCAACCAACTAAAATGAGTTGACCAGCTAAAAAAGAGCTGATAAACTCTTTACCAAACACACCCAAAGTCTATCTTTACATTCTAAAAATATAGAGCGTATCCTTTTTCCAATAATAAAATATACCTCATTTTTCAAAAAAATAATAAAATATGCCTCAATCTGCCCCGAGCTATAGTTGATTATCTTTAATTATTGTTGTACAAATCAAGTGGAAGAAAACAGGCCCCACGGTCGTTGTTTAAAAGGCTATTCTATCTACGCGGCACGCCATCATTGGCTATTGTACCCCGAATTTTCGAAATGGGAATGATAAGATAGGGGGCCGTCACAGGATACGTGCGTTTCACCGACCAATCAAATTGAGCCGGGGAAAGAAAATGCTTGAATTTGTATTGTGACTTTATCAAAACTTGGCATGGAATCTTCGGAAACTAAAAGCATTCACACCGGAGACGAAGAAATTGATATTTTCCAGGCTCTGTTTAAATAACCTAAATTTTGAGAACAGTTGAAATCACAAAAGCATCCTTTTATCGTTTCCATTTGCTGCAGCCGTTCCTTATCTGTTTCTCTTGCATCCTTCTTTCTTTTACACTAAAACATAAATGAATACATTTGGTAAGACTCTTCATGAATTGTCTAGGAAGGAAACATGCAATAATTCAAAATAAAACTTCATTATATTCAGTATTCACCCTTATATTAGCATGGAATCCTTCTTGTTAGCACATTTTAATCGATGGTAATTATATGTAATTTAAATTCACATTATTTTAAGAAAAATACATTAATGTTTAAAACAGTGCACAAAAATTATTTTATATAATTAAAACAAAACTTTAAATTGATTAATAAAAGATTTAGAATAAAATAGTCAACGTACTCATTACACAAGGCCCCTCGCTTTACAAAATTCTAAGAATGGTCATAATATACGCAACTTTCGCTTTGTACTTTTACAAAGTGAATATTTTCTTGAGTTAAATCTATCGTTGTAATCATAAAAGAACAACTTTATCAATTATTCCGAGACTAACTCTCAAATAGAAGATTTAAAATAAAATTTATTATAAATTAAAATATAAAATAGATAATATTATAACTATGATATGTATTATATATAATAAATAAAAATGATAAATTGTGAAACAAATTATATGGTTCTTTCTTTAAAATTTGAAAATGTAACTATAAAACTTTATATGAACTAAAATTTTATTAAAATACATAAAATTGCAAACTTTTAATATTTTCTAAATTAAAATACAAAATTATATATTTTTAAAAGAGATATCTCTAAAAATAAAGAGAGATGAAGATCTGTTTGGAAACTAATCCCAGTAATTTACCACCAAAATATCACCCTAAAAGCAGTAGCACAATTATGATTCCCATCCAATGATAAAGAACGACAGACTGTCATTGAAGAAGAATACAGTTACAGCCACGTCGTTGTAAACTCGACTGCACCGTAGCAAAGCCATTTTTGAAAATGTCTAGATACAGAGGGTTGGTTTAGGTCACCTTGAAGATAAAAGCGCACACATGGCACTTTTTTTTTTGTCTCCTTCTACATCTCATTCGGCCTGATAATCTTGATTTCATTTTCACCCGATCCATTGGTCTGACCGTACATCTCATATTTGCAAACCTTGAGATCATCACGATCCAACGGCCACAAAGGATTTACTTCTAACATTCTAACCCTCCAAGCCCCTTATATTTTGCTCAACTGGAGATAGAGTTTGTGCTCTACTCGTGCCAGTCTCACGCATAACTCTTCAATTCCAAAGGTTCGATGTCGCCACTCTCTTTTAGATTCTCTTTTAGATCAGTTCTGGACAGGAAATGGTGTTATATTTCTTGTTTGATTCGTTCTGAAGTACTTTGCTTTGATAAATGGGTTTGTTAATTAGATCTAACATGGAGTTGTGTTGTAACAGAACAACGAAGGAACGAAAATGACGAAGAACTACCCTACAGTGAGCGAAGATTACAAGAAGGCCGTTGACAAGGCCAAGAAGAAGCTCAGAGGCCTGATTGCCGAGAAGAACTGTGCTCCCATCATGCTTCGTCTTGCGTATGATCATCGCTCACTCTCACTCTCACCCTCACCGTTTGTTTGTTTTGGTTTACTTTTAGAGGTAATTGCGTGGATTGGCGATATTCAGATGGCACTCAGCTGGGACCTACGATGTGCATTCCAAGACGGGAGGGCCATTCGGCACCATAAGACACCCAGCAGAGTTAGCTCACGGAGCCAACAATGGGCTTGATATTGCTGTGAGACTCCTCGACCCCATCAAGGAGCAGTTCCCTATTCTCTCTTACGCCGACTTCTATCAGGTGCTGTTTCATTTTCTTCACTGCGTTATTCACAATCTTTTTGTGCATGTCAATATCATCTAATTTCTGGATTGACTGATGCAATAATTTAAGTGGCTTCGTCCTGCACTGTTTGTAGCTCGCTGGTATTGTTGCCGTGGAGGTCACTGGTGGACCCGAGATTCCATTCCACCCAGGAAGGGAGGTAGGCGAGGGCTTTTAGTTAAAATTAAGCATCATCCTTATGTTTGGTTTATAATAGGGGACGGTGAAGACGTAGTTAGATACATGATTATATTGATGATTCTGCATTATGTTTTGTGATTTTGGCTTAGGTGAACTTGAGTTAATAAATAAGATATAATTGCCAATAATTTGAATGTTGTGATAGTTCTGCACTATCTTACTATTTGATTTTGGTTCGGGACTGGTGAGATTTTGTTCTATTTATGCTAAGAAATAATATTCTTATCTCAGGACAAGCCCGAGCCACCTCCTGAAGGTCGCCTTCCTGATGCTACTAAAGGTCACTAAGTTTGCTGCATTGGTGCTTTTGTTTAGTCAGACGATTTGAAATTAGATTGTTTCTAGTCCAAATGACCTAAGCACCAATCTGCTGCCTTCTGTTGCAGGTTCTGACCACTTGAGAGATGTTTTTGGTCACATGGGTTTAAGTGACAAGGATATTGTTGCTCTCTCTGGTGGCCACACCCTGGTAGGTGACGTAGATGTTGACCATTGTCAGTTATTTTCTTTATCGAAGCTTCCATTCATGTTCGTTCTTACTGGGTAGACTTGAGTTTTTGTATGATTACTTCAGGGTCGCTGCCACAAGGAACGCTCTGGTTTTGAGGGTCCTTGGACCGTTAATCCCCTCTACTTTGACAACACCTATTTCAAGTGAGCCAGATATTTCCCTTTCTTGATTACTACTTATGTTTTAATGTTGTGTTTATAAATCGTTTAACTTGCTTGGGAAAAAATATTTAGGATCCTAATACTCTGTATATTTAATTTGTTAGGGAGCTCTTGAGTGGAGAGAAGGAAGGCCTCTTGCAACTGCCATCTGATAAGGCTCTTCTTTCTGACCCTGTTTTCCGTCCATTTGTTGACAAATATGCTGCGGTGAATTTCTTCTTTGATTTAAGCTCCAGAGCACTCCTGATCATTCTTTTTGTGGTGTATTTAAGTTATTTGTTGCTTATATGGTTCTGACTCTGTGACCGCTCCTGGTCTCTATAGGATGAGGATGCTTTCTTCACAGATTATTCTGAAGCCCATCTCAAGCTGTCTGAATTAGGGTAATCTCATAGTTCAGCATACCTTTCTGACTGATTGATTATCAGTGGAAATCTTTGACTTTTTGAGAACTAAATTGACTTTTGCCATGTCACTGTTGTAATCCAGATTTGCTGAAGCCTAAGCAATTATAAGGAACAAAGGAGAAATCTGTGTGCGCCTCAACCTTTTGCTGTTCATAGCCTCAAGAAGATTTAGTTATGGGCTGTCATTGGGTGGGTGCTGCTTTTGCTTTTGCTTTTGCTTTTGTTTCGGTTATGATGAATGGGAAGGGAAAAATGCTTGAAAGAATGCTTGTTACTCGTCATTCTCGATTAAATAACATCAGTCTTAGACTCTATAACTGCCCCAATACTATTCATTCTTAAATGCAATGCTTGTAGTTGTTGTAGATATGTTAGCCAACAGAACTAGTACTGAGATTCTTCTCCTCCTTTTAATACGAGCTACTCAATTCTTTGCTTGAGGGGATATTATTCATCAATCTTATCGACGTGGGGTGATAGAAACAACGGGACCGGGATAATACTTCTCCCATTGTCTCTAACTAACTATTTTGAAACTATGGAGCATTCCAAAGCTGTAATGTATTATCCCCTTCTGCATCGGCCTACTATGAAATTTATGCATGACATTCGAAGCTAATACATATATACATTGAAGGCATCTCAAAACCGAACACACCTTGTCCCTTTGTGGCTGGTTGGATTGGATATCCTGAAGTTTTATCCAGACTCCGTCAACAGCATCAGAACCCCACAAAAGTATGTCCACTCCACTTGTTTTGCAGGATCCATTTTCGTCTACTTATTCACCCAACAACTGGATCAAATAATGTCTATATAACAAAAGAAACGGCAATTGAGTTGTAAAAAGTAAAAACACTTATTTATTAAACTTAAGACCATTTTTAAATACACAGTAAACGATAATGATAAGATTTCGTTATTCGTAGATTTTTGTACAAAAGCAACCTCTCTCTTTTCGTATGCTTTGTGCATGAGTTCGTTCCTACCTAAATCCTAGAGTTTTATCGATCTTTTGCTATGGAGTCTGATTTTAATCATCTTTCCCTTTCGGATGAGAAGAATCAGAAACTGATTATCAAGCATCCTGAACTGTCTGCGCTGGAGTCATATGAGTTCTGTTTGGTCGGTATGTTTCTAACATACAATCGAATTAATTTTCAATCCATGAGAGAAGTGTTTGCGGATCTCCGGCATCCATTGGAGGGTATTTCAATTTTTGATTTGGGAGCAAAATGGTATCTGTTTAGGTTCTTTAACGCTGTTGATCTTGAACGTGTTATCTCGGAGGCTCCTTAGTTGTTCATCAAGCATCTGCTGGTTTTTAGCATGATGAAACCAGGGGAGGATCCCCTTCTTATTCCACTGCTGCATGTTGATGTCTGGGTTGAGGTTTGTTATTTGAAGCCGGGGTTTATGAATGAAACAATGGCGTCTTCGTTGGGTAATTTTATTGGCTCTTTCTTAGAGTATGATACTACTCATCTTAATATTGATGGGGAGGATTCATTCATGAAACTTAGGGTTCGTATGGACATTCGAAACCCTCTGAAGAGGAAGAAGAAATTAGTTGATTTTGCTGACAATCCTTTCTATGTCACGTTTAGATATCAGAGGATTCAAATTTTTTGTTACTTTTGTGGCAAGCTAGGCCATATTGATTCTTTATGTAATCTCCTCCTCCATCACAAGAAGGAAGACGTGCAACCTCTTTGGAGTGAAAACCTCTGGGCAGTTTCTCGTCGAAATAATCGTCCGTCAATCTCTTGGCTGAGATTTGGAATTGATGGAACAAGATTGCAATCAGGACCTAAAACCGTGGGAACAAATCTGAAAAATAAATTGCCATCCCAGCTTTTTCTCAATTCCTTTGTAGGAGCAAATTTGAATGTGGATGGGAGGGAATCAGATTCGGGTAGTATGGATATGGACAAGAATAGTGAGGGTTAGCAGACTTTAAATGAGCTTAGTGAAGATGGTCCAATAAACAAACATGATGATGGGAAATAAAGAGCCAGGTTCAAAACCAACTCTGTTACAGTTTCTATCTCTGAGGATTCGGTAACAGGTAAACTTGTAGACTAGCGGTCGAACTCGCTCAACGGTTCAACCGAAAATCATGAAGATCATTAGTTGGAACTACAGACGTACGAAGAATCCCTAAGTGGTTCGTGCTCTTAAGGAGCTTGTTCGAAGGTATAGACTGCCAGTATTGTTTTTGATGGAAACTAAAGTACATGGTGTGCGAATGGAAGAGTTACATAGTCAGCTTAGATTTGCAAATTGTTTTTCTGTAGACAAGGATTGGAGGTGGTCTTTCTATTTTGTGGTCGATTGATATTCAACTTCAAGTCTTAGGTTACTCTTCAAATTTTATTAATTGTGTGATTGGAACTGGTAATGACCAATGGCGACTGACTGGCTTTTATGACTTTCTGGAGAATACCAGGAGACGGGCTTCTTGGAACTTATTAAGAGCTTTGATAGTAAGGAGCCAGCTTTCTTGGTTATGTTGTGGTGATTTTAACGACAATGCTGCTTCGTATGAAAAATTGGGTGGTCCTCCTCGACCTTCTCATTTAATTTCTGGCTTCTGAGATGCATTGTGTGATGCTCATCTTTATGATATTATGCATGTGGGTTCGTCTTTCTCATAAACTTATAGGGCAGGCTTTACATCTTGTGTTAAAGAGAAGCTTGATAGAGTTTGTTCTAATATCGAGTGGAGTTCTTTATTTAGGGATGCTATTTGTTCCGTCCTAGTTGCTCCAGTTTCAAACCATTGTCCATTATTGATTGAAACTGCTAGATCAAGTTCGGGTAGGGTTCAACGGTGGTTTCAATTTGACAATTCTTGGCTATCTGAGCATGATCTTTGTGAGGTGGTTGATAGAGCTTGGTTCGATGAGGTTGATTTAAATTTTCCAGTTCGAACGACTTCGGTTGTGGATAAAATACAATCATGGAGTAAGTAGAGGAATCGGTTAAGGTGGGTTCAAAAAGAAACGATTAAAACAAGGTTAGGAGCGGAATAAAATACTTTGGATACAACAGAGGTTCAACGCTTAAAAGAACAATGAACTGTAATTTTAGAAGAGGAGGAAGTGAGATTAAAGCATCAAGCTAAAGCATTCTGGTTTCGAAACGGCGACAAAAATACCAAATACTTCCATAATAGTATCAAAGCCTGAAGAAAGAGGAATCGGATTACCAGATTAACAGATGACACTGGGGTAGTTACAGCGGATGAACATGCTATTTGCGGTTTGGTTCAGAATTATTTTACTACTCTTTTTCAATCTGTCGCGTTATGTAGCCGCAATGTGATTCGACTAGTTAGACCTTTGGTAGTCGCATCGGATAATGTTGCACTTACAGCACCATTTTCGGATGATAAGTTTAGAGCTGCCCTCTTTCAGATGGATCTTAACAAAGCACCGAGTTCGGATGGTTTGAACCCTGCTTTCTTCCAAAACTATTGGAGCATTCTAGGTGGTGACATATCTAGTGCTTGTCGTGATTGGCTTCACCGAGGTACCCTTCCCAGTTCTTTGGCTAATACTCTTATTGTCTTAATTCCAAAATGTGACAATCCTTTGCATGTTCAAGACTTTAGACCAATTGCGTTATGCAATGTGCTTTACAAGATATTGTCTAAAGCATTAGCCAATCGTTTGAAGCTTCTTTTGCCTAAGATTATCTCTTTGAACCAATCTACTTTTGTTTATGGAAGATTAATTACGAATAATTTTATTATGGCTTTTGAGACTTTACATGGTTTGAAACAATGGTCTAAGGGAAATTCTGTATCTTGTGTACTAAAGATTGATATTACAAAAGCCTATGGCAAGGTCAGTTGGGGATATTTGTTTGATATGTTGACAACTTTGAGGTTTTCTGCTGTTTGGGTTTAATGGATGCGGATGTGTGTAACTAACATTAGCTATCTGATTTTGGTTAATGGCAAAGAGGTAGGCCCTATCGTTCTGAGTCGGGGGTTGAGGAAAGATGATCTTATCTCTCCCCATTTGTTTCTAATTGTTGCAGAAAGACTATCACTTTTGTTGCGTGATGGTGAAAGGCATAGGGTGATTTATAGTTGTTGGGCAAAGTTGGGTTATCCCAGGATATCATAATTGTTTTTCTCCGATGACTCATTGCTTTTCTTTAATGTCTCTGTCTCTGAAGCTACTCAAATTAAAAGCATTCTGGGACTTTGTAAAGAAGCTTTTGGTCAGTCCATCAATTTTAGTAAGTATGGTATTCTTTTTAGCCCATGTGTTGCACAGGATGTTAAGGATGCCATTTCTGATTTACTTGGAGTGCACCTACCTTTGGGTAATAGTAACTATTTGGGCTTACCATCTCTAATTAGTAGGAGTAAGCGGCATATTTTATCTTTTCTTAAAGACAGGGTCTCGAAGCGTATAAACAATTGGAACAACCGCTTTTTGTCTAGGGTGGTAAGGAGATCTTAATCAAGACTATCATTCAGGCTATTCCAATATATTGCATGAATGTTTTTCTTCTCCTGGTTGTTATTTGTCATGAGTTACATGTTCTTATGAACAAATTTTGGTGGGGTGGTTACAGGGAAGGTAGTAGAGGTATCAACTGGTTGTCATGGGATCGTATGTGCTGTCAGAAGTCATTGGGTGGTATGGGTTTTAGAGACCTCCGATGTTTTAACACTGCTCTTTTGGGGAAACAAGGATGGAGACTTATTGTTGAAACTAACACTCTTTCGTATCAGGTTCTCAAAGCTAAATATTTCCCTCGTAGGGATTTTTTAACAGCTCAGTTGGATTCCAACTACAGCTTAGTTTGGAAAAGTGTATTGTTCACCCAAAAAGTGTTATTAAGGGGGGTGAGGTGGAGGGTAGGGGTTGGACAAAGTATCTATGTTAATCGAGATCCTTGGATTCCTAAAGAGGTGGGCTTCCGTCCAGAAGAAGGTCCTATGGCAATTCATGATGCTATGAGGGTATGTGACTTATTCATAAATGGGGAGAGGAGATGAGACTCTGAGAAGTTGCTTTCTTTTTTCAGTATTGATGATATGAATGCTATCCTAGGTTTCCCACTAAGCATTAGCCGCAAACCGGATAAAATCATGTGGACTTGTGATAGAACATGGATTTATTCGATTAAAACTACATATTATAAGGCTCTTAAGGTTTTGGGTGGTAGTGGGCAACGTTTGCATGGGGTTGTATGGAAGAAAATATGGTCTCTTGATCTACCTCCAAAAGTTCGTGATTTCCTATGGCAGTGTTGTCGTGGAGTGTTACCAACTAAAGATAATTTGCAACGCAGAGGGGTGGATGTTGACTTGAAATGCTTGTTTTGCAATGAAAATGAATCCTTGAAGCATGTGTTCCTTGAATGTCCTATGGCTATGGAGTTATGGATGTTAGTGAGATTATTTCTAATGTCCTCTATGTCATCTTTTCAGGACCTTTTTGCCCATGTTATTGAGACAGCAGGAAGAGATCGTGCTGCTAGAGTTGATATTCAAGCATGGAAGCTATGGTCAGCAAGGAACGAAAAACTATGGAATGATAAATGGGTAACGCCACAACAAATTCATGTTCAAGCTAATTCTTATTACTCGGACTTCAAGAAGCTACTGCCCGTTGGGGTTCCTCATGCTACTGGTCCCAGTTTGTTGCTGATTTTTCGGACAGCAGCAGTAACGACACTGTCCTCTAGCTGATTGGCATTCATTGATGGCTCGATTTTTGCAGATGCTGGCTTTCTTGGTTCGACATTTTGTTTGAGGATGGTGAAGGCTATTTTTCTTTGGCAATTTCTGGTTATGATGAAGGCAATAGAGGTCCTGAGATTGCGGAGGCGCTAGCTCTTCGTCAGTGCTTGCTGTTTGCTCTTGATGGTATGCTACAAGCTGATTCTATTTTTACTTATAGTCAGCTCCTTGTTCATTCTTTGAATTCTAGTTCTTTGGATAATTCTTATTTTGGTGTTGTAATTTCGGATTGTAAGGATATTTTATGCACTAGGGACAATATCTCTGTCTCTTGGGTTAGGCGTTCGAGGAATAGGGGTGTCCACTCTCTTGTTAAGGTGTCTGTTCTCCATAGTCGCTTTCATGTTTAGGTCGACATGCCTGACTGTGTCTTGAATCATTATTCCTCGAGTTAATATATTATTCTCTCTTACAAAAAAAATGTATAAAAATTAAAACACTTCCAAAATCACTTGACAGATCTTTATGGCTTAAGACTAGGACTAACTTAAAGAAACCATTAACTAAGGTCCCAATGTTATTTTTAATTTTTATTTTCAAATTCAGTAAACTAATTTGTTTGTTTCAATTATTAGTTTTGATTTCTTATTTTTTTCATAACGCACCAAAATTATAAAGACTGGTTTTTCCATTATAATCTAATTTATCATTAATTAAATATATATTATTTAATATTAATTACTAATAAAATATAACTAATATACTTTAATTATTTAATTAGTTTAAAATTTTTGAAAAATAAAAAATTTGAAATTGGTAATTATTTAACAAAATTTAAATTTAAAATATCTTTAGAATACATAAATTTTAAATTTTAAGATGGTTAAATTAATTTTTTACTTATCAAATAATCAATTCCAAATAATAACATTAATTCATTAAAATATATATTAATAAAATATTATTTATGAATGAATTTTTATTAAATTAAAATTTTATTAATAAATTTGTATAAAAGATTAAAATAAAATTATTAACTTATTTATTTTAATAAAATTAATTAATCTCTTAATTTTATTTGATATTTAATTATTATCAATAATCAAAATATGACTATATTGATATTAACAACCAAATATGTTTTTGTTTTTATTTGAAAATAAAAATAAAAAATAAAAACAAAAACAAAAGCTAAAAATCACAATAAAAAATAGAAGTAGAACTAAATAATTTTCAAGTAAAAATTGTAATACTTGGATAACAAAATAGAGTAAGTAAAATTTACTAATTTTTGAATTACTTTAACGCTCTCCCACAACGGAAAAATCTACATCACTTAAAATATTTCTTAAATAGTCAAACTTTATTACAAGAAGTGTAATCCGCAAGTTGTTCATTAGTGTTGTAGTAGTCTATCTTTCTACGTCATTCACTGACATGCTCCGTTACGAAATCATGTCGAGTTTCAACTTTCAGTATGTCTTATACAATGGTGGTACATTTGGTTCTTTTTCATAGCAATGGTAGTGGCTATCATAAAAGATAGTTGTTCCACTCTCTTGTTTTTGGTTCATATCCCCAAATATGCGTCGTAACCAAATTGCTTAACAAGTGGTTGGAGTCATAACATTGTATATGTTAATGGTAAGGACAAGGCTGCAGTTGACTCTGATAAATCGCACATAAAGCAAGGTTAAATTATAATTGGATGTCCTCTTTGGATCATCACGTGAACCTACCTAATCACTATGACAAAAAAGAAAAAAGAAAACTCAAGATTGTTAGCATTATTGTACCAAATCCCATAAAGTATTAATTCTCTTCAAATATCTAAACACCCTTCTAACAATAACATAACGGATTTTACTAGAATTTTGCATCAGCCACAATAACAAATTAGTAGCTTGCATGATATTAGACATATTATTGGTTAAATACAATAAGCTTCCAATCAAACTTCGATAAATATATTTATCAGATTTTTCATTCTCATCTTTTATGTACTTTTGATTAGTGATAAGAAGAGTACCTCATAAAGCCTCTTAGTTTTGACCAATGATTAAAAAACTCAAATCGGTTCATCAGTTTAACCGTAAAGATTTTGAATTAGTTAATTTTTCAATTAGATTTACTTTAAGAACTCTTGTTGTTAAAAATCGATCAATTTATTAATTAATCAGTCAATTTTTATAAATTATTAAGTTTTTATAAACCAAAATAAATCGTTAATTTTCATTTAACAATCTTTTTAAATTAATTTTGAATTCTTCACTAAGTAAGAACAATCCCTTTCAATCATATTTTAAATTGTTTAAAAATACACAATCTTTAGCCAATTTTATAACGGTCTAATACCAATTGAATATTTTAAACCTTAAACATCTTGTCTTATTGAATTAACTTCCAGTCCGATATTTTAAATATTAATTTTTGACATAGTAATTTGGCTCACTTGAACTTTATGGAGTCTAATCTTATTGAAATACTCGTTAATTTTCAAGTACCATGCCCTCAATACTTGCTTAAAGCTACATAAGGTCTTCTTGAACCAATGGATCTTCTTTTCTTACCCTTTAATATCATAACCTACTAACTATTCTACAAACATTTCTTTTTATCAAAAATACCATTTGAAAATACATATTTGACATCAAATTAATAGATATGCCACCTATAAATGTGCAAAAGTAACCAAAAATAATTCTCACACAGGCCAAATCTAACTAAAAGCTGCAAATTCTTTTTTAAATAAATACCTTCTCATTACATGTAGCCTCGGGCAACCAAGAGTGCCTTATACTTTTGTATCGAACCATTAGGTCTAAATTTGAGCTTGTAAACTCACTATATACTAATTTATCTTTGTCATTTGGTAAGTCAATAAGGTCCAAGTATCCTGCTTCCAAAATGCTTTGATTTCTTTATATATTCTTCCACAGCACTTTTTAATTTGCATAATAACTTCAAAATAATTTGGTTTTTAAGCTGCAGTAAACTAACATTGTTTCATCTACTTAAAAGTCTCCTTTAAGGAACATCATTTTCTTGGTGGATTTATTAAAGAGCTTGAAGTGTAGATTGAATTTGAAGGTGTAGAGTTGCTAGAGTTTTGTGAATTTGTTAAAGAAGATGAACCATAATCACCATCAGTAATTTTATTAACCAAAAGTAAACCATTATATTATTGGCCAATATTTAAGTAGCCTTGTTTATTAGTCCATTTTCATACACTTTTCTAATCAAATGTAATATTATAACTAATAATAAGTTTATAAGTGGAAAGATTATAGAAATGGTACCCTTTAGTTTTAACACTATAACTAATAAATATACATTCAACATCATTATCATCAAATTTGTGCATCTTTTGAAATGGTATATCAACATATGAAATACAACTAAAGACTTTGAAACTTGATACCTTTAGTTTTCACCTATGCTATGATAAAAATGATACAAAACACAAAATAATACCAAAGAATCACTAAAGTCAATGCACCTATTATTTTCTATAGTATAGTTTAAGTGAGTCAAGTGTCGATCCCTCGAGGACTATAACTACTAGTAGTGATTGTCTTTGTATTATCAAATTCAACTAAATGAGTGATTGGAATTAAAAAAAATAAACAATAATCGAGTAACAAATAGGAGTCAATTAGTAAATGCGATAGATAAGAATAAATAATTAACATGTGTAATAGATCTAGTCGGTCAATTATGAATATTCCCTCTTAAGCAATATAGTCCTTATCCTTAATTAACCAGAAACTCTTTCTAATCAAAGAAACCAAAGAACATATTAACTCGCTTTATGAATTCCCATGATATATTTCACCCTAACTTAAAAGGATCATATAGTTCCATCTCC
Organism: Erythroxylum guanchezii; assembly: GCA_025629825.1. NCBI lineage: Eukaryota > Viridiplantae > Streptophyta > Magnoliopsida > Malpighiales > Erythroxylaceae > Erythroxylum > Erythroxylum guanchezii. The sequence goes on from JAOTAX010000197.1 coordinate 9,094,350, forward strand.
AACAACACATACAATCTTCTTTATTTATGTTGTGATATATTCATACGTATCATCTGTTGATTTGAATGTATGAAATCTGACATTAAATTAAAACACTAGCATGTCCCAATTCAACACAATATAAAAATGAACAATTATCAAGAAAATAGAATCTTCCATTTAAATTAAAGAAATCAATTCATACTATAACTTTGTAGTTTATCTCATCTAAATCTATATCCTAATTTAGTTCATAATAGAACAAAGTAAGCTAACAAAGAATAACAAAGAAAATAAGATAAAGGGATGGACTCTCATGGCTCTTGAATCTTGATGTTTTTTTATTAATCTTAGTGGAACCTTACTTTTCTCCTTCTTTTGTTACTGATATCTAGTCCTTCTAAACGTCTCTCTCCCTTTTCTCTTCTCCTATCTTATCTTTTTATCATGAAACCTTAAAAATTTAGTTAAACACAAGATTTTGTAGGTCCTTATGTTGCTTTACACCCTTTTTGATTTCTTTCTTGTGATAATTATCACCAAAATGTTTTTAACATAACCACATGTTATTCATGTGTTACTTTGGCAAAAAAATAAGAACAAACAGAATGAACCAACATAGAATATAGGTTGAACAAATGTTGAATATGGGTCCTTATTAGTCTCGTGTTCCTGAATGTGCGTCTCAGTTTGGCCTTATGTTCTCCTATGTTTAGTAATATGGGTCATGTTGCTCTCATAGCAACATGGGTCCTTGTTAGTGCATGTTTTGAATCCTTTCTCAACAATAATGTCAAAGTTGCTCCAACTCAGCTTAAACTTGTCTGAAATTATTCCTTTTTCATTAGATAGCTAAAATAAGGCCTATAAATAATAAAAAACTAAATAAGTACCAAGTTATATTAAAAATCCTCAAAACACAAGGTAAATACTCTAAAAATTATACCAAAAATATAAAGCAATAAGCACATATAAAATTGTCTCATACTTAAGTATTTGCTTATCCTCAAGCAAATCAAATTCATTACTCTCAACTTAAAATAGGAAGCAACTCCAAAAAAAAAAAAGCATTAACAAATCAAGCACATCAATCAAGACTCTTCATTATTCATTGAATTATAAAGTTCATCAAGTTGATTGACATTTAGCTACTTGCATCAAGTTATTAGTCAATTTAATTCACTCTATAATTCTTTAAAGTTCAACTTAATTTACATAATTTAACCTAGTTCATGAAGTGAACATATATGAGAAAGATGCTACAACTTTCAATCATTTTATATTTGAAAAAAAATATTCAAACACTTTTGATATACTTTATTTTTAAAAAAGTAAAAAAGAACATCAACTTTAAACAATACAAGAGAATTTAGAAGTTTGTTCGAAAAGTCACTAGCTTTTTAACACAAGAATAAATAACTTGTCATGAATACTCTCACTTACTCAATTAGGTTACATTTCAAATGACTACTAGCACCACTCATTAATTTTAACTTTTTTATTTGGTATAAAGTCAACATAGTGAATTTATTTAATGCTCACTTATTCACATTTTTTATATTTTTATTCTTTTATTTTTCATGTGGGATAATGCAAATGTTTAAAAATAATTCACATTTAACTCAATTGTGGGTACAAATTGCAAAAGAAGTTTCATAGTACAAACCAAGTTCCTATTCTCAAATTTAATAAGGCAAATTGAAATCAATTAAATCATCAAAGCTTATAACTATTTAACCAAACAAATCAACTCACTATAACAATTAAAATCACAATGAATCATCTTGACTGACATCTTTTCAAAGTTATTTTTTTTTTCAAAACTGTTTTCATTAAGCTAATTATAACAAAAGTGATAAGTATAACCATTAAGTCCCTCCTCTATACTTAAGTTATACATTGTCCTCATTGTATAAAAAATACAAGAACAATGAAAAATAATGGAAAGAAGGTAAAGATAAATGGTACTTCACTAAAAATAAAATATCATTAGCCTTATCTAATATCATCAATATATTTCTAAATGGTAAAATCTTCTTCTCGAAAATGTTGCCTCTTTAGCCTGTTGAATTCCATCAAATCTCATCTCAAGCAAGAGTGGATGAACGTTGGATAAACTTAAAACCTAGAGTTCAAAAGTATAAAAACAAACTAAACTACTCCAAACAATCTTAAAAGCTACCAAATTAAAAGAAAAATACCTAAATATTGGATTGCATCCTACTCAGTTCTTTTTTATGAGTCTTTTAGTTAGAAATATGATAAGTGCAAAATATTATATCTTTTATTCTTCTAAAATTATTCCATTTAATTATTTTTATTACACATTTGGGCATGATTATTCATATTTTTTATTTAAGGCCTAAATTATTTCTTCTAAATTTTCCTGTAAAAATGAGCTTAAGTTGAAATGTTTTTATTGCAAGTTAATGGACTGATGCAATTAGAGAACACCATAAGAGGAAAACGCAGAACAACAGAAATAAAGGGCAACTCCAGAAGATCAGAAAAGCTATTTTTAAGTGCCAAAAACATTATAAATGATAGCTCACGTGTTGGGTTATTAAAGGGATTTAAGTATAATACAAATTTTAAAGTTTAATGAGGTGAAACTAATGAATTACATGTTGTTTTAGTGTGCAATTTTCAGATCTGATTTGAGGGGTTTCATGATCATAATTTTCTGATTTAAGTGATGAAAGATGGTAAATAACATGGGTACAAGTTATGCATGAGTTTGAGCTAAATTAAACATCAAATTATAGGCGTTTCACCTTGCTTTTATCGCCTTAATTTTTTTAACGAATTTTACTTTGTTTGGAATTATAATTACATACATTTACTTGATTAATACTCTAATTTGCATTTGAAATGAATTTTAATAAACAACACTCTCCTTGTAAAATCGACTCTTATTTCACCTTATACTAAAGCTGTTAATTAATTAATGGTAGAAATAAGATATTAATTTGTATATGCTTAACGACACATATCAAAATTTCCTTAAGCCCTTCATTCATCTTGGGTCTATAATTAAGAGAAACAAGGGCTCGGTACTTGATATGTGCAAAATATTTCATCTTTTATTCTTCTAAACTTAGTCCATTTAATTATTTTTATTACACATTTGGGCATGATTGTTTCCTATTTTATTACTTAAGGCCTAAACTTATTTCTTCTAAATTTTCCTACAAAAATTAACCTAAGTTGAAATGTTTTTATTGTAGGCTAATGGACTGATGCAATTAACCACAGCAGCAGAGGAGGGCCAAAACGATCCAAGCAGAAGCATAAAACGTTAGCTAAAATAAAGGAAGAAAAAATGCAACACCACAAGAAGAAGATGCACAATAGGAGAATAGAATGAAAGTGTTATAGCAGATAAGAAATCCACCAAAAACGACAGTCCAAAAGAGTAGAGATAAAACATAAGCAGCATCAAGAGAAGAGTGAAATGATAGAAGAGAGAGAGAACAACCAATACATAAACGCAGAGAAGAAGAAACGCACAACAGTTGGAAGGCGAAGAAGCATCGTACCTGCAGCAATGAAGAGAAACGTAAACAGAGCAAAAGACCCAACGTTATTTCTCAAAATGGAAGAGTTAAGAGGAAATTTATTATGTTTGGCTTTTGGGGTGTCTCGGAAGCAAACAAAAAGCCAGGAGTGGAAAGAGAAAAGGGGATCGGGCATATCACTTGAAATTGAGAGTAAAATAAAACTTGAGAGCTATTGGTGAAGAAGGCTAGTGTAAGGAGGTGTTTAGGTGGTACGAGAGAAACAAAGCCATTGGAATTAAGCTCCTTTGGATGAGAATTTCATGTTTCGAGCTATCGGATCACAGCGATTGTCGATCTATGTAGTTTGGGCTATCAATGGAATGAGTCTCTCATTCTTACTCTCTTTGTATCTAGTTCTTTAAAATTTAACTTCTTTTAAAAATTTTATAATTTCAATTTAGTTCTTTGTTTGGATAATTTGAGACAATCATTTTCAATTTAATTCTAACATTACGAGTATTTTAGTATTTGTGTGATGCTTGAGCCAATTTATTTACTATTCACGTTCTTATATAATTGAGAGAGGTCTTGATATATTTAAATGTAAATTGATTGATATCGTTTTCTCTTTGGTCTGTAATTGCAATTAAGTTTAGCGAGTCGAGTAGCAACTATTAAGTCGTTAGTTGGTCAAAAGTCTAAGATTTAATTAGAGTGTCGTATGATTTAAGAATTTCGCTAACTGGTTGGTTGAAATTTTGGGCCTAATGATATCTTCTTGAAAAGAATTGCATTAATCAATTTAGAGTTGTATTGGTTCGGTTGTAAATTAGTAAAGGGAGATGGGATAACTTAGCCAGTGAGCGTCTCTATAATTAGCTTACTTTATGGCTTGGGATGTCGGTGATAAAAATCTTAACTTAGATGACTAAATTTATGGGTTTAATGTATGCTTGATCACTTGTTAATATGCATATTCAAATTTTGTTTATATTTTTTTTAGTGTTAAAAGTTTCCAAATGTATAAAAGTGTCTATCAATTTTGAGCACAAATATTATAATGTGCATTTTTGTTTTAATTAATTAGTTCTGGTTTCTGATTGAACCCCCTTCTCATCTTTACATGTGTGTGGTATGGTTTGTGGTCTACTATGCTTTCCTAGTATATGAGGCCATAAGTTGAAGGATTTTAACGAGTAAGATCTGCAAAATTAATTAGAGAACATCTTGATTGAAATTAGTAATTGAATCTAAAACGTTGGAGGATATGTAGTAAAATGATTTACGAGAAAACTTCCAGCCCCTACCTATTCCATTTCTACTGCGTTTAAATGTTTACATGTGATATTCCTACATCTCATCATATATTTGCTGATTTTATAAGTCTCAAGGGTTAATACCAAAACTACTCAATCTAATTTATTACGCAAATGGCAGTTCAACACATATAGTTTTTGTATTTGCTAGATTATGATTAATCTATGCCATGGAAGTAGACATTTATATTTGTTTTATGCTTGGGTATGTTTAGGAGGTTATTTATATGCTATAATGTGATTTGAAAACCTGTTGAAATTAATTTCCTAAAGCTGGAATTTTTTCTAGAAATATGCAACTTCAATATGAAAGCATTATTCTTAGATTGTTTATGCAATCATATTTGAAAGATAACCATTTACTACTAATTTCTTGATTTCTTAGCATGATTTTGACATACGTTTAAGTTTAATATACCTAGAAATTTAAGTGAAAGATGATGAGATTAAATGAACTTGAAAGAAGCAATCTTGAATGCCCGAAGAAGCTGAATTTGCATTGTTTGCCCTTTGTTTTTGAACTGTACATTCTGTTCTAATTTTTTGAAGTTTTAACATGATTTTAGCTTGTTTTAAGTGCCAAAAATATGTTAAATGACAGCTAACGTGTTGGGTTATTAAAGGGATTTAAGTAAAATACAATCTTTAAAGTTTAATGAGGCGAAAGTGAATTACATGTTGTTTTAGTGTACAATTTCCAGGTTTCATGATCGTAATTTTCTGATTTAAGGGGCTGAAATATGGTAAATAATATTGGTACAAGTTGTGCATGAGTTTGAGCTAAATTAAACATCAAATTATAAGTGTTTCACCTTGTTTCTGTGGGCTGAATTTTTCTAAACGAATTTTACTTTGTTTGGAATTATAATTACATACATTGACTTGATTAATACTCTCATTTTTCATTCAAAATGAAATTTTAATAAACAACGCTCTCCTTGTGGGATCAACTCTTATTTCACCTATACTAAATTTGTTAATTAATTAAGGGTAGAAATAAAATATTAATTTGTATATGCTTGACGACACATATCAATAGCGTTCAAATATGCCACATATTACAGTATAGTAAGGACATATAAAATCAAATTAATAATACCTATTAGTTGCACTAATGTTCTTTTAATTAAACAAACTACCAAAATTGTAAAGGATAATAAAATCCTATAGATCTTTGATTTGCTAAGTTAGTTTATTCTGCAGGATATAGGAACCCTCTTTATTTAAGGTGACTGTTGACAATTCAGACAACCTTCTTCCTTCGCCCTTCTTCTTTCTTTTCCACCTTCTCCTTCTCTTCTTAAATAACAACCTTCTCTTTCTCTTCTTTCTCATCGTCCTCTTCAACCTACACCTCCTTTTTACTCCTCGAATTTATAGCATCCACTTATTTCATCAAATTTGACTTAAGAAAAACACCTTATTATCCATTAAAAACAAGTTTAGTGAGTTATATGCTGAGTTTTTTAAGTTGTGGATAAAGGCTTTAGTCTTATAAAAGTGAGCCTTAGTTGTAGTAATGAACTTTTTCACGAGCCCCTTAAGACTTTGCTTCCCCTCTTGTTATTTTAATTATAGAAACAAAGGGCTCGATTGTTCCAAGTAAAATTGGGATAATCTCTCTACTCTAAATATAACTATCTTTATAGAAAATGTTTTGAGGCCAATCCCCATGAAATTTGGTTTTTTGTACAATTTTCACAATTTATAAGGTGCTTGAAATTCATAATTAGGGTGACCACTATCACAAATGTCACATGCATCACAAATATTGTTTGATCTTCCAAATTCATATTATGAAGCCTCTGGCTCCAAATGTCTAATCTTCCTATATGCAAAGTGATTGCTTAATCTCTCATAGAATATTGTCCTACTCATCCTTCTATTATATTTGGTAGTTATAATATTAAATACTTAAACTTGAAATCTGGTCACAAACATAAGATTGAGAAGGAGAGCTCTAAAAATAAATAAATAAATAAATATCAAAAAAAATAAAAAGGTGATTAAACCAATAAAAATAAAGTTTTTCTAATATTACAATCTTCGACAATGATGCAAAAAATTAATATGATAAAAACAAAATAAAACACACAAAATAATACTAACAAATTGGTAAGGCAAGTGCACCTATCATTTTTATAGTATAGTTTAAGAGAGTTGAGCTCAATTCCACGAGGACTGTAACTACTAGTAATGACTGTCTTTTTATTATCTAATCAAATAAAAGAATGATTTAGATTAAAGAAAATAAATAAAACTAAAATTACAAATAAGAGTTAACCCATCAAGTTGATAGATAAGAATAAACAATTAGTAGAGTGACTAGTTTTAGAAAAAGAATCCGCCTATAACTTTACTATGCTTGAATTTGTCTTAATTAAATGATTAACTCTAGTTACTTTGACCAATAGAAATTCCTAAGTTACAACTATATGTCTCCCAAGTAATACAATCCTTATCCTTAAGTAATTGACCAAAATTTCTTTCCAATTAAAGCAAATAAAGAATATGTTAACTCACTTTGTGGATTCTCATGATAGGTTTCAACATAACTTAGAAAGATCATGTAGTTCTATCTCTAGCACTCATATAACCCTCCTTATTCATGTTATGGTCTATTCATACATATAATCAATGTATGAAATTCGACCTTAAATTAAAATGCCAGCATATCTCAATTCAACATAATAAAAATATGAACAATTATAAAAAATCTTATATTAAAATTAAAAATAAATTTAAAACATAATTCTAGGGTTTATGCCATTTAAATCTACATTTTAATATAGTTCTTAATCAAACAAAGTAAGTCAACAAAGAATTATAAAGAAAATAAGATCAAGGGATGAATTCTCATGGCTCTTGAATCTTAATGTTCTTAATTGATCTTAATGTAATCTTACTTTTCTCTAAAATGGTTTGTTTGTGATGTGCTCTTAGGTCTTCACTCCTTTTGACTGATTTTCATTCTTCCAAATGTCTCTTACCCTTTTCTCTTCTCCTCTTTCGTCTTTTGATCATGAAATGCTAAAAAATTAAATCAAAGATGAGTTAAAATGGGATCTTTAGGTCCTTATGTTGCTTTTACACCCTTGTCATCTTCTTTTTCAAAACAATTATTGTCAATATAGGTTTAGCACAACCCTGAGCTAGTCTTATATTACTTTTATCCAAAAACAATAAGAAACAAAATGAACCAGTACAAATAAAAGTTGGATATAGGTCCCTATTAGTCCTTTATTTATGAACATAGGTCTTTATTGCCTCTATGTTTAGCAATATAGGTTTTTGTTGCTTCCTTATTATGAGTTCTTCCTTTAAAATCATGCCAAAGTTTTTTCAACTCAAATCAAACTTAGCAAATTCATTCTTTCTTCACTAGAAAGCTAAATAAGGCCTGTAAATAAAATATAAGCTAAACGAACTGCTAAGTCATATAAATATCCTTAGAATATAAGATAAATATTCTAAAAATTATGTTAAAAATATTGTATAATTAGCATATATCACCATGCTTCAAACGATGTTTGATGATGTAGTTTTGTTATCAGGCTTCAACTAAGAATATAGGTTATTGTGTGAACCACTTTGGCATAAAAAATGATGGAGATTAGCTTACATTAGCACCTATTTTCAATCATTCTTATAATCTTTTATAAGGAATTAGAGGCTTAATGACCAGGGTAAATACTAAATGTATGAAGGTAGCTTTGAAAGGATTAATCAAAGAATTACAAAAAAAGGTCATTTAAGATTAATTAGATGCGTTGTTAAGATTGGTCACTTTTCTACTTGTTATGGAATATAGGATATGCTAAACACTTAACGATTAAGGATTGGAAAAAAATTAGAGAACCAAAAAACATAATGTAATCGATATCTTTGTTATATTGGTGTTAAGCACCAATCTTATGTTAGATTTAGGATGCTTAAGAAACATAATAAAATTAGTGTTAGTGTGCTCCTTCTGTCAATCTTAGACTCATCATCAATTTACAACTCATCATCAATTTACACCTGTAAAATTTCAAAAGCTAACTAGTTTTGATGTGGATGTTATACCAACAACAAACTTGTAAATTAATTATTTAGTTTTAAAAGGATTTGACTTTTCAAAGTTGTTTAGTTGTTTTTAATCAAATTATAATAAAATGGGAATATTATGTTCCTTTTAAGACTATAGTTTTTAAAGATTTTATATTTATTTAAGGTTTTCTTATTGATGCATTTTTAGACATTATTATTAATAATGTAATTTGAGAGTTTTTTTTTTCATTTTGTTAGAATTTTCTTTTAGTTCTTTGACAAAAACATAATATGATGTTATAAAGACAACTTATGAAGATCAAAATCCTCATAACTTTAGTTCTAATAAGCTAGTTTGATGAGGTTTGAGTTTTTCTTACTTGATTTGAAGATGTACCTATGGTATTAACTCATTACTAGGTGTTAGAGCTTTGTTTCTTGGTATTTGTTAAGTATTTATTTTTCTTTCTTCATATTTGTGATTGTGTCATCCATCATTAATTTTGCCCAATTCCTTTTATTTGCCATTCTTTCTAATTTAGAATTCACCTTTTGTGTTCTTCAATTAAGCTATTCCTATTCTTTTTCTCTTGTACTTTTGAGTTAGTGCACATCATATACATAAAATTTAAAAAGTCAAAGAAAATAAAAGCAAAAAAAAAGAAAAATTCGTAATCAAAAAGTGTGCATAAATATCAAATATTACGTAAATTGGTCATAAATTGTTCAAATATGTTATAAAGTATTCTATTCCTTTTCCTTTTGTAAAAGACTTTTTAATTTTTTTTTAATTTTGCTTCCTTTGTTTTCTCTTTTTCATTTCACTTCTTTTGTTCTTTCTTATTAAGTTCGCTACCTGAAGTTATAAGCTCCATTGTTACTTGTTGCTTTAGTATGATAATTGATATACTTCTTTTTAAAGGGCTTATAAGGGGAAGTTGAGTGGTAGAAGACAAAAGTAGTGAGAACATCAACGAAAAAGCTAAAAATTGAGTGATTAAATAACTTAATCATGGGTGTAAACACATAAGGAAGTGTGTAAGGAAAACCAATATTTTTGTTAATAACATTTTCTTTGTAGGTTTTAAACATAAATAGCGGTGAAGATAATATAGAAATCAATCTTAATATGTTTATGAAGGTTATCTATGACCAATTCAAGGTTTTGAAAATAAGGTTGGATATATTAGAGACCCTATCTAGATCTAAATCTTTAGAAAACATGCATTTAAAAAGGAGGAAGAGGAGGATTTCGATTATGATGAGAGTAATTCTAGGAAAGGCAATAGAGTTGTTTCACAATGAGATGGTAGTTTGGATAGTATTAAGATGAAAAGACCTACCTTTCAATGGAAGAATGACATCAAACTATACTTGGTGTATGAAGAAAGTTAAAACATACGTTTATTATAATATATGTTTAATTTTCATAATGACTTCCAGGAAAAGAAGGTTAAACTAATAGTAGTTAAGTTTGCAAATTATATAATGTTTTGTGGGATCAATTTATATCAATATGCATATAAATGGTGAGAGACCTATTCATTCAAAGATGAAGGTAGTTATGCGTAAGAGGTTTATACCTAACCATTATTATAAGGGCTTACGTAGAAAGTTCCATTATTATAAGGGCTTGTGTAGAAAGTTGCAAGAGTTGATGAAAGGCTTCATAAGCATAAAGGATTATAGCAAGAATATGTAGATAGTCATGATTAAGGCTAATGAAAAGGAGGATCGTGAGGCTACTGTGGCAATATTCATTGGTGGATTAAATAAAGAGATAGCTGATGTGTTGGAATTGCAACTTTATGTAGAGATACAAAATTTGTTGTATGTAGTTATCAACATGAAAAGACGATTGAAGCATAAAGGTGTTTCCAAATATGATTCAACTTCTAGCCAAGATTATGATCCCTTACCATCCTCAATACAAAATTTAGTTTTGATATGGTACAATACCAATATCGGTCAATATTGAGCATTGTTTTAAGCAATTTTTTAAAATTATAAAATATTTTTAGATTTTATAAAATTGTAAAATGTTCCTTCAATATGTTCTACTATATCATTTTTAAGGTTACATTAACCTTATCTTAAAATATTATAATAATATATAGTTAAATTAACGTTTTTCTCATTATTTATATTAATATTAGTTTTCACATATTTTACATGTAAACAATAACCACAATTAATATAAGAAAAATATTGTTATATTATCATACATATATAAAACTAATAATAATATAAAATACATAAAAACATTACAATTTACATCATATAGTAAAGAATAATTACATTAAAACATCTTATAGTAAGAATCATATAGGTCCATAAGTATTACAATAAAAGTTTTGTCAAGGAACACAATAAAGTAGAAATGAAACCTGAAACAAAATACTTATAATTAAAAGTTTTATATTTATATTGCATATATAGAATTTTTCATATAGATCAAATATAAGTGAGATAAAAAGAAAAGAGAAAAAAAAAACTTAGAACTTCATTCAATGACATATATGCTCAAATCACATTAACTATAATTTTCATGTAGTCAAAAATCTGTATCAATGAGACGATTCTCATCATCAATATCATTCAAATTCATTGCCCTAAATAGCATGTCAATACTTTCTTATTCAGGATTATCTTTGAAATCACTCTCATCTATAAAACATGGTTTCTTAGAAACTTAATTTGCTAAAAAATCGAAATGTCAATGTAAACTAGATCTATATAACTATTTATTCTATTAAGAGTCCTAGTAAACAAATAAAAATTAATTTCCAAAAATTATATGCAAGTTAATAATGATAATAACATACATTTCTCGAAACTTTGAGTTGCATCAAATAAAAACCAAATCGTTCAATTGTTTGTGTTCCAATCTTTTTCTTTTTCTTTTTCTTTTTCTTGGAATAGATGAATTCAAAAGTACTTGAATTCCTTAAATACCCAGTTATACTCATACATTGACTCATAATTAGAATTAAAGACCTTTGTAATTCGGAAACACCACTTCTGAATTTGTCCCACCAAGCAATTGTAAGATAATAAAAGTAACATTATAAACAAAATAAAGTGATGATTAATTCTAAAAAAGTAACAAAAACAAAGAAACATATAGATGGATTAAGTTTGTCTCTTTTACGAATTGCAATATACATTTTAAAATCACTTATGATCCTTATATGCCTCAATTTGTAAACTAAGAAGATCTTCCATCATCTCATATGAAACACTTATTATGATAGTTAATATCATTCTTCTATAACTCCAACTTTCTTTGTAAAACCTGATCTAAAATAGACAATAAGATTTGAAAATGCCCTAATAGCAAACATCAAAGAGTAAAGTGGTCTTTCCTATCTTTCATTAATGGCTGCAAGATAAGGTATATATAAGGAAGACTTATTTTTCAGATTGACCTTAATTACTTCTTCTGTCTTTTCTATGGCATCATAAAAATAACTCGTTGTTGTCTTTCATCATTATTAGCCAGACAAATTGCTCTCACCAAAGGCTAATAAATTTTGATAACTAACTAAAATTGGGACCAAAATTCATAATTTTTAGGTATAATTCTTGAAACCTCCATTCTAGCTTTAGAACTGACGTACTAAGATACAACCCACTTGTTACTTATAATCATTTGTCTTAGCTCCATCTTTATTAGAAAAGAAACAATAAAGTAATAAGAAATTAGTTGTAAATCTTGTAATAGCATAATGATACGAATTCTTACCACACTTTCTCATAAATTTTAGAGCCTATGTATGATTATAAATGAAATTAGTCAATTTTCTTGCTTTTTGCATAGTTTCATCAATGATAGGAAAGTATCTAGAATCTCTTATATGTTCCAACATCAAGTCAATGCAATGTGCAACATAATGAGTTTAATAAAAGGAATTATACTTACTTTACAACCTTTTCTTAGTTGCTTACTTGCTTTATAAACATAATCATTATCAATAATTAATTGTATAATATTTTAGACCTAACATCATTCACAATTTCATCAAAATATATCAAACAGAGTATCGACATTTCTTACAAGATCATTTGCATCAATGGACTTTTAAAACATCATCCCTTTAGTATAATAAACTAAAATTTTGATAATAAGGTTATATCTTTTATTTTTCCAACCATTACACATGATTAAACACTTATAAATTGTCCAAGTCATTCTTCTTTCATCTAAATTACTTTTTATTTCACAAATAGAGCGACTTAAAAGATTATCTCTATAATCATCAATTGAAGGAGATTTATATCTTGGACTGTAAGAGACAATAACATCCATTATAGGCTAGTAATAATAAGATTGAGAAACATTAAATGAACTACCATTTAGCATTGTCATGTCCTTATTAAAACCTACGTCTTTAGATTGTAAGGCAACATGAATTCAAGGTGGAGTTTCAGGAATCGTTTATGAAATAAAAAAGGTAAACAACTATCTTCTTCTCTTCTTCACATCATTCATAACAATCCTTTCTTGTCAGGTAGAAATACCACACATTGCTAGTATCATCCTAACCTCCATAAAAGGATTTCCACTACCAATTTAATATTTTAGTCATTGATTTCCATCTTTCTCATTCTAATACTCTTTAAGGAAAGTTTTCATCTAACAATTCACGTTATAGCTAACTTTCTTACAAAGATCCACATCACTTGTGATCCTAGCTCAATTATTATTTACTCCAATGATTTCCATACCTTTCAAAAGTTTATTGAAATATAAACAAACAGTAGGGTTCTTCATACCAGGAACTGATCTAACATGAGCTTAAGATGGATCATCGAATTATCAGGAGTACTTAAACTTTCCTCTATTTACATGTAAAAATAAATAAAGACATAAGTCAATATTAAATTAATATCTTTATATCAAAAATAAAGTTTTTACATATGAAAGTAAATTTATTGAAAATATATTAACCATAATTAATATATAAACAAATATTGACACTTTTACAACATTAATATAAAAGTTAAAAATGCTTACTAACAAATTAGAAATACATGACCAAAAAAAAACACATGACAACTAGAATATGCAAAATGTGATTTATTAGACAACCTAGAAGAAAATTTAAAACACCATTCATTTCTCTGGATCTTATTATAAATTGGTGGTTTTAGTAATAATCTTAATAATTTTCTTTTTCAGATTGTTACTATTCAAAGAAGCATATCATTATGAGGAAGGGGCTATACACTATAATTGTTCAATTTGTTTTCAGATACTATTAGACAATACCTAATATTCCTTAACTATACATTTAAAACTTATATATGAAAATGTATAATGTGAAAAATGAAAGTATTTCAAAAATAGAATCTACTATTTCTCATCCACATTTCACTTGAACAAACTCATTTTTACATCATTAAAGAATGAAGATGCCAACTGTAATTTCTTTTTCCTTTCTTTCTTTTAAATTTATTTAAGTAGTTAAGAATAAAAAAGCCTTTAATAGATATTAAACCTTATAACATGGCCACTTACTTAACAAATAATATAACTGATAAGGTGGATTTATCTTCTAAAAATAATGAACAGATTTTTATAAGATAGTTGGAGTTACTATGACCAGGAGCTACATCGCAATAATGATATGCTACATAGTAACGATAGGAGCTATTTGGTGACAAGGACACTAATGAGGAAGTGACTGGATGGCGAGATAGTGAGAGTTGAGAGGTTAGGAGTTGAGAGAGGCAATCGAATGGGGAAAGTACAAAAGGAGGGTCAGGTCAAGGTTAAGAAATTTTAATTCTCTTTTCAATTTAGTCTAAAGTTTAAAAAAATTATAGTTTTAACTAGTACTTAATTAGTATTATTTTCAAGGTATCAGTTCTTACCATGATTTGGTATAGTACTAGTAATATGAGTACCATTTTTAATAAGTACAACATATACTAACCAGTATGATATAAAACTTGATAAGTGTAAATTGCATTGTGTTTTAAGGCATAGTTTGATATGTGTTTAGCTGCTAATTCAATCATTTTAGTATAGAATTGTGATAGTTTATTAATTTATTTATGTTTTAAGTGTTTTATGGGTTAGTACAAGTCTTTAAGCTTAAATATTATGTTTTTGAGGTACCTTGATGTATTTGCTAGTGTTTCAATGTCAACATCGAATAATAGAGAAGTTTCAAAGACATTTAGGTCGAAACAATGGCTCACGATCTTGGCATAATAGGCCATGATAGTGACAGAAGCACCAGAGTTGGCCCACGATCGTGGCCTACATGCCACGATCACAACAGAAGCCCAGGAAATGGCCCATAATCATGGCTTACATCTGGCAAATGCGCAGATACTCAAGAACGTCAAGTTTTGAGGGATTTTAGACCTTTCAAACCTCGGAAAAACCCTAGAGTTACCCAAAACACATGAGGATATTTAAAGAACAAGAAAAGAGGCAGAGAGGAGCTTTTGCATCAGCCGCCTTGAGAAACCCTAGAGAGAAATCATCGAGAGATAGAGGAAGAGAAGAAGGAAGAGAGAAGAGGAAAAGAAGCTGACTCAACATAGTTCCCAGATCAGGAGGTTTACCGACATCGCTACCTCCTATCATCCATTTAGATTGTATTTTTTGTTTATTTTCAGTTTTATTATTGTATAGAATTGGATTGAACAGTGATGATAACATTTAGAATGTCGAGGATGTTCTAAACTCACCTTCAGAATTTTATTCTTGAATTAATGAAAATTTGATTGTTTATGTGTTTATTAGATTTGTTGTGGTTTGATTCTGCGATTGCATAATTTGATAATAAATTCAGAGGGTGAATCAAATGGAAAATGATTAAATTGGGTTAACAAGAGTTAGGTGATTTAATAGAAACAAGAATTGAATCAGATCAAGAAATTATGCAAAGAGAGATCTTGTATAGGTTTCCGATAGTTTATTAGAGAATTTTAGAAATAATCAGGGTTTTGGATAGGTTGTGCATGGAGAGATGGCAATCTCTATAATCTAATTAGGGTGTATGATTTAAGGTTAATGGTTATAACTCGAGAGAAAGTAATCAACCTTAGGATAGTCTTGAACCAATAATCCAATAATTCATAATCAGTTAGGTTAGCATTAAGGATAGGTAAAATTTCTTTTCTCTCAATTGGTAATTTCTTTCAGTTGATTCTTGGGTGTGTTGTAATTGCTTAGTAATTAGTATTTTTGTATTTGAATCTTAATTTGATTAATCGAATTAAATTCTCGTATTAGTTTCGTTGCATTTTGACTTTCTGTTATTTGCTTCTAGTTTCAGATTTTAGGATTAGATTAGTTCCCTCCTCGTAGTATTAACACCTTTGTTACTACGCTAACGAATCGTGCACTTGTGGATTATCAAGGTTTAATAATTAAAACTTACACACAATCAACCAATGATCAAGTTTTTGGCATCGTTGTTGGGGAGACGATTAGAACAATCAATTAGGAAAGCTCAACGTGAAGAAGAAGAAGAAGAAATCGCAAAAGCAACAATGGCCAAGGAATTTCAGCAAGATTTGGATCACGAAGCGGACCAAGGATGCCAACAAAGAACCCTTATGGATTTCATGAGACCAGGGTTCAATATAGCTAACCAAGGAGTAGCTAGGAGACTCGTACAAGTAGCCTCTTTCGAAATTAAACCAACCCACCTAAACATGCTTCAACAAAATGTGCAATTCTATGGACTAACGAATGAAGATCCCAATGCACATATGTTAAATTTCCTTGAAATTTGTGATACCTTTCGGTACCATCAGATGTTGGAGGATACATTCAGAATTAGACTCTTCCCTTTTACCCTAAGAGATAAAGCAAAGGCCTAGTATTACTCTCTCAACCCAACTAATGTCACCATTTGGGATCAATTAGTTCATGCCTTTTTAGACAAGTATGTTCCCCTTACTAAGACCACAGAGATTATCAAGGAGATTACCAACTTCCAGCAAGTGAGGAGGAATTGATCTATGAAGCGTAAGAATGATACAAGGACTTGCAACAAAAATGCCCACGCCATAACATACCTAAGGAATCTTTGTTGCAAACATTCTATAATGAAGTAACCCCACATACGAGAGGCACGATTGATACAGCTTTGAGAGGATCATTGATAAGAAAGACGATAGAAGAAGCAGAAGAGTTGATAGAGGAGATGGCGAGTAATAGTTGCCTATGGACGAACGAGCGGAGTAAATAACCCACTACCTTCCGAGAATAAAAAGGAGTTGTAACTATTGATCAAATGATGGAGATGCAGGCAAAAATTGACAACTTAACTCGACAACTCAACAATATGAAGGCTTCGTCCTCAGCTTCGGTAATAGTCATGCAACTAAAGTGTGAACTCTATAGACAAATGAACCATGATACGGGACTGCTTCTTGATGAAGGATTATATGGGAGCCCAATATGGATGAGGAGGGGGGAACAATCCTTACTCCAACATATACAACCATGGGTGGAAGAATTACCTTAACTTCCCTTAGACAAACAATGCTGGAGGATAATTCAGACCCTAAGGACAACTAGGTTTCCAACAAGATAAACCAAGCTCAATGGAATCCAAGTTGGATAGGATTTTAGATAAAATTAGAAGCATAGAGGATGCACATAGGAGGCTTGAAAGCAAGTTCGAGCAAGTCACTAAGAACCAAGCCTCCTCAATGCATAATTTGGAAGTCCAAGTAGGTTAATGAGCAGAGGCAATTTCAACTCAGAATGTAGGAAACCTTCTAAGTAATACCGAATCTAACCCAAAGGAATAGATCATAGCCATTAGTCAGGCCTAGGAAAAGAAACTCAAACATACGAAAGAAGATGGAGATAATGGAGAAGGATAAGCAAATATGAAATTCCTTTCAAGTGAGCTCATGATTAAGCCAATTGAGGAACCTCGACCTGAATTTCCGTACCCTATTCTAGCTCAGTGAAAGTCACATTTAAGTAAGGCGACGAGGCATTCTAAGGAGGTTGAATTAAACAATGTTGAGGACATAATAGAACATCTACAAATGAGGCTCAAGCTCAGGGAATCAATCAAGAAGAAGGTTAAGGAGCACACAGTGGAAGAAAACCCTAATATAGCATAAAAAAAGGACCCAGGGGATTTTTACATTCCTTGCAATATCAATGGAGTTAAAATACACAGGGCATTTATAGATTTGGGAGCAAGTATTAATTGATACCCTATACCTTTAGTCAAAAATTAGGGTTAGAAGAGTTAGAACCCACTACGATGTTAATGAAGATGGTGGACATAACAATTCATCGAGCTAAAGGTATTATTAAGGATGTGCAGATACAAACTGATATTTTTACCTTCCCCACACACTTCTTTGTATTGGATATTGGAGAAGATGTGGAAACCCCTATGGTCCTTGGATGACCATTCTTGGCTACTACTCGCTCAATAATTGACGTTGATGGGGTAAACTAACTCTGAGGGTCGGAAAGCATCAAATAACCTTCATTGTGTCAAAGAATGAACAGTTCTCCCTTACTTCCAGATAACATCAAAGAAACCGAAACTTGAGGACAATGTGAAGATATTGAGGACCATGGGAATGCATTTAGAAAGAAACGATCGCGGAGGAGAAGGTGAAGTAGAAGGAAGGTGGAACCCAGGGCATTTTAGCTCATGTGCAAATGGTAAAATCGTGACTGCACTACCATTACATTATTCATTTGAACCACTTTGAGCACAAGAAGAGTGTCGACCTACCGACGTTAAAAAAAAGCACTACATGGGAGGCAAACCATGAATTGTTAATTCCTTTGACGTTTAGATAGTTTGAATTTCGTAGTTAGATTATTTCATTTCCAAATAAGGTTAGGAAGGCATAGGACTTCAACATGAGTTAGATGATCAAGGAAGCAAGCAAAAGAGAGGTGAAACAGTTATAAATAGTTAGGAAGTGATCTCGGGAATGTGTAGAAGGACAAAATAAGAAAAAAAAAATCAAAAATTGGTATGGCCTGCTGCAGGGTAAAATTGTCCACGTGATTTTCATCTAATTTTTTTTTACCATTTTACCCTTCCTTCACCTATATATTCACTTCATACTTTATTTTTTCACTCACTTTCATTTTAACTTCATCTCTCTAAGTTTAAAACCTCCAAACACTCTCACTTCTCTCTAGCTAACTTCCAAATTTTCACTTTATTCCAACTTCCATCTACTTGCAATCCAGTATGCCGTGCATTAAGCAGTTAGCAAAGCGCAACCAATCATCAGGACAAGGGAGAAGGAACAGGATGGCAGACTTTGGGGTACCCTTCTCAATCTACACAGAGGAGGAAGGTACTTTTTTTCCAATCCTTTAATGTTAAACAAATAGTATTCCCAAAATATTTTGACTTTGATACGCTTGATAGGCTAGAATTGCGAGATAGGGTAGAAAATCTAGCAGAAAGAATTCAATGAGCTAAGTTTATACACTTCCAATATTCTATCTACTAGGAGCTCACTCTCGAATTCTTCACTTCCCTTTATTTTGAACCTAGTAACCCCAAGGAAATGTGGTTTAGGTTGCAGGATGAACGTATAAGCTAAACATTGAAATCATGTGTGATATTTGTGGGTTCCTCGAATCTTCCATTATCAATCAGCATGATGATTTTCGTGCTTCTCACTATTAGAATGAGCTCACTAGGTTAGAGCGATTTGATGCTAAGAGTGCCCACAACAACATTATATGAACCTATGAGCTCTGGTTATTACATAAATTCATATGTCAAATGATTTTTGAAAAATCAAAAACCAATAAGTGCTTAACAAAGGAACTTTTTCTGTTGTGGTGTATGGATCACAGCATTCCAGTGTGCATCTCCACACATGTGTTGAATGCTATTGTTGTGACTCTGCATAAGAGGAGCAATAATTTAGGTATGGGGTACTTGGTTTCTGTCGTTACTAAGTACTATGGCATGGATGGTAGTGGCCTAACCATCTACCTCCCTGATTTTCTAAATCACCATCATTTGAGGAGTGTTGAAATCCTAAAGTTCGGTAACATGGAACTCTGGGACATCAACCAAAAGACTTATGTGAAGATCAGATCTAGTCAGGCGAGTTCTAACACGGTGCCGCCTCAGCAGGCAGAAGAGGACTCGACTAGCGAGGAGTCCAAAAAGGAAGGAGACACAGAAGAACTTGACTGAAAGAAAGTGCTCGATACAATCTCCACCAACACCAAGGTAATTACAGATACACTTACGGAAAACTTTAGAAGGATGAAGGATAAGGCCTGCACACAATGACGTCAGAGCTAGGATATACATCGTGTTCATCGATACTTTGAGGCTCAAGGCATCCAACTACCACCTCTGACACCATCTCCGCCTCTATTACCATGAGGCTTTATTTCTAACCCTTTTCTTTTAAATTTAGTCTTCATTTTTGTTTTTGTTTTATTCTATTTTATGTTACTTCTCACTATGTGTGTTTATTTGTCTCCTTCTCACATTGAGGACAATGTGTTGTTCAAGTGTGGGGAGGGTTGTGTGTTTTGCTTTGAGTGTGAATTTTGTATATTGTATGATAATTTGTTAGGATCCATATTGTGAATTGTGTGAATGTGTTGATGACTTAGATGGAATGAAATTGATTTAATTTTGAACATAATCTATTAGGTTACGAAAAGTCATTAGCTCGCGAAATTAGTAATCTGGGTTCTTTAGCTAAATACGCAGGTTAATTAGATTTAGTGTTTGTTTCTCACCCTCTAAATTGTCACATTCATTCAAAATGTTAGGTCTTTCGACTAAGTAGCTTTGCTAGTATTTTTTTCATGAAAACGAGTAGCTAAAGCAACAAGGTAGGCATTAAATAAAAAAAATGTTTGCTAATTTTTAAATAAATAACTATTTCACTAGCCTTCGGGTTATGAATAGAGCTAGTAGCTAGTTGAGAACATGATGTAGTCGAGTAACCGGATCAACATGTATCACAAATATGTGCCTTTGTGTCAAAAGGCTATAGTGACATTCCAACCAAGCAGCTTAATAAAAACATGACTTAGTCGAGTAACCGGATCGACATTCATCACCAATGTTTGCCTCCACATAAAAGACTGGGTCAATGTCCATAAAAAGTAAATAAAAAATGTTTCCCAATAACAACCTACCGAACTTGTAAATAACTTAACTTTTCATGAAAATGTACTTAGGAGTATTTACAAAGTTTGAAGGACCAAATAATTATTAATGTGTGTGTACAATTGAAAAGGGTGAATAACTTGACATTTGGGTCTTGATTAAATATGTATATTTAGTCCAGAGCCCTTAGACGCAGATTTTGCACGTTAATAATTTGGAACAATTTGAATGATTGTGTTTAAAGTTAAATTTATTTCATAAAGTTGAAGCCATTGTCTCATTACTGCAGTGTGTGCTTTGTGATTTTGTGTGTTTGTTATTTTGATAAGTGTAAATGCATCGTGTTTTAGGGCATAGTTTGATATGTGTTTAACTGTTAATTCAATTATTTAGTATGTGTTTAGGTTAGAATTATGTTAGTTTATTAATTATTTATGTTTTAAGTGTTTTATGGTTAGTACAAGTTTTTGAGCTTAAATATTATGTTTTTGAGGTACCTTGATGTGTTTGCTAGTATTTTAGGGTTAACATTGAAGAACGGAGAAGTTTCAAAGACATTCAAGCCAAAACAACAAATTCTGTCAAGCACCAGAGTTAGCCCACAATCGTGACAAAAACACCAGAGTTAGCCCATGATCGTGGCCTACATGCCACGATTGTGACAGAAGCCCAGGAAATGGCCTACAATAGTGGCCTGCAGGGCCATGGTCGTGACCTGTGTAGGGCAGACGCGCAGACACTCAAGAATGTCAAGTTTCAAGGGAATTTTTGGACTTTTCAGACCCTAAAAAAATACTCAAAGGTTACCCAAAACACAAGAGGATATTTAAAGAACAAGAAAAGAGGCAGAGAGGAGCTTTTGCATCAGCCACCTTAAGAAACCCTAGGGAGAAATCATCGAGAGATAGATGAAGAGAAGAAATAAGAGAGAAGAGGAGAAGAAGCTGACTTGATGTAATTCCCGGATCAGGAGGTTTCCTGACGTCGTTGCCTCCCACCATCCATTTAGATTGTATTTCTTGTTTATTTTAAGTTTTATTATTGAATAGAATTGGATTGAACAGTGATGATAGGATCTAGAATGTCGAAGATGTTCTAAACTCACCTTCGAAATTTTATTCTTAAATTAATGAAAATCTGATTGTTTATGTGTTTATTGGATTTGTTGTGGTTTGATTATGTGATTGCATAATTCAATAATAAATTGAGAGGGTTGAAGTGAATCACAAGTTAGTAAAATGATAATTTACACACAAGAAGGGGGGTTAAATTGTGTAAACTTTTTCGTTTTACCCTTCTTTTAAGAACACTCGTTTAATTCAGATTTACTATAACTCTTGTAAAT
>JAOTAX010000197.1:9118517-9144647 GCA_025629825.1 Erythroxylum guanchezii
CCATAAGGATTATTAGTAGAAATGTTCTGGTGGTGCACCTTTATCGTGGGATACTCGTCGGAGCGACCTTCGGGTTTCCCGCTGTATACCCTACAGTGAGGGGGCGCTACATTGATTACTTTTCTACATATTATGGAAGACAGGATATGCTTAACATATAAAGAACAAAGCTTGGTGAAAATTAAAGAATGAGGAACATGATGTAATCGACTTATGGCATTTATATGACACTAGTGTCAGTTTTGTGCTAGATTTAGGAAGTTTGAGAAAAATGATCAAATTGGTGTCAATGTGCTACTTATGTTTAATGCCATACTCATCATCAATTTGCACTTATAAAATCTCAGAAAGACGTTAGTATGGATGTTGGACAGGCATCAAACTTGTGAATTAGTTGTTTAATTTTAGAAGGATTTGACTTTTCCAAGTTGTTTGTTTACTTTTAATCATATTATGATTAGCGAGAAATGTTATTTTCGTTTTATAACTCTAGTTCTTAGAGTTTTATACCTATTTATGGTTGTTTTATTGATGTAATTTGTTAGATATTATAATTTATAATATAGTTTGAGAATTTTTCTTCACTATATGAGAATTTTCTCTTTATTCTTTGACAAGAACTTCAGTTGATCTTATTAAGGCAACTTGTAGGATCAAAATCCTAACAACTTTGGTTTTATTCAACTGGTTTGATTAAGGTCAAGTTTTTCTTGCTTGATTTGAAGACAATCCTAGATTTTTAATTTCTTGTAAATCGAGTTTTATATGATTTCTAACCTAAGGTTCATATTAAAAATTAGGGAAACCATTTTGCTTTAATCATACTCTTAGCCAATTTTTGTAAGACTTCTATTATTCCTCTCTCTTACATTGTTTTGTTATTATTTATAGCTAGTTGTTAATTGCCTTAGAATTTTAATTTTTTAATGGAAACTTTCAAATTTATTGGAAATAATTGCACCATGGTCTATCTTTAAAATTTTTAAGAAACGTCCACTTTGCATTTTAACACTAACTCCTGAATTTTTTAAAGATATATTAGGCTTATGTTTTTTTTGGCAAAACAAACCCATTGAACCTATTATAACCATCAACAAACATAACAAAGTAAATTGTATTATTTAAATAAGGGACCTTCATTGGTTGACAAACTTTTATATACACGATATGTAATTTTATGTTTTAAATTGCAAGTAAGCGATGTAGTTGTAGGTAGCATTGACAAGTACGTGTCGATCCTATAAGCACTAGAATTACTAGTACTTACCATTTTCCTATTATGTAGCCTAACAAATTATGGTGTTTAAGATAAATTAAATGAAAATTTAAAATAATAAAATAAAATATAACAACACAATTAACTAACTAGAACAAAGATTAAACTAAGAAACAATTACAAACAATGGTACCTGGATTTTGAATCCCGCTAGGACTTCTTATGCAATTATGATTTCACTAATCAATTTAATCTTTAGTTTATTAGACCATGAAATTTTCTATCTTATGTTAATATCTTTATCAAGACTATTAACACCTAACCCTCGATTAATTAACTGAAACCTCTTTCTAGTTACAACTGCTAAGATTACATTAATTGATTTGTATATTTCACTATTAGGCTTAACCCTAATCCAAATGATTTATGTTGACATATCTTTAGGTTTGCATGCAATTTCTTTCAATTATAGTATATTTATTCATACAAAAGGATTTCTCAATCTCAATTACACGAAATCATACATGAAATAATATACTAGAATATAAATTCAAGAATAATAAAAAAACATAATTGAATCTCAATGAAACTAAAGAATGAATTAAGATAAAATAAAATCACTACAAGTTCAATCACATAGTTCATCTAATCCAAGTGCCATCAAAGTTTAGCTCATAATCATAGCATCATGACTAAAGGAAAAATAGAAAAATAAGAGAACCATAACAAGATCCTTTTTAATCTTCATAAAATTCACTTTAAATTGGTTAAATTCTACACCAAATATGTTTCCTTACTTATTCTTCGTTCCCTTTATCGTTCTAGGCCATCAATTTGTATTTTTTCAAGCCTTATATGAACCTTTTTTTTTCCTTCTTCTCATAGCACTCACTCAACCATATGTATAACCGTGTCCCTCAATCTTACTTTAATCTTAAAAAATCATAAACAAATATGATCATAGAGTGCTACATAGGTAGCCACAAGATCATGTAGACTTATATGAACACCCACCAAAATAGGTTCAATTGTTTCATTTTCAATCCCCATTTCACCATAATTCTTCTCTTTTTTATTTATGAAGGCAAATAAGACTTAAAAGTACAATAGAAATAAAATAAGTACCGTAAACAATAAGAAAACCTTGAATAAACGAGCAAAATGCATTAAATCTAAGATTAAAAATATAGTTTATTTGGCATTTATTAATGCACTAGCTCAATAGGTCCGGCTACTCTTCTAACTTATCTTTTAGAAAAAGTCTCTCAATGTTGTTTTCCAAAAATAACTCTCATAAAATTTTTTAAGACCTTCAATATGAGACATTCTATCCACTTATATTTTAGAAGATAAATCATTTAAACTTTTGAAATTTAAATGCGTATACCTATAATGTCACAACCAAGACTTATTTCTTTAAAATACTTTAAAAGTATGTTGTTTACTTTCAACATGAAAGGGAAATATATTGCTATTGATCATTTATACTTTGAGAAAAAAAAGTCTTACTTTAATTTAAAAAATAGCACAAGACAAATCCTTAAAAAAACGAACAATCCTCTCATAAAAATTGACCCACATTCAACATATTAAAATTAAGATATGGATCATAGAGGACATCTTTAATACATTTATTACTACTTGAGAATAGTTGCACACTTCCTTTTTATATAGTTCATGAACTATGTCATCTCCCATTTTTAGAGTTTGAAATGACTTATCCAAAATGATAAAACCTTCCAATTTATTGTCATATGATTACTACACTGATTGTTCATGAACCAAACATTTGAAAGTGTGATTGTTGAATAATAAAAAAAGAAGAATAGACTCTCACTTTCACCATTTGCATCTTGTTTAGCAAAATTAGCATGCTTCTCATGTTTTTCCTTCAACATGCAACACTTTTCTAATATGGCCAAATTTATCACATTAATAACATTGAAGATTGTGGGTTTACCAATTTTCTCTTCCTTATTATGACTCTAACCTTGATCACTAAATGTTTACCACTATAGCCACCTTTTTTTTTTCTTGATAGAAATAATCACCATGACCTCTTTTACTATTTGAGGGATATCATACCGCATCAATTGGTGTTGGTCGATATATACTATATCGGCCTAAAAATATATATAAAGACTCCATCTCATACTAGGCCAAAGTATAGGTCGATACATAAAATAATAGTCAATACCTATCCTTAAATGTGAATTTAAAAACTAAAAGGACTAAATTGAAAAGGATAAAATTTTCCCTTAATTCAATCCTAACCTTTACCATAATAGCCACTAAAAACAAGTTTTCTCTCCTCTCCCGTCCTTTGTGCCAATTTATTGCCTTCTCAAATCTTAAATAGCTACCTTCTTCTCAAATCTCAAATCTCAAATCTTCACTAGTCATTGACTTCTCATCCTCCCTTTCGTTTCCTTCTCTGTTTGCTTTGTCCTCTGTTATCAACTTATAAGCTTGCCACTTGCCATGCTTCTGATGTGCTTTTTGCTTCTCTCCTCACTGCCATCATTAACTACTCGATCCTCTCCTCAACAATCAACACTCTTTAGTCTGTACTCTTCCTTCTCTCTTCAATTATGTCTCAGGCTCTTAGCTCCTAAGTTGTGCATTGAAGACTTGAATAATTAAACAAAAAGTTATTGGAATGTCGTGATTTCTATTTAAGAATAGTTTAACAAATTCTTTAAGGTGTTACTCTTACCAGTTACATCACTAAAGAGCTTCTTCCTTTTTTTTTTTTCTTCCTGAATATATGTGCTTTGAATAATACGTTGATCATTTTCATTGTCAATTATATGGAAATTAATATTAAACTTTAGGTAATTTAATTTCTCCATGAATATATTAAACCTAAGGTAATGTGATTTCTCTATTATTATATTAAAATAACTTTTAAGATCTGCCTTGTTTTATACTCATTATTCAACATAATGTAAAAATATGAATGTTTAAGTAATTTTTCTTTTTATCTTATAATAAATCCATTTTTACAATGTGCATTGTCAAAAGAAAGATGCAACTAAGATAGAAATAGTGGTATATTTTTAATATACCTATATATAATTTTTCAATTTCCTCTACGATATTCATTCAACTTTTAGCATGTCTAAATCAAAATTATATCCTCTAGATTAGCACAGAAGCTGTATGGATATGTCATGAATATGGTAATAACGTTTTCAATACATTAGCTTTACGAATTTTAATTTTTCAATTATTTATATATGATTAATCTTATCATTACTAACTTTTAAATTTTTATAAGTAAGTAATCTTTTAAATTTTATAGCTAAGTAATCACTTTTGATTTTTTATAAACATCAACTTTACATATATTGAGAGATTTCTCTATTCCACAATTTAAACTAGTGATTTATATCTATGGAGTTGTTAATTCAATTTTGACGTATGTCTTTATTTATTTATACATATAAATGGAGGGAAGTTCACTTACTTCTGATAGTTTAACCTCTTTAGGAAGATTTGAAGATTCAACTTGGACTCATGCCGGATTGATTCTTGATATGAAGAATCATATTATTTGTATTATAACAAATATTTGAAAGGTAGAGGAATCACCAAATTAAAGAAATATTTAGCTGGGAGTCAAAGGTAATGTGAACTCTTGTAAGAAAATTAGCCATAATGTGAAATAGAAGATGAAAATTTTACTTAAAGAGTATTAAAATAAGAAAGAAAAAAGGAAAAGACTTAATTATAAAATTAGTAGTGGAAGTTTTTTTATAGTGTTTAAGATGACTAACAATGTTGAAGGTGATATTCCTATCCAACATAAAAGGATTACTACAACTAATGTGAGGAAGAGAAGAAAACAAGTGTCTAACATTTTTGCTCCATGAACAACTATTGGAGCTTGACCTTTAATTCATAGTGCATTACAATTTAAACAAGTAGCTTATTATGTGAATATGACACTGGCTAGATGATGGTGTGATGTAGGTGACTCATTCAATATTACTTACTCTTATTGTTACCAACCTATGGCAAATGTTTTTTTCTCTTACAATCCAAGATTTAAAGCTCCCTAAAATAATGACTACAAAGGATGACTACAAAGGTAATCTTCTGAGCAACTCTTTTTTTGAAATAAAAAGTAATTTTAAGTGAAGGAATAATGATTTGAACAACTTACGAGCGTTCAATCTCTTGTGATGGTTGGACAAATAGAAGATATAAGCCTATCGTTAATCTTTTTGGTTTATTTTACTAAAGAGACAATGTTTTTGAAGTCCACTGATGTAGCTTATAAGCAATGATGATACTTTGTTTAAAATATTTGATAAAATTGTAAATAAGTTGGGCCTAAAAATGTTGTACAATTCATCACTTACAATGATGTTACTTATAAAGTAGCTGAAAAAAAGCTGTAAAGCAAATATAATTCTTTCTATTAGACTTTTTGTGCTTCACATTACATTAATCTGATGTTCAAAAATATAGGAAATGTTAGATAATTTTCTATCGTTGGTGAAATTTTGCAAAAATAAAGAAAAGTGATAAAGTTTATCTATAATCATACTTAACCTCTTACAGCCTATTTGGTTTAAAGATTAGAATAGATAAGGAATAGGAGTTCCAATAGGAAGGCAACTCCTCTGGATGACATTGTCTCCGTTGCTATCCTGTGCTTCATAACTCACCAAAGTCGCTAACCCAAGTGGCGGCATGCTCATGCAAGATTGGGAGCCTTTCGCAGATGCCATCACCAATGCGTCAACTCCTCAAAACCTCATTCAGGTCTATAATCTATACCCAACAAAGATGCTCAGTTTCATTCTCATTTCTTTTTCTTTAATATATGAAGAGATCGGTGTTTTTGATTTCGATTCTTTGATAATGTTGTTGTATTATGTTGATCTGATTGACTTCTAGATTTGTCCTCTGTGGTTTTGAATTTCCCAGATCTTGAAGTTTTGGTTTGGGGATTTCTGGGTTTCTTTGGATTTTCTTTTTCCTTTCATTTCGAACTGTTTCTTTGATTGTCAGTTGTTGGTTAGGTCATTTAGGGTTTAAACCTTCTCGGGGTTTTTTTTTATTACTGGTTCTTCTGTGGTTTAATAACAAGATTTGATTTTTACATATGGGGTTGGGTTAGAAATGAAATGTTATGAAATAATATGCTCCCTCGTAGCCTTGAAGATCTTCAAGTCCTCAAGTTTTTTTTTTCCTTTTGGGTACTTTTGTTTTCTGTAAATATGCTAATGGTATGTCTCTTCAGCTTAAACAAGTAAAGTTTCCTTCTTTTTGTTGTTATCGTTCATTGATCTTGCTTCAAATCTCCTTTGATCTTCACATTCTCAAGATGTGGCGTCTTCACTGGGATTTTCTGGTTTATGGATCCGTTTTCTTGTCATTGTCTGTTGAAATCCGATTAAAAGTTTTTTTTTACTTTTTGGTATTTTCTCATATCATGTGTGTGTATGATTTCAACTTTATGCGTCTGATTTATGGATTTCTCTTTAATCCTTTTATTCTATGTAGCTCTCTTTTGTTTCTTTCTTTGCATGGTTTTATTGCGATACTATGTAAGTGTTCGATGGAAAAATACCTCATGTCATGCTGTGAAAAATTTATTTTGTCGGCGCCATTGTGCTTCCATCACCGACGCCAGTATCATTCATTGTATCATTCACTACTAGTGGGTTTCCCAAGATCATTGACCCAGATATGTGTTTTACCCATTCCCAGCTGCTCTCTGTGGCCCTTTAAGTGGAAATAAGCACCTGTTATTATTATTATTATTATCCTTGTATTGAGTTTCTTATTAGTAGTAGTTTTATCATCATCATCATCATCATATTATTATTATTATTATGATAATTTTATTTATTTAAATTTTTTGCGTGCCATTTTTTACTTATCTACTCTTTTAACCTGTATCACTATTTTCTGTCGCATCTGCATGTGAGTCTACCAGAAACAGTCTCTCTATTATGTAGGGGTAAGGCTGCATACTATTAGACCTCGCTTCACGGTGGGACTTCGGACTGGGTGTGATGATGATGATGATGATAATCATGAATGAGTTTTAAATATGATAAGAATAAATTTTTACTAATGGTGAGAATTTATGTCGTCCTGCATTATAATATTTGCAACTAATTTCTTATCACTTTAATGGTTTGCTCAAATGAAAGAGCTGACACAAATGTTTACAAATGAAAAGTGAGTTCCATCTAACATGTTAGGTCTAATACTAAAATAGAGATTTCTAGAATTATATTTGATGAACATAAACTTTGCTCTCAATCTCAATTTGTCATCTAAGTTTGTTAGCCTTTGGTGAGAGTAATTTGTCTAGATGGTAGTAGTGATAAGAAGGTAACAATGAGTTATTTTTATGATGTTATAGAAAGGACAAAGGAAGCAATAAAGTCAAATATAAAAAATATGCCTTCCTTTTATATACTTTATGTTACAATCATCAATGAAAGATGAAAAAGATAACTTTACTCTATGAAAAAGATAACTTTACTCTTTATTGTTCGCTTATGGGGCATTTCTAAACCCTAATGTCTATTTTAAACAATGTTTTAAAAAAGTTGAACTTAATAGAAGAATGCTATTAACTATTACAACAATTATTTTACTTTAGATGATACAAGATCTCCTTAGCTTACAAATGGAGGAATATAAGGATGCATGCAGTGATTTTAGGATACTTATTGTAATACATAAAAGAAACAAACTTAATATGTTTATATATTTCTTAACCTTTGTTTGTTTATAAAATTACTTTTGTTGTCTTACAGTTACTTAATAGAATCGATTTGAAGTAGTGTTCTAAAATTGTAAAGGTTTATAATTCAAATTCTCAATTAATGTCTAAGTACAATTAAGCATGAAAGAGACTAGAGTACATTTGAATTCATTTATTCTAAAAATAAATAAATTGGAACACAAAAGATTAAATAATTTAGCCTTTTTTTATACAACTTGAGTTAAGTTGTTAAGAGAAAGGTATATTATTATCATTATCAAGTTGAATATAATTTCTCATAATTTTTTAATAATTTAATTTTAATTGTTTATAAGACTCTTACTAGAATAAGTATTTTTGTAGATCTAATTTGCTTTTACCATATCGATCTTTAGTAAATTGAGTTTCTAAAAAACTAACCTGAAAAACTAAGTTTTGTAGATGACAGTGACTTGGAAGATAATCATAGATAGAAAGTATTAACATATCATTTAGTGCAATGAGTTTGAATGATAGTGATAATGAGACTCTCGTAAGTGAAGATGATTTCGTACTAAATAAAAATTAAAGCTAATGTGATTTGAAAGGATATGTTATTGAATAAAGTTTCAAGTTTTCTATTTTTCTCTTTTCTTTTAGTTTCACCCGTATTTGATGTATATACTAAATTCTATATATATGATATAAATATAAAAATTTAACTATAAGTGTTTTTATTTTAAGTTTCATTTTTACTTGGTTATTATGTTCCTTAGTGTTGTTATGTTTCTAAACTTATATTATTCTTATTATATGATGTTTTTATGTAATCAATTATAATATTTTAAGTACTTTATATGACCCACCATTATTGTTGTTTTGACTTAGTGTAGACATTAGAATTATCTTTAAATAATTGTACCATAGTGTAAAAAACATTTTTCCATTAGAACTTGATCATTATATCACCTATTCATGTCTTCATTCGAGTGCAAACAGCCTCAAACTCATCAATAGTTAGTTAACTTTAGTTCCTAGAAACTCTTTAACCTTTTTTAACAACTTTTTATTTAGATAATTCCTTAACATACTTTGGCATTTTACTCATAATTTATGTGGTCTTAATAGAATATGCATCAAGCAAACTCATTATTTTTTATGAGAGAACTTTCAAATTTCTCAAAGAGTCTATATAGATTTATAGTACATTGATAGCACTTTTGGAGCAAATCTCAAGCTTTTTTTGACTTGGTGGTTTCTATCAACAACTTGTTTAGCAATTTTCTTTTGATATTCTTTGAGAATCTTAGATGTAACTCATGTTGCATTGTAACCTTTCTCTATATGCTCCTATAAGCATGAAGAGATGAAGAGAGTGTTCATTTTAGTGCTCTAAACATCATATCCTTTATTGTTAAAGACGAGAATATAAGGAATTGATGGGTTGATAGCGATATAGTTGGTAATGAGAATTTTGATAGTTTCTGATAAAATTCTTACAAGTATCTCTTTGTAACAACTTGTTACAAAAATAGAGCGATAAAAAAAAAGACAACTTGTAACCTTTTTTTTTAATTTATAAATAGACTTTTCAATTCCTATTGTTTTTTTTATAGTTATGTTTAATTGGGTGTATTTTATTTCAAATTACAAAGTTAACACTTTTTAAATCCTACCAACAGAATTTTGACTATTGTTAAAGACGAGGTGGTAAATAGGAGACTCAGATCATGCTTATTTATCTTACCCCGTCCCGTGCTGTCATATGAATAGACAAAACTGATTAATGCCTTCATCTAATCAAGGCCGTCCGATACACAAGACAGCAACACGTGGCCCTAGCTGGCCTGATGGAACATCCAACTGGGCCCGGATGAGGGGACGGGGCCCCGCACATCCAAGGACCTCGTGAACAAATACCGGTTGTTTGATCAACAACGTAACTACGTCAACGGCAAGAACAAATGTAGACCGCGTGATCAAAATCAAAACAACGCCAACGCGGCAATCATCGGTTCCCAACGAGAACGGGGGGCAGATATCGGGAAAGAAGAGAAAATTGAAGGGCAAAAATGGAAAAGGAGTACACTAAAATAACAGCGGCCGAAAAGAACCATCCAAACAAAACCAACACACACAAACAAAGAGCAAGACATCTTCTGCCTTCCACATTTCCATTTTGCCCTTAAAAGCCTCTCCTGTGGTTTCCTTTGCTTCTCTGTCTCTCTCTCGCTGAGCGCTTCGCTTCTCTCAATCTCATCGTCATAGACTCTTTCTCTCTCCTTTCTCATTCTGTTATGTTCTCGATCCCTAAACTGTAAGTCTCTTCTGTCTTCCACCTCAAAAAGAATCCATATTTTTTTCCAGTCCTACCCCTCAATCTTCTTCTTATTTTCAGGATCCCTAATTTTTCTCTACTTCCTGTTCCTACTTCTCTAAATCTGGGAAAATCCATTTCGTTTTTGATTTGATCTGTTACTTTTATTTTCTTGATTTCGATATCCCTTTTTGACATGCAACTGATTTTTTAGATTTATTTTTTTTCCTTTTTTATCTTTTGAAATTTTCTGGTGAGGTTTTCTTTTTTCTTGATCAGTTATCTTGATCTGCGATATAGCTCCGGTGATGTGTAATCCATTTATCTGTCAGTGGTTGGGAAGTTGTTGCTGATTTGGGTATAAGATGGGTATTCGGATTGTGATTTTGTGAGTGTGAGAGTATTGTTTTGACCTCCGATTTACAATTTTGTGGTGAGAGAGCTATGGCCTTTGATTCGATGTGATTGGGGATTTTTCTAGGTTTCTTATTTTAATCGTCATTAGTTGGTTATAGAATTTTGTTTTTATTTTTTCGTTTGTAATCGGTCTAATGTACGTTCGAGAGTTTTGTTCCGACCAAAAAGATTGCTCTTTTTTAAAGTTTACTGCTTAATGTATCTGTGTAATGACACAATCTTGAAATCCTCACTTCAGGTTTAAGTTTGAAGTGAAATTCAGCTCAATTTAACCCATGGCTTTCTAGTAGTTCAGTTTAACTCTACCATTTTAAGAGAACATTGTATTTGTTTGGTATCTTTATGGATTTACTTTTGATGATGTTTTTTCAGGGCAACCATGAGTGACGAAGGAGAAAAAACTTGCCCAGTCTGCACAGAGGAGATGGATTTGACTGATCAACAACTCAAGCCTTGCAAATGTGGCTATGAGGTTTGTGAGGCTAGCAAGAATGTTCTTTTTTATTATTCTCTGATGGGAATTATACGTGAGCAAGTGTGATTTTGTCTTCCATCTATGATCTTTATGCGGTGTCAAAGAAAAGCATCGTTCTTCCAATCTTTAATCACTTGGAAGCTAGTAGATTGCGATATTGCAGCTACTTTTGTGTGTCTATCCGTGTCTGCTAGCTTGTCTGCGCAGAGGCAATGTTTCGGCTTTTGTAACTCTGCAAACCATCGGCCCTACATTTTGTATCTTGATCTTGTACCAATAACTTAATAGGGAGAATATAGTCAATGTTCCCTTCTTTAGTCCATCCCTTCTATCAGCGTTTTTACCTGTTTTTCCTTCCTATCTGGGGCAATTAGATGAGAAAAATGTTTTCTTTGTTGCTATTTGTCTTCATTACTGCATTCTTTTATATATTGTGGACTATGATAGGAATGCCTTGGGACTTGTAATTCAGAAATAGCAAAAATGAATAAAAAGTTCTAGTTAATTAAACTTGGCTTCCCTGTTTAAGAAAAAGGAATTAAGTTAAAAAGAAGTAAAGTAGAATGAGATGTTGGTAGGGATCAGTTATGTGTCAGCCTTGTATGGGTAAATGTAGTTCACTGTCTTTTTCATCTTTAGAGAAGAGTGCTGTATGGTGAAATAGATTAATGAGCTTGGAAGCGAGTCATCATTGTTCTTAATTGCGTGACCAAATGTCGATTGCAGATATGTGTATGGTGCTGGCACCAAATCATGGACATGGCTGAGAAGGATGATACAGAAGGTCGATGTCCAGCATGTCGCACTGCTTATGACAAGGAAAAGATAGTAGGGATGGCGGCAAGCTGTGAGAGGTTGTTGTTTGTATAAAGGGCTTGTATAGCATTAACCCATTCTTCCTCTTACTTGTAACCTGATTATGTGAATGGTTTTCCAGATTGGTAGCCGAAATTAGTACGGAGCGCAGGAAATCTCAAAAGGCAAGGACAAAGCCATCTGAAGGAAGGAAACAGCTTAGCAGTGTGCGAGTGATTCAACGGAACCTTGTTTACATAGTTGGGCTGCCACTAAATCTTGCAGATGAAGATGTAGCCTTCCTTTCATCCTATCCACCTCCTTACCTTTTCATATTTATCTCAAAGCAGAAAATGATTATCCTTTTTTATCTGTATTTTGAGCAGCTGCTCCAACGTAGAGAGTATTTTGGTCAGTATGGAAAGGTACTAAAAGTGTCTATGTCTCGAACGGCAGCTGGTGTCATACAACAGTTTCCAAACAATACTTGTAGTGTGTAAGTGCTTCCACTTACTTTTAGTTTAATATGTTTACCAGTCGGCCATTAAAATAAACTTGCTGGGTTTGATGAAGAGCGTATGCTGAAGTAGAACTATCTGATTGCTCGTCCATTTTTGTGATCTTGGATCGTTTTCTATAACTTTATTGGCTTTTTACTGTTGATTAACCTTGGCTCCTTTTGTGCTGAAGATATATAACTTACTCAAAGGAGGAAGAAGCAGTTCGTTGTATTCAATCTGTACATGGGTTTGTTTTGGATGGTAGATCTTTAAAGTATGTGCATTTCTACTTCTGATGGTATTTTAGAAAGAAATGGTTTGTACGCAATTCCTGATCAGTATCTGCATTATCAGGGCATGCTTTGGAACAACAAAGTATTGTCACGCTTGGCTGAGAAATGTGGTATGGAACATAATTATATTTTCTCACTTCATTAGAATTACTTTGTGGAATTATCTAAGCTGTAAAGTGACTCAATTGGCATAAACTTCTCTTTATTTCAGCCTTGCACCAATCCTGATTGTCTATACTTGCACGAGATGGGTTCTCAAGAAGATAGTTTTACAAAAGATGAGATAATTTCAGCCTATACAAGGTAGATCTATATTTGTTGATAACTTGCATGAGGATGATGGTTTATGTCTCTCGATAGATGTAATCTATATTGTTCTATCTTTTGTCACCTGCTTATCCTTTGAAATGATGCTGGAATAGGTCAGTGTGGTCTTCTTTGTCTTCAATCCTCCATCGACAATGACAGTCTTGTCTTTAACTGGCCTCACTTGTTTTGTTTTATGGTCATTTAGTCATCTCTTCATACTGGAGAAACAAGTGACTAAAATGAAATTGTGGTTGAATGTTAACCTTTCTTCAAATGGTAACATTTGTTGTGTTCAATGGATCTTTTAAGCTCACATGAGGTCTATAAATTAGAGTTTAATTCTCCATATTTTTGTGTTTGGAATTTTGTTTTTGTTATCCTCTTTCAGAAATTTATTGTTTTGGTTTCATACTATAGCCCTCATTTTGCATTTTGTTAGATGTATATTTTCTGTGCTATAATTAGAAGATCAATTAATAGTTGGTGATGTTGAAGGAGTAGAGTTCAACAAATTGCTGGTGCAACAAATAGTATGCTAAGGCGGGCTGGGAGTATGCTACCTCCACCTCTAGATGACTATTGTGTCAATAGTTCTGTTTCTGCAGCAAAACCAATTATCAAGAATCCTTCAAATGTAAGTTCTTTTTACTCTTGAATAGTTTAATTTTGTCCGACAATGCTTATTTACATCTGAACTTCTAAAGAATCTTGACAATTGATACATACCTGAGATTGAGAACTATTTTCTTTGTTTATTTGCAGAGTAATATTAGTTCAGTCAAAGGTTCTCCTCCAAATGGGAATTCTGGTAGATCTATTGCTCTTCCCGCTGCAGCTTCATGGTATGCCATTTGCTTGCCGACAGTAAATTATATAATTAATTTTCTCGTTTCTAAAATGAATTAATATGCCAGGGGTATGCGTGCTTCAAACCAACCACAAGTTGGAAGTGTATACTCAAATGGACTCACCAAACCTAAACCAGACACAGCTAGTAGTACTAGTACATTGGCATTATCTATGCCAGTTGCAAGCACAGCTCAGGTGTCTACATTGCATATTGATATAGGGGGGAAAGCAACTTGGGATGAAGAATGTGAAGTTACAAATGGTAAAAGTAAACAGGATATGTTGAAACCCGTAAAGAAATTTGTCAGTGGAGATGGTCAAGCCACTGAACCCGAAAAACTAGCTACAACTGCTTGTACCACCACAATGTCATCAACTAACCTGTATTCTATGAATGACTGGGATACTATAGCATCTAATATGGGAAGCTCCATTGTGCATAATGTGGACTCTTGCACTGCTGAAGAAGATGAAATTACTGCAACTGATCAGAAGTTGCAAAACTTATGCTCTGATATGTCTACCTTGAGAGTCGATAATAGTATCAGAAATGAAATATCTGGATCAAGTAGATCTACTGGTTCATTGTCTGAATACACTATGCTCAAATCGCCTGAGAGTCTAGGGTTACAGCATTCATTCCCTGAAGAATATAGAGAACTTTTACCAGCACTACCTGCTGATGGTCCTGTCACATCTGTTGATGGAACAGGTGATCTGAGGGAACAATTTAATTGGAGAACAGATCCGTGTTCCCAAGCCGGTGATAAATCTATTTCTGAAGTGGAGGATATAATATCATTTGATAATCAGAGACTGAAGGATCCAGAAGTTATGACTCGTGCTATGCTGAATTCAGCTAATTCGTTACATCTTTCAAGTCATTCTAGGTCTTATTCTTTACAGCAGAATGATATTGTTGGTGCGGCCAGCATAAGTGCTGACCCTCTTTGTCTAGAAAATAGATTCAGTAACCATACAAGTTTACATGCACCTACCAATTCGTTATTACCTAATGGTTATCCTGAGAACCTGATAGGCAGTGCTTCTAGCTTAGAAGGAGATCTGACAAATGAAGAAGGGAAGGACATCACGAGATCACAGAGTGAAGCTGATAATATTGCTACTTTACATGCTGGTGAAAGCAGCATAATTTCAAATATATTGTCATTGGACCTTGATTCATGGGATGATTCATTAACTTCACCTCAAAATTTGGCAAAATTTTTAGGTGAAAATGATAGGCAATCTAGTTCATTTCGAATGCCAAATTCTTGGAAAGCACAAAACACCAATCAATCTAGATTCTCTTTTGCTAGACAGGAGGATTCTAGAAATCAAGCATTTGATGTAGATGCATCTTTTAGTGTCTTCCGGCAGTTGCCAAAGAACCACACATTCAGCCAGGATTTGGTTGAAAGCCGAAACTTGTATATGGATAAGCTTGGGATGGTCAATGGTCTTTCTTCAAGAAATTTTGAGGAGTCTGAATCTTTTACCAATGGTGCCTCCCTCTTCTCTCATAGGCCTTCTGGTAGGGTTATTAAACATTCTTACCTTAAGCTTGGAATTTAAGCACCATTTTTTATCTTAAGTGTGCACAATTTCCAAGTAGATATTTATTATATTGCTCAGATTCTTTTTGCTATTTCATTGCATTTTGAGCTGTTGTTAAATATTTGATGAACAATAAAGTTGATATGCCATAAGTCATGTGCATTTGGCAACTTATCTATCTTTTTATTTTTGAGCAGCACCTGGTTCCAGAGGTCCAATTTCTGCACCACCTGGATTCTCTGTGCCAAATAGAGCTCCTCCTCCGGGCTTTTCTTCTCATGAGAGAGTAGACCAGACTTTTGACGGTGTACCTGGTTAGTGTCATATTTGTCATTGATATCATTGAAACCTGATTCCTGCTTCGTGATCACTCTCATTTAATGCTCTCTTTGTAGGGAATCATCTGCTCGACTCTTCTTCATTTCCTAGAAATTCATATCAGGCTCCTCCAACTGGAAATATTGGTGGCAGTACAGACATTGAGTTTATGGATCCTGCAATTTTGGCTGTTGGTAAAGGGAGGCTTCACGGCGGGCTTAACAATCCAGGCCTAGATATGAGATTAAATTTCCCGCAACCCATGAATACCTTTGAAAATGAGGCAAGACTTCTGATGCAAAGATCTCTCTCTCAGCACCAGAACTTAAGATACACTGACAATGGGGATAGCTTTTCTTCTCTTGGTGATTCTTATGGAATTTCTTCAAGGCTTGTTGATCAATCGCAAGTGAGCAATTTATCATCCCCTTTTGCACAGCTGTCCCTGCCACAGTCGAGGAATTGGATCACATCAAATGGACACTGGGATAGCTGGAATGAGTTTCAGGGTGGAAATAATGTAGCAATGGCAGAATTCCTCAGGAATGAGAGACTTGGATTCAACAAGTTCTATGCTACTGGCTATGAAGATTCAAAGATTAGAATGCCCAGCTCAGGCAACTTGTATAGCAGAACGTTTCAAATGTGATTTTGATGGATGATGATTTACTTGGTTAACAAGAATCATAAAGAGAGGATATTTGCATTTAAGTGCCATATACTGGACTGGACTGACCTATGAATGGTCTTGTTGATGAGCCTGATGAAGGATCAAACTCCCGAAAATTGGGGTCCCAAAGGCAGCAGGTAAGAACAGACTCTAGCTCTGTTTCTTGTTGGTTATTTGATCTTTTTCTTTTGTGTTACTTGAATTCCGATATTTTGAGTGTGTTGGATTTTGGGTTAGTTTGTTTTGCCTCTGCCTCAAAATTTTCAGTTTCTGGCTCAATGTTGTATTCATTGCGGTGTTAGTTGATTGACACAAGTTGTGTCAATCATTTTGTGTGATATTTTTTCTAGCTGTACAGTTTCTTAGGCCTTTATTAAGTTGTTTTGAGCTTCATTTTCTATTAGAGATTTGTTGGAGGTTGGTAATGCAAGCACATTATTATCAAGTGTTATTATTGGTGGAATTAGTATATCTCTTAGATCCAAGTTATCAAAACCACGTGAGTAATTTCAACACGATATCATAACAACAGTTGTTGTAATGGGTAGCTTGTCTTTGTGATGTCCGCAGGTTATGTAAAGCTGCGAAATGAAGGTTGTAACTATGAGACGCAGTATATCATGAAGTGGCCTAATGATGAGCCTCCAGATAGTCGAGTGTTTTGCTCTGTTATTAGCCGATCGAAACTTGATTGCTAGTGAGCTGAATAGGTTAAGTTTGAACACTTTCTCTTCCCCTTTTCGAGTTGTATACCAACAACCCTGCAATTGATCTTGAATGGGAAACAGACGTGTCAGTCTTTGAAGTGCATTAATACGAGTAAATTTCGCGTATCATACAAATTTTGCAGCTTCTCACCTATTGTTGGGGCTTAATGTAAGTTGCAGATTGTAAATACTGAGTGCTCAGCTTCCTTGTATTGGTTGCCCAGGTTTGGCAAAGCTCCATCTTAAATACGTAGCCAACTCGGTTAAGTGAGGCTCGAACTCATGTCCTCCATACCCAGAGAGGCTGATGTCAATTGTCAAGTGGAAGATCCTGTAAACAATTAATTATTATCTGAAATTTTCGAAAGCAAGAGGAAATTTTGATAAGGAGTTTCAAAGTTGTAGGGGACAAGATAACCGTGTGGACCTGATTGAACTTTTCCATCCAATTTGAATCAACGACGAC
The DNA here is from genome assembly GCA_025629825.1 of Erythroxylum guanchezii. Classification (NCBI taxonomy): domain Eukaryota; kingdom Viridiplantae; phylum Streptophyta; class Magnoliopsida; order Malpighiales; family Erythroxylaceae; genus Erythroxylum; species Erythroxylum guanchezii. Next base: position 9,136,122 of record JAOTAX010000197.1, read on the forward strand.
AATGATGGACACACATATTGATGGAGGAAGCTGTAAAATGCTTATGGTTGCTTACTTAAGCAAATATTAAGGCAGGATGTGTACGCGAAGTTCCCCAGAAAAGGCAAAACCCGCAATCCGATAGGCTTAAATAGCAGTTTAGATACAACCCTGACCAAAAGTTAAAAAGGTGACTCTTAAATTTTGATGTACGTAAAGCAATTATACTGTCTCCTAGCATACTCTCTAGGTTGTAAGATCCGTTATGTCGATGCTTTCTTCAAGGTAATTCTGATTCCAAGTATGGATAAAAAGAAAACGGAGCATGAGATATATACAACTTGTTGCATCGCATCGTCAGTATTTATTCAAGAACTTTTATACATATTGATACGTTAAGAATAAAGACTATTTGGACAAGCACCTTCTAAAGACTTATTCATCTACTCTCAGTTGACAAAAACCAAAAGTGTCCGTTATTACTATCTGTAACATATTTATTGACAACATTTCTATAATTTTAAATAAAATATGAATTACAAAAATGAAAAATGAGAGAATAGCATTACTTTGGCAAAGGGTACCACAAAAAGCGGAGAAATGAAAGTTGTCTTTTATTTTACTTTTTCCCATAATTATTTTTATAATCTGAATATTTCAACTAAAAATTTTTAGCATTAGATTGAAAAATCTATATTCACCTTATGAACAGAAGAAGGTAAAATTGAAGAAGAACAAACGCACACTTCGCGAATATAAGAGAAGACTAATCTCGTCTAGAGCTTTCAATATCTCTAAACCAAAAGAAATCCAACCTTAAAATGGCAAATGGTCTTAGTAGGGTTTTGCCTCACCACATAGCAGCTCTTTAACATAAAGAAAAGATCCTCTGTCCAGTTTTATGGTGTCTTATTCTGTCCTATGAATCTCAGCAATTTATTTATGCGGGACTCACGTTTATTTATACGGAGCCTACGCGAAGCTCACATAAATAAATGACTAAGATTCATGGAACATAATAAGACACTATAAAATTAAACAGAGAATCTGGACTTCTCAACATTGTAGCTCGTATGGTAAATTTCGGTCCTGTTTGTTTTCGATTTTAAAAAAAAAAATAAAAGTAGAACCAAACGGCCTCTTCAATAATAACGTATTTTAATACTAGTTATTTCTGTGTGAGACTAGAAATTCACGTGGTACGGTGGGTTGTCACGTCAACAATGTCGTATTGCATGAATTTAGTCCTATATGGTGTCAAATGTCTATCACGTCATTTTCCTTGTAAATTAGCACGTCAGGTATAAGGGTTAATAGAAGATATTTGATTAGAATTTCTTTTTTAATGTTAGTTGATTCAATTCAAAATTAATATATGAATAAATATAATGTAATTTATATTGAAAAATGGTAAGTATCTCTTGTTATTTTTTACAAATAATAATATGCATAAAATAATCATTATGATGGTTTTGGTTGATGGATGAGTAAATTTGCTCTCTTCGTTAGGTTTATAAAATTCAAATCCCACATTCCCATTTCAAAATTTTCTCATATCAAGCTTATACAAATTAACACCTTATTTCTATCATTAATTATTTAACAACTTAGTATAGGATGAAATAAGAGTCGATCCACAAAAAGAGTGTTATTTATTAAAATTCCATCTCAAATGCAAATGAATGTTTTTACTAATAAAGATCAATAATACGTAAATGTATGTAGTTATAATTTCCAACAAATCAAAATTCATTTAGAAAAATTTAGCCCACAAGAACAAGGTGAAAATGCCTATAATTTGATGTCTAAATCAGCTCAAACTCAAGAACAACTTATACCCATGTTATATACCAAATTCCTACTCCTGAGAACCAGAAATTTATGATCATATAACCCAATAAATTAGATATGAAATCACACTAAAACAGCATGTAAGTCACTAGTTCCATCTCATTAAACTTCAAAGATTGTATTCTACTTTAACCCCTTTAACAACCCAACACATGAGTTGTCATTTATCATGAATTTGGCACTTAAAACAAGCTAAAATCATGTTGGAATGTCAAAAAATCAGAACTGAATGCACAACTCAAAAATAGGATGTAAACAATGTCAAATCAGCTTCTTTGAGCATTCATGAGTGCTCCTTTTTTATTCAATTTAATCTCATCATCTTTGGTTCGAATTTCCAGCCATATTAAACTTAAAAGTATGTCAAAATCATAATGAGAAAATAGGAAAATAACTACAAACCTACAACTCTCAGATTTAATAGCATTAACAGTCTAACAATAACAATTTCACATTTAATTTGCATATTTCGAAAATTAAAACTTAGAAACCAACTTCAGGAGGTTTTCTAAGTGCATTATTGCTTCTAAATAACTCCCTAAACATACCCTAACACAAACCGAGTATGAACGACTAGTTTCCATGCATAGATTAATCATAATCAAGCAAATACACAAAATATATGTAGATGGACTACAATCTGCTCATCAGATTAGATTATGTAGTTTTAGGATTTCTTCTTTTTAAAGATATTTTAGGCCTTCAACTTTTAACCTTTAAGACTTATAGAATGTGCAAATATATAATGAGATGACATTAAAAAAAACATCTAAACACAGCAAAAACGGAATACGCAGGGGCTGAACAAATTAACTCAGGTCTGAAAGTTTTCTCATTAATCAACTCTACTATACAACCTTTAAAATTCCAGATTCAAATACCTACTTCAATCAGGTTGTTCTCAAATTAATTTTGCAGAATTTAGTCATTTAAATCCTTTAAATCGTGGCCTCGTCTAGTAGGAAAAGCACAGTAGGCCAGACCATATACCATATACATGCACAGATGGGGGATTTGATCAGAAATTTGAACTAATTAATAAAACAGATAATGTTAACACTAGAAACATAACATAAAGAAAATAAACATGCTTATTAACAAGTGATCAAGCATGCATTAAGCCCCATAAGTTCAATCATCTAAGTTCACATTCTTATCATCAACATCCCGAGCTATATAGTAGACCAACTGTAGAGATGCTTACTAGTTAAGTTCTCAATATCTCCCTTTACTAATCTAGAACCGAACCAACCTGACTCTAAACTGATTAATGCAATTATCACAAATAAGACATCATTAGCTCCCAAGAATCTCAACCAACCAGCTAGCAAAATTCCTAGTTCATGCGACACTCTAATTAAAACTTAGCCCTTTTACCGACCATCGAGTTAATTAGTTGCTACCTAACTTGCTAAACTCAATAGCAATTATGGACTAAAGACAAAGCGATAGCAATCAATTCACATTCAAATACATCAAAGCGTCTCTCAATTATATAAGAACATAATCATAAATAAATTGGTTCAAGCGCCACTTAAATATTGAAATACCTCAAGATGTTATTATTAACTTGAAAATAATTGTCTCAAATCATCCAAACTAAGATGTTAAACTGAAATTTGAAAATTTTGAAAACAAATTAAACTTGAAGAACTAGATACAAAGAGTGTGGTGGGTGAATGAATTAGTGGATTTTAAATTGTGAATTTGTGAGGTTGTGATGTCTGTGTATTGTCGATTACAAATTACAAATTACGGGTATACTTTTAATTTTATGTAACACTTTATTTAAGAGTTAAAATTTAACTTGTTTTTAGAAATTGTTGATATCATTAACTCATTATATATCTTATTAACATGATTTTGTAAGGATCAAAGGTGATTTTGTATACACAATTTGAGTTTACTTTTATTTTAATAATTATAAAAATGAGATAAAATTTGAGTTTATTGAATTAATGTTTTCATTTATATATTATTGTCATTAGAAAATAGCATTACAAATACACAAAATTAAACTTTAGAAAAGAATATTTCTAATATGATAGTAAAATTACAAATGCACATTCATTATCCTATTTTATGTATTGTTAAATACATAATATAAAATAGTTCATGGGAATTGAAAAGTGACACTTTAGGTAATTTAATTTCTCATTAATTATATTTAAGTTAAACTAAGGTAATTAGATTTCTTTGTGATTATATTAAAATGAGTTTTACGATACGCCCTAATTAATGAGTATAATCATTACTCAATATAATGTGAAAATATAATATTAAAGTAATAATTTTTAAAATTCTGTTTAATAAAGTCATTTTTGCAATGTAACTTACTAAAAGAAAGACGTACTGATGTTGTATAGTTATGTACTATTAAATTTATTATGTAATGATGTTATATACAAAAACTTTACTTCTTGAATATCATGTTATTAATTTAATTTTGACATATATCTTTATATATTTTTACAAATAGATAGAGGAAAGTTCAAGTACTCTTGATGATTTAATCACTTCAGTTTAGGAAGATTTGATGATCCAACTTGGGCTCATTCTATATTGGTTCATGAAATAAAGAATCATACCATTTTTTTGTATTGCAAGAAACATTTGAAAGTTGAAAGAATCACTAGATTACCAGATTAAAGAGGCATTTGACTCATATTAAAGGTGATGTGGAGCCTTATAAGAAAATGAGTCATGATGTAAAATGTCAAATGAAGACTTTGTTTGAAGAGTATCAGCACGAAAAAGATAAAAGGCAAAGATTGAACAATGAAATTAGTAATGAAAGTTCCTTTTGAGATATTAAAGGTTGATAGTAGGAATATTGAAGGTGTTATTTTTACCCAACGAGAAGGAAATGTCGCACATGATATGAGAAAAAGAAAAAGAAAAATGTCTATCTTTTTTGCACTGCAAACAACTCCTGGAGATTAACCTTCAATTTGTAATGTCTTACAACCTAAAGAAGCAACTCATAATGTGGACATAATAATGGCTAGATGGTGGTATAATTCAGTTATAGAATTCAATATTGCTCAATCCTATTATTACCAGACTATGGTGAATGCTACTGCGTTTTATAATCTATAATATAAAGCTCCTTCAATCGATGATTACAAAAGTAAATTTTTAAGCAGCTCTGTTTATGAAATAAACAGTTATTTGGATAAAAAAGAATGACTTGTGCTACTTATAGGTGCTCGATCATGTACAATAGTTAGACAAATAGAAGATAAAACTCTATTATCAATTTTTTGTTTATTCTATAGAAAGGATAATGTTTTTGAAATCTATTAGTCCATTTAACCTTGATAGAGATGTTGATACTTTATTTTAGATATTCGATGAAGTTGTGAATTAACTTGAGCCAGAAAATATCATTAGTTTATTACTGATAATGATTTTGTTTACAAAGCAGTTGGAAGAAGATGCTAAAGTAGGTATAGTTCTTTTTATTTAACTCTTCATGTTGCATATTGCATTGACCTCACATCGGAAAACGTAAAGGATACTAGATATGTTCCTATCTTTGATGAGACTGTACAAAAAACACAAAAAAATGATCAAGATCATTTATAATCGCGCATAGGTCCTGAATTTAATGAGAAAGGATTTCACTGATGGTAGAAATTTGTGTCGTCCTGCTATTACAAGATTTCTAACTAATTTCTTATCACTTGATTTTTTTTATTATAATGAAGAAGGAGTTAAGGCAAATATTTACAAATGATAAGTGAGTTGCATCTCAACATATTAGTTCTAATGCTAACTTGGACTTAATATTATGAATTTTGGTACTAATGTCAATATATCATTTAAGTTTGTGAGCCTTTAGTGAGGGTACTTTGTTTGACTGATAATGATGAAAAAGTAATAATGAGTTTTTTTTTAATGATATCGTGTAGAGGGAGAAGGAAGCAATTAAGGCTAATATGAAAGCAATTAAGGCCAATATGAAAAACACTACAAGAAAAATGTGCATTAGCGACGAAAATTTAGTGACGGAAAAATTATCGTTGGAAATCAACGACAGGCAGCATATTTCCGTCGCTAAAATTGAGTGATTTAGCGACGGTACTACTACTCGTCGCTAAATTTGGAGGGAATTCGTCGCGGCAAAATTAGCGACGGAAAAATTATCGTTGGAAATTAGCGACGGAAGGCATATTTTCGTCGTTAAAATTGAGTGATTTAGCGACGGCACTATTACTCGTCGCGAAATTTAAAGGGAATTCATCGCGGCAAAATTAGCAACAAAAGTTAGCGACGAAAAAATACCGTCGCTAAATATGGAGGGAATTTTTGGCTGAATAAAAAATTTTGAGTTTACCTACGGAAAATTCCGTAGGTAAATTCCGTCAGTAAATAGATTTACCGACGAAAATTTTCATTTCGTCGGTAAAAAGGCAGGAATTATTGGCGGAATAAAAAGTTTTTGAATTTACCTACGGAAATTTCCATCGGTAAATTCTTTTTAAATTTAGACTCACCCGACATCTCCCTCCCACTTGTGTCTTCTTCTTCCTTTCTTCTTCTTCCTTCTTCTTCCTTCTTCCTATGTCTCCTCTTCGGTTTTCTTGGAGGCTATTTCTCTGTTGTGGACTCCTTTTCTGCTCGTCGGCGTTGTTTTCTCCAGTCATTGTCATCGTGTCCTTCGGTGGAGCTATTTTTGCAACTACTATTGTATTTTTTCGTATATTGGATGAAAGTTAATTTAGGTATTTATTACTTTCGTTTATTTGTGTATTTTATGATTGGAAAACAACTTTAAGGTAGAAATATTAGTGATAGAAGGGACAAGGCATGATTTTAGTTGTGATATTGAGATAAATTTCTGATACATGTAAGGTGTTTGATGAAATGTCTGTTTTTTTTTAAAAAATCAGTTCTTTATTTTCGGTTATTTTTTAGTATGAATTTCATTATTTCAATTCTTTTACTTGAAATAATGAAGTTATCTTCATGGTGGCTTCTACAGAAACTAAACACTTTGCAGGTAAATTTTAAAAAATAGTTTTCAGCAAATTTACTGACAGAAAAATTTTCCGTTGGTAAAATATATTGACATTAGCGACATAATTTTTTCCGTTGCTAATTACCGACGGAATAGCCAATTTTGTTGGTAATTTTCTGACAGAAAAATTTCCTTCTTTGGTAATTATACCATCGGTAATTCCGTAGGTAAATTTACCGACGGAATTACCGACGGAATAATTTCCGTCGATAAATTTACCTACGGCCGTATCTCCAACGACTTTTCTCGTTAGTAAATTCCGTCGCTAAATTAGGTTACCGACGGATTGTGTCCAAATTCCGTCGGTAATTTTCGTCGCTAAACTCTATTTTTCTTATAGTGAAATGGTTTTTCTTTGTACACACCTCATCTTGCAGTTATCAATGAGTGATGAGAAAGGCAATGTTATTCTCCATTGTTTATAGTTGGAGCACTTTTTAATATTAGTGTCTATTTCATAGTAAGTTTTACAAATAAAACTGAAGTTAATAAGGAAATGCTATTAACGATTACAATAATTATTGCCTATAAGATGATGCAAAACCTCCTAAACCTAATAGTAATTTCCTTAACTATGCAGTTTTGTATCAACTTTACAAATAAAAAACTGCAACAAAATTTCAATCAGGTCAAATAATGTTAGTTTAATTGTCCCAAATTTTGTTATATATTTTGTTGACCTTTCTTATCAGAGAGTATGATTGTTATGGCATTGCAGCATGTCTTCAAAATGGAACAAGAAGAACATACAAAAAAAGAAATCAACTGGAGCTATATTGAATTTGTTGATAACCAAAATGTGTTGGACTTGATTGAGAAAGTGAGTTTTTCACTTGGCTTGCCCATTTCGTAATGGAGTAGCAATCCAACAGATGATGTGTAATAATGTTTGTTTTCTTTAAGCTTAATGTATTTCATTTTCTTTGCCCTCGTATATTATGGTTATGTATTGGCCATCTTTGACCTGAACTTTAGGATTTGATTCGCTGGTAAAACCAATGTTCCGAAAATCGTACCGTACTAGTCGGTATCAGTCGGAACGTTCCGTTCCGGCTAGAATCCGGAACCGGTACGGGCTCTAAGTTACCGGACAAAAATTTCGTCAGGTACCGGCCGTTTTCGGTCGGTACCGGACGATACCACAAATATCGAAAAATACCGAGTAGTTCCGTATAATTTAAAATACCTAGGGACTAATTTGCAAATAACAAAAAAAGACCCTAAAAACCACCCGACCCCCCCCCCCCCCGACCTTCGGCCATATATCTTCTCTCTTCTCTGTCGCCGTCGCCCTCCGTGCGTCTGTCCCTCCGCCGTCTGAATCTCGCCGGTTGTCTCCCTCACGTCACGTCGCCGCCCCTCCCTGCGCTGGATCTGGACTATGATGGTGTCGTCGAGTCTTCTTCTTCTCGGCCGTGGGTCTGTCGTGCTCTGGTGGTCTCGTCGCTTGCCTCCGTCGCGTTGTCCACGCCGCCTACATACGATGCCTCCTCCGTCCTCCCTCTGTCGCAACACCGGCGGCCCGACGTGAAGACCTAGTAAGGCAGTGACCCGAACCTGACGGTGTTCAATTATTTTGGGTGTGTGTTTTTGACAGGTAAATGGTATTTTGTTTTTGTTGTGGATTGGAAATGGTTTGGTTTGTTGATGAAAATGTTGGAGTTGTGGAGGAT
>JAOTAX010000197.1:9146062-9166651 GCA_025629825.1 Erythroxylum guanchezii
CACCATAACCAAACAGCTCACTGTTACCATTTTTTGTTCCGTTCCGTCTCCGGAGATTCTGTTCCGTTCCGTCTCCAACTACCGGAGACAGCAACCATACAGGCAGTAAATAATTTCTCCTTCCTTTTCGTCAAGTTCTTGTCATGTTTACTGAGTCTTGACAAAACAGTGATCGATACGACGTATCAATCATAGCAAGAAAAAATTATTAATAGTTTTTTTTATATTATTATTCATAAATCTTTTGTATAGTTTAAACTTTTATAATAATTTCATGATGCTTACAATTTTCAATTTTTAAAAAATCCTTTTACCTTAGACTTTAATTCAAAATTAATGGTAATAGATGAACTAACTAAATTTTACTAATATAATAATTTAATTAAGTACTTAAATTCTATGTAATCGATTAAACTCAACTTCAAATTTGTAATTTAAAATAATTACAATAAATAATTAATTTTAATCAAATTTAATTAATTTACCTAAAATTTAAGAATTGAGTTAAATTATCATATAAACAACATTTGATATAAGTATGATATTCATACCATATGTTTTTGTAATTAATTTTAACCAAAATTTAAGTAAAATATATTTTTTAAAAAATAAAAATTAAAAGAATTTTTAAATTTTAAAAATTGTAGAATTTTTCAAAAAATTTTATATTATACAATATAAGAGATATATGTATTTTACCTTATTATAATATACAAACACGAAAATTCACTCAGGTTGAGTGGCTGTTATGACCTTTGATTCTTGAACTATCAAAACCAACAGGGGCAAGTTGTGCGCCATATCTTTTTTAATGTTTTAAAAATCGGATTACACATCGGACTAGTCAAAAAAAAATATTTCAGATTTAAAGATTCGACTAGCATTAAATTGTTATAAAATTGATATTTAATAAATAAAAAATAAAAATTACAAAAATAAATAATATATAATAAAAAAATTTATTGAAATAAAAATATACTAATAATGCATATAAATATATAATAAACTGATAAAAATCTAATAATTTAAACTACAATTGAATTTATCATAAATTTTAAAATAAAAATTATATTTCTATATTGTTATTTGTTTAAAGACTAAAAAAGTTGAAGTATGTTTAAAGAAAATGAATAGAAATGACTCTATTTTTATTCTAACTTATTTTTTAATATCCTTTAAATATATTTCTTTATAGTTTAAATATTATTTTTAACACATTCTTAAATTATATTAAATTGAGGGTAAATCTTGGAGCGACTGGTAAAGTTGCTCTTTTATGACCTAAGATACATTGACTTTTTTAATTATCTTAAATAAAATTACTTATATATATTAATTAATAATTCAACTTATTAAGCAAATTCACGATAAAAATAATAATTAGTTTTAACAATAATAATTTAAAATTTTTTAATTAAAGTATAAGGAGATAAATAAGGAACTTAAAATTTGACAAATATAATTTACTGGTGAGGATAAATAAATTTAGTATTTTTAAGGATAAAAATAAATTATTATTTTTATCAATTATAATTCAAAATAAAATTTTAATTAAAATATAAATAGATAAAAAAAATATAAATATAATTTATTAGTTAAATTATGTGAGAGAATTAAAAGAAAATATCATTAAAAATTCTAAAGGCTTTTTAGTTTTTCCCGTTAAAAATCTCCACCTTTTCTTACAAAAATGGTGTATTCTCTTAAAATTGGAGATTGACGGTGACAATGACATGTACATGCATGTCGCAGAATGGACGAGTCTTTTGATGCTTGTCCGGGTCCCATATATTTATAAAGATGACTCTGTTAGATGCTTAAATGTTTAGTTAGCCGGTTTTTTTCCAAGAAACCGGCGAGTTTATTATTAAACCGGTCGATGGTTTTTTTTTTTTTGAAGTTATAAATACAAATTGAACTGAAAATCAGGTCAATTCGTTTCGTGTTTATTTTAATTGAACATGCTGGTTCAATCTGATTTTAAAATCATTTTTTTTAATACTTTATGCACATCAAGTGATGTATATATTTTGATAAAGAATCAAAGATACTGTCTATTAGCCTTCTAGTCCCCGTAAATACATCAGGTTATCATTAAATAATCATAACCACTTTTTTTACAAGGGTGAGTGATTATTCTATTGTGATCAAAAAGTTACATATTCAAATCATATAAATAACCTTCTTTTAAAATGCAAAGATAAAATTTATGCCAAAATTTTGAAATTATTAAAGCAGTTTTAAGGATTTGGAAATGAACCCTGTAAAAGGCAGGATTAGAACCAAAACTTCGCAGAACGACGTTGTACAAATCGAACGTCCCATTGATGCATTAGTGGCAAAATGAAATGTCTTTCAAAAGGTTTATGTAATGTCAACCGCTTTTGAACTCCAAAGCTTTTTATATCCTTGGAGGCTTGGAGTCAGGAAGAGGCACAAAAATTCTTATTCCATCTTTGTATCAGAAAAAGGAAGAAAGTTGCGGTGTCAATCAGAAGAGAGAGAACGGGAAAATAGCTTTTTCTCTATTGGTTTCCTATCCCAAATCCCACTGTCTATAAATGTCCAAAGGCATTAATTTACATGCCCAGTTGCCCACAATTTTTGCTGTCCAGCAAAGGAGCGGAGCATACGGGAGTCTAGGTTTTTTTGTCTAATTTTTATAGTATTTTATTATATTTAGTAAATTTTAGTCATTTATTTATGTAAATTTTATATTTATTTACGTAAAATTTACGTGAGACTTATATAAATAAATGGTTAAGATTCACTGAAAATAATAAGAAATTATAAAACTAAATGGGTAGTGTTACGACGTCCAGTACTTTCACAGTCTCATCTCTAGGGGCGGGTCCCTTTGGTCAAACATAGAATTAGAGTAAAATTTACTCGTATGTTTTTATGGTAGTGCTACGACGTATAGTACAGTCACAGTCACAGTCAGTCACATCTCTAGGAGCGGGTCCCTTTGGTCAAACATAGAATTAGAGGACAATTTCTCGAGAAAATTGTATCTATACGATTCTGCGCTTGTCTCAAAGGGAAGTTTAAGTTATATTAGATTTCAGTGACCACAAATTTCTGCATCTTCAACTATAGGTTATGATTCCATTTGAAGTATTTGCTAAAATAAACCATTATTTGGTTGCGGCGTCACTGCTACTATCGCTGCCCATAGAAACACTTTGAGACGGGATTAGTACTCTTTTCACAGTAGTAACAAGGTTTCATAATTGTTTTACCAAAGTCAGAAATAAGTATTAGCATGGTATGTTATGGAATCAATATTGAATCGGAGAATGAATTTCAACCTAGTCGCTATCCAGTAAACTACCTACCTCCTTGATACAGGGAGGATAGTAGGTCATGGTGGAGCCTGAGGTGACTTGATTGAACAACAGACTTGAGAGGCATGTGTGGCGGTGGCCGAGGGTGAAGTAAGGCAAAGATTGCGCGTCGGTGGGTGATTGAGAGGTTTAGATGGAAGAATGGCAGCGGAGGGAGAAGTAGCTGAATTTGAGAATCCTGATGATGCTGCAGTAGAGAACAGTGTCATTGGGGAAGCAGTGATCTGACCATGCATTTGCCATGTCCAGTTTGTGAGTCCGTGTGCAGAACCCAATTCAATCCTTTTATCTTTTGCACTTGCCTGCCAAAATGTAGAGTCAAAATATTACAACCAAAACGTGATCTTTTCAAGGCCAAGCAAATACAAGTTTTGGCAGATACATGTCATTTTATCAAGAGCTCTTAAACAACGTAGAAAAAGAAAATTTGTTGATGTTATGTATCATGAATTAGTAGCAATTAACAAACAACACATAACATTGATCCACCATTTTGAGTCCCTTGTGTTCTTTCTCTAAAAGCTTAAACAAGTTGAATAAAAATATATAGTTCCATGGAATCTATATTATTCCAACAGTTGAAAAGTCAGAGTGACAAATCACGAGTGGATTCAGCGGCTAATTTCAACAGAAAAATGCAGGATCCTACAAATTTACACACGGACACAGCAACATGTGAATACCTCAATGGGAGAGAAACTAGGATATAAGCCATTCCAGCACATATGGTGATCAGATTTCCTCACTAGCCCTTTGAAAGGCTGTTCAGCCATTACTGGAATCATTGAGTTCTCCATCTGCAAAGTCAGACCATGTAGAACATAACATCAGTAAATGGAATAAGCATAAGATACATTATTACGAACTAGCAAGAAATGGAGAAAACAAACAGAGCCATGCTCATAGTTTGAAGAACCCACACATTGTTACCTAATACTTTGCCTAATACTAAGTGTGTCATCATCTACAGAAAAAGGGCAGTTGATTTGCTATTAAAAAGTCAAGTAATGCTCTAAACTTACAATAATCAAAAAGAAACATGAATACTTAAACATTGAAAGGACATAAATTACCCTTGAACTCCCACTGAGTACAGAATAGGGGATTGAATTGAATTCTAGATACCCTTCATTTTCCTCGGAGCCATTGCTAAAAGAAGTAGATATTCCCAAATTTAGATCAAGGTTGTGGTCACCACCTGAATCAGAAAATCATTACCAAACTCGGATCAATTAACTCAGGGAAAGACTTCAGTTATGATTTCTTCAGAATCCTGCCGAATACAACAACACACATAGCAGCACACATAAATCACAATACCTTCCTTACTGGCCTCAGATATCTTCTCCCCCGCATATGAACTTGGCTCAAAGTTTGTTACTGCTTCCCTTCCATGACATTTGATAGCCGCTTTGTCATAAGCCCTGGTTTCCAGAAAATCAAAAGTTGATGGATGCCTATTGAGGTTGAGAATTCAGGGTAATAAATTCAGTATCAGTAGACCGTAAATCATGATCACTAAGACCTTGCAGCTTCTACTTCGCTGTCGAATAGCCCAAGATAAATATACCTGCAAGCAAGCATCGTAATCTCCATGATGAAAATAACACTGCCAGTCATCTCTTCTTTGCAAAAATACTGTGATATTTAGATTTATTTTTTTTTGGGTTACATGGAAATTACAAAACTGAGCCCTTTTTTTATTGGTTTGAAGCAGCATACACACAAATGCAGAAACACGCTTTATATACGTTCGAGTATGATATAAATTGAACAAGAAATTTATAAAGTAGTTCCTCACTTTTTTCCAAGAAACTGACCCATTCTAGCTTCCCATCGACCACATTTGTGCAAGGTTACCCCTCGATATTTTGAGCTCCCTCTTGAAAAACCAGTGCTCTGTCGCCGAAGAATGTGCACAAATTCTTCCTTGGAGAGATTCTTCATCTGCACATATATCCGATTAAGAAAGAAGACAAGTTCAGAAAATGCTTGAATAATAATTTGCTTAACGTAGGTGTCATTTGCAATGACCAACCTGCTTCAAATCCTCGTCGTAATCACTAAGGCTAAAATTGATATCAGCATCAACACCTCTGAACTTGATAGCAGCTCTATCGTAGGCTCTGGATTTCGAAAATAAAAAGGGTAAGGAGAAAAAAGCATGGAGTTATTAAGTTAAGAAAAAGCAACAAATAGAAACGAAAATTTGAAAAAAAATATATGAAGGAAGAAAACCGTCCTAATTTAATCGTCCAGGAACTGTTCAAAATATGTAGTAAATAGATGCACTCACCTAGCGGCAGCATGAGCCGTATCAAATCCACCTAATAAATCCAACATCACGTTAATATTTATAAAAGCAACGGATAACGAAAAAAATTGGAATTTGAGGATTCGCAACAAACGACATCCTCTTGCCCATGAAAAATTGAAAATAAATTAAGATGTAAATCCTGAAAAACAGAGGGCAGTTCATCCGTACCCAGGTAGACTTGTCTCCCGCAATCCCTGCACATAAAAGAGTATATAATTAGCCGTTAGACACGTACCTTACAATAAATCAACCAAACACAACATTACCCTCTTAAGGACACTACCCTTGCGCAAAAAACCACTTTAAAAATCTTGATATACAATCCTAGAAGCTTAACACAAGTATCGAATTCGAAGTAAACATACCCAACCCAAATCAACAAATTTACAACAACAATAAAGTAAAACTTTCGCTAAAATAAGAGGTCCGGATAGCAAAGGAATGACCAATGGCAACTTGAACTTATGCAATCAAAAACAAAAGACAAGGAAAAAAGAAAGAAAAAAGAAGAATATTACCAGATATGAGACTCCCATCGCCCAGTCCTCCTATAGAACGTGACCCCTCTGTACTGTGAACTCTTAGACCTAGGCCCTCTCCTACTCTTCTTCACCTGCTGTGACTGTGACGCTTGCTGCATCACACGTACCTCTCCGCCTCCAGCAATCTCTTTCTGCCTCTCAAACGAGAGATCCATGGAGTTTCCAGAAACTCCATAATCAACGCCTCGCACATTTTTTCCGTTGTTTACCGGAAAAAACTCCTTCGTCACTAGGCCGTCGTTTTCCTTCTTATTTTCATCTTCTCCGCCTCGGACCTTCAATATATCAAAGCTGAAGGTGTATGCATTACTGCGATTGCTGTTACCGGCATCCGCGGCGCGTGTGGAACACGAGTCGTCATTGCTGGATGCGTCCGCACTGACGACTGATGAATTGGAGGTTCCCGATCCTTCGTGATGAGAATACTGGCGATTGCGGTACTTCTCCAGTAAAGCTAGTGAGTCTGAGTTTTGACTCGACTCGGCCGATTCCACATTCAGTTTAAGATCCAACATTACTAACTACCTTAGCTCTCACAAATCTACGCTACTCTCCTCTTTCTTCTAGTACTTTCTCTTATAGCTCAATTTTAGAAGCTAATTTAGCAGAAAATAACCACAGTATTGAGCATCGAAGGAAATGATCTTTTTAGATGAATAGTACTCAAACGGTTGAGAATTGATCGGATCGAAGACTAAGAAACAAAACAAGAGAAAACACATCGTGAAATGTAGAGGCGCAAAGCTTCCAAGAAAAAGAAAACAAACAGCTAGAGACAGTTAACAAAAATCGAAACTCCAGAATAGGAAACGGAGGCTACTGTGTTGCTGGAAACAGCCGGAGATACTTCACCGTCGCCGGATAATAAGTACTTAAGCTAAACATGCTCAAAATAAGTCAACGACGTGATGTAGAAAGATGAAACTATGAAGTTCAGACGCATTTCGTCAAGTAGTCGGCGATGAGTTTGTGGACGCAGTCGCAGTCATCGCCGATGACAGCACAGAAACCGGGTAAAGAGTGAAAATCACCTTTTTTATAAAAAAATTGGAGTGAGTAAGATGGGACGTGTGAGGGAACATTTCAGACTGAGTTAAGGACTAAGGAGGGCGCTGTCATATATATATAAACATTTTCTAGCTTGAAAGCACACTGATTACCGGCTTTATCGGTCACCTGATTTTTTGATATTTTTAATTAATATTTGTTTAATTTCTGAAATCCAAAACTGCCGTCAACCGTAACTAACTAACCCGTGAATAAGCAATACTTTGTAAATCTACAATTTTTTTTTCAAATCCATTTATTTATGAGAATTTATTTTTATAATAGTTGTGTATTGATTATTGAAGGCGGAAAACTAATGAAGATAAATTAAAACGTATATATATCTATATTATGGTTGGAGACTGACAGTAGGAAAGGGGAAAAGGTTGAATGGTCGCTTTCAAATTCAACATAAAAATGGGTGTACCAATTTTGCTTCAATTTGATTTGGACCATGGTGACACAATTAGGTGAGACCTTGTTCTGTTCTTGTCCGCATAATTAAATGTTCTTTTACAATTTGTTTGTTTGTCGGTTTTCTATACCCCATTTTTCTAGCAATGCGTTAAATCTCACGTTGTTGATATTTTCTTCACCTTCTCAAATTTGCAACATTTTTGAGGATTCATTTTTTAAAATTATTTTTGAAAGTAATATGTTTTCATATCATATACTTTATGCCAAATTACTTTTTTAATAAATAGAGAAGTTACCCCTTCTCTTCTTTCTTTTTAGTTAACAATATTTTAAAATTTTTATTTCTTTGAAAAGGAAGTATAAGAAAATAATTCAATTATAATATTTATATGGATATTTAATCTATCTTAAAAATATTATCCGTTTAAAGATGTTTGATTCATAACAATTGGAAGTGAAACTCCTCGTAACTTGGTTCATTTTATATAAACTAAAACTATAAATTCTAAAAAAAGAATATTAATAGACTTGTTCTTTAAAAGTGAAATATATTTTGTATTTTTCAAACTTTACAATTAAGTTTAACATGATTAAAACACTTTTCATATATTTTGATTAAACAAAGAATATGGAATTAATTTATACTCTATTTGAGTCTATTCATGTTAGTTCTCTACCATTAGTAATTGATTTTTAGATATTAGGATCTCAGCAGGAAAAGTGAAGATTGCTTAAAGTCAATCGAACAATATGTGAAAGAGAAAAAAAAATCATGTATCAAGAATCATGATTTTACCTATAGACAAGTCAATTAGTGACATTTAAAAACTATTTTTAAAGTGTCATTCCACCTAGGCTAAAGATTTTCTGAATCAATACTAATTGAGAACAATAAAATATTCTCCCTAACCATTTTAGGGCGATGAATTTTGTGTTGATCTCTCAACTATCTCCATATAGTTTATACTATATCCAATAACAACCGAATAGAGCACTTTTGACTAAAGTAGTATCAAAATATAACAATCCATCTATGAGATAACCTTGGAAATCTCAAGTTAAAGGATCACTTATATAATAATCATAATGAGAATTTTCATAGACATACAAGTAACGTTTCAAATATAATTTTCATACGAGATCAGTTTAGTGAACTTATTCTCTAATATGCACTCACACGTTTATTTAAGTATATTCATACTTTAGATATTAAGATCGACTACTTCCTTTATAAGGAAGAAACATAATATATGCTAGTCTTTTTACGATATATAAATATCCTATCTTAATAGAACAATGACTAGGAGCAATTTAGGGATAATATATAAATGAATATAAATAGCATAATTACGATCTCATCGTAAAATCATTTCAATTTATATTTATCTCATGGACTTTATTATATACATATGAATATATATAATATAAAGAATGCCTTTAAATAATTATGTTACTGACTACAACCAATTGTAGGGTATAAATCAATAATCTCCCACTTGCATTAAGCCAATTGTTTAAGTATCTTATACCACATCTCTATATGAAAATCATGCTATTATTGGAATATTGGTTTATTGAGAGAATTCTACAAGCACTTATATAGTAAGCACTTACTTAAATCTTACAATTTCATATTACTTATCAAAATAATTAAAAGAAACTGCCTAAATACATACTCGAATCTTTAATGAGATCTTAACTCCTTTTGCATTCCTGAAAACTCTAATGTTCTATAGTACATTACTATCTAAATAATGCAAGAAACTATATTAAGTTCATTAAAAACTTGTGATCCAAACAATCATTTGCACTAAACGATAAATGTATTTTGGCTATATTAGCAATTAATGTTTCATTGGAACCTTTCCAATCTCAAAATAATATTATTCCAAGTAAAATATATCTTAACTAGGATTCACTTCTAAACTTAATATCCTTATAACTTTAAACTAGAATATCAACTCATATATAGAATAATGGATATCTTTAATACTTCACAAGTATAAAATATCTCAAATACAAAACACCTTTCATTATATTATCTATATACATGGATTAGAATAGATAAACAACTCCCAATCTATCTATATAGATCTATATCTTATAATTAAGTTGTTACCTTTTTATATCCAATATGAATTGTTCTCATACAATTATATTTTCAACAATTAAAAATACAAATTATTGCTCTCTTTGTAAGCAATATGTCTCTACATACTCAGACTAACCTTTTTGTAGACATGATAAATTTAATATCATCTCTAAAACAAACTCTTTGAATTCATTATGAACGTTAGTCTTTTAACGTCTCATAGCCTTTCAACTATACATCAAATGTATCAATAAATGTACCAGTTCTAATTGGATGTATTGTCATGAGATTTAAACTTTTCCAATTTCATATTACTCACACTACTTATCCTAAGAACCATTCTCCTATAAATGTTCATTGATACAAACAATTTGTTCAATGAGTCCGTAAGATTATACCCAAATTTTTGGATATCTCATGACTTTATATTATCTAATCTAATTCTAAACTTAGTGGATAATATATGCTTCAACTAAGTAACATGTCCCTAAACCATTAAATTTGGCTCGTTAAAATTATTAACGTTTGATATATGATAAGAAATCTTGCTAATTGATTTAGTTGGAATTATCAAAGGTAAGTTGTTATACTAGGCTTAGATATAAAAGAAATAGATATTACATTATACAATATCTCATATTGTATTTTCTTGCTTAGACAAATCCATACTCTTATGGGATCTTATTGTGAAGATACTCACCAGAGAATCTCATTCCTTATAGTTAACCAAAAATTTATATCTCGTCAAAGTGATTCAGCATTCTCAATACTTAATTTCTACTTAGATTTAAATAATTTATACTTTTCAAAATTTTAAGGTGATTTTTTTATTGAATACATATGATTATATCATATAAAGTTATGAGTAATATAATGAAATACAAGTATCATCCTTTTATAAATTGTTATTAAATCTAATACATCACTTGTCTAAGATTGAACAATTTGATATCATCATCATTCTTTCACCAAAGATTGATATAGTTATTCTTCAAATTAACAAGTTTCATATGATTCATAATCAAAAGAATACATATATCTTTATATGTGACTTTGCGATTCTCATCATGTTGATTTAACCAATACGGTAGAAAACAATAAATCTTAGTTATCTAACTTTGTATTCTTGCCACTTATATTAAGCATAAGTTTCCTTTGATCCATTTCATACAAACTATTTACGTAAACTTGGATCAACTACTTTCACTTAACAAGGAAAGTTGGATTAACTACTTTCACACACAAATCTATTTCTTGCCTTGCCTTAAATATTGTAATAATGCTAAATATGAATTCAATATTAAATACTCATAAGCATGAACTAGAAATATATGATCTCTGTCATATTTTGTATAGGTTAAAAAGCCATTCAATCATTTTTTATAATAATAAATATTATCATTCTATAGCAAATGCCTTCAATTGTAGTCCACATTTATGCTTTTAGTAGGCTAAAATGAGTAGAACAATTCAATCAAGGTACTATATCTTTTAGCTCTACTTCGTACAACCTCTTGCATTATGCTTATCATGGTATTGACATACATGCTAAATGCTATCGTCAAAGTTTATGGGAAACTAGTTAACTCAAAATAATCGTGCATTTTATCATATATTTGATGTTAATATATATCTAAGACTTTGTCACCAAATCCTTTGATACCATCTTATAGTGGTGGTTTGGTAATTTCTTTTCCGTCTTCATCATATTGTCATGTCCAATTTGTATCTTGACGTGTGAAGTCTAGAACAGTCATTAATTCATATCGAGAATTTCTAATATATTCCCGTATCTGTATTTGTTTTGACATAAAGTACATAATAGGTCGGTAATCGGGTCTTCTTGCATGAATATCTTTATTATTTTCTAATTCAGCAGCATAATATAATCTTAGTTCATTTATTAGACTGTTTATCCTGTCTTTAGAAGACAAATCTAGTAGGACTAAATGTTCACAGTATGCTTCAGCATTCATAAAAATAGGTGATAGATTTCTTATATTTATTCTATGCACTAGCATAAATAGTAAAGAGTAATAGGTACTAGGCGTTTCAGCCCCAACCTTAATTTTTTGAATCAAGGTAACTCTGTTGTAGTTCCTTCAGTAATATCTAGCACAACATAGTTTCGTTTCCTACCTCTATGCGTAGGAAATTAGTTAAGGAAGTATGTAGGGTATTATTCTCTATTAGTTTTTGGAAGGCATAGAACAAATATAAGAAGAGAAGGGTTTTTTATTTAGAAGACATGTGATGTACAAAGGTATTTTACATGAGGTAGAGGCTTCGATGCCTTCTGCTTCCTTCTTACTACATATTTATAGCCTAATGATCTAAAGATACTATTATAGATTTTTTGCATTATGGGACAAGTCATAAGGACACATCATATCAAACAAAATTTAATATATATCTTCACCGGATATTTTGATATCTTTAGTCACTATCATCTTCCTTTTGTGTTGACATCTGGATTGTTCGTTTAGAGCATGCTGGGCACGTATCCTATAGATGCTTTTGAAATTGACAAATTTTTTGTTGAGCTTGATAGTTGGATTTCATCACACCTATCTCAAGTAACTTCATCTTTGTAAGTAGGAAATTATGAGCCGCAACTAGAGTAATTTTGGCTGGGGATATCATGACTGATGAATGTATCCTTTGTCCTCCATATGTTCGAAATCCTTGTTTGAAACTGGCTTCTAATCCTTGAAGGACTATCCGTATTCCTATTGCTCGTCTATAATGGATATCTTTTTCTTTAAATTTAATATAATCTTTCGTTTTTTCTTGATTTATGGATATCAAAAATGTATCTGCTTTTTCCAACTGTATTAGATGATAAGCTGGATAGCTACCATCATTATCGAAGTCTTGTCCTGCTGACAAGAATTTTAATACTAGGATATCTTTTGGAGTTATAGTAGGATTATTGAGATAACAGTCTCGTACTCCATCCTTTATCCATTGGGGGTAAGAAGCTTATCTATGGAAAATTTGGTAATGACAAATATATCGAATTCAAGGCTCCGAAATTATACTAATATCTTACCTCATATGGATCTGATTCTTGTAAATAGTTGATTCTAAAGTATATACCTGAGAAGTCAATATATCAAGTCTCATTATTAGTTAAGTGAATAGATCTTTCATCATTTTTTGTTGTTGTTCCACTGCTGGAGATATCATAGATATTTCTTTTATTATCTATGATGATGTAGGTAAACTTATTGAGGGACTGGTAATAGGATTTTTGTGGGGTCTTAAATCGATGTTCATTTTGTCCAATGAGAGTTGTTTTAGAGTATCTGTCTGTGGATTTGTAGAGTGAGCAATGTACTCTACTATCTTAAGGCTTGAGTTTTCGTAATTTTCTATGTTCATCTGGATAAGTTCACTACCTCTCTTTATCAAGCTAGAAACTTCCCGTGTCAGACCTGGAAGATTAGCAATATCTAGAAAGTCTGAAACATTATCTTTAATATATCTTATTTCTGTATCCATCTTGCGAATTTCCTCAAGTATCTAGAGTCGATGGTCTCCCATCTCTTGTAAGAAAATCAGCTAAAATATTTTTGTCAGATTTAATAATTTCAATATCAAATGCATAATCAGAAAGTAATGTCTGCCATCTAATTAATCTTTTATACTCAAGTCTACTTGGTAAATTATTTTTGATAAATGCTTTAACCTGGGTGTTATCAATTCTTAATAAAAATCTTTTTGGAAGTAAAAAATAATAAAATTTTTTACAACTTTTTACAACTGCTAATAATTTTTCCTCATTTATATGATATCTAGTTTGAGTATTAGTAAAGGTTCCTGAACAATATCTACATAAACTTTCTCCCCTTTTTTCATTTTTATGATAATCTATCTTTTTTAATATTCCACTCCAATAATTTTCTAAAGCATCGGTTTCTAATATTAATTCATCTTCTTCACTAGGTAAATATAACTTGGGTAATGTTCTACATAATCCTTTTATTTGTTTGACCTGAGTTTCTAATTTTGGAGTAAAACTAAATATCTTATCTTTTTTAAGTAAATCCTGAAAAGGTTTTCTTATTTAAGCTAAATTTTTAATAAAATCTGACGCATAAGTTAAAATTCCTAAAAACCTTTGTACTTGATTTTTGTCAATTAATTATCTAGAAATTTAGAAATTTTCTCTAGTATATGATTCTGAAGTTCTATTCCTTGTCTATTTATTGGCATACCTAAAAACTCTACTTTATTTTGTAGTAGTTTTGATTTCTTTTAAGATAATCCTAATCCTTGGTTTATACAAATATCAGCAAATTCCGCTAATTGTTTTAAATGAATATGAATATTTTCAGATGCAATTAAAATATCATCAATATAGACAAATATAAAAGTATAATCTTTAAAGATATTATCCATTTTTCTTTGAAATATTTGGGGTGCATTTTTTAATTCAAAAGGCATTACTAACCACTCATAATGTCCTTGTGGAGTAGAAAATGATGTATATTTGATAATATCAAGATGCATTTTTATTTTCCAATATCCATTCTTGCAATCAAAATTTGGATATATCTTTTTCTTTCTAGTTCTGTTGAGTAAACTTTCTTTATGTGGAAGAAAATATCCATCTAATATTGTATTATCATTTAATTTTTTATAATTTATTACCATTCGTGCCTTACCTCTAACTTGTTCTACATGTCCTCTTACCATGAATGTAGGTGAGCTATGAGGTGATTGACTAGGTTGAATAAATCCTAAGTCTAGTAATTCTCTTATCTGTATTTTAAATTCTTTTTGATCCTCTTCACTATACCGCATAGATTTTACTCTTATTACGTTATCCTTATCTATCATTTCTAATTTAGCATATAACTGATTTTTATTCCAGAATTTTAAAGGGTTTTCTGTATAACATTGTTCTAATTTTGTTGTAATTTTATCTATTTTAGTGTCAAGTTGCCTTAATTCTATTTGGTATTGTAATAAAGGTTTAGTTTTTGGAAAAATCAGTTTGGTTATGTAACCTATATCACCACGCTGGGTTGTGTGAGGGATAAAGGTAATAGGGAATGGTTTAGCATAAACATTTTTAAGTCTTTTGAGTGTAATCAAATGATGACAAAGGGTTTTAAATAATATCTGATTAGCTAATGTATCAAAGGTGATTTTATGGAATAATTGTAAGAAATTATTTCCCAATAATATATCAGTACCTGTATTATGAAAATAGAATGGTGGACATTTTATTAAGAATGATCCTAATAAAATTATTGGTTGTTCAATTCCTCTATTTATTTCTATAATATTATTGGAAATATCTCTTTCTTTTATGATAGGTAAATCCTTATAATTTTCTATTGGATAACAATCTGGTTTACATAAACATGCTCCTGAGCCACTATCAATAAATGCAGCAAAATATTTTGCTTTATATTCTTTATAGGTTATTCCTATAGGAATATATATACTGTTAGGGCTTGTCATTTTCGTATATATATCAATTTTCCGTTATAATTTATCTTTATGCCATAAGAAGTAACCTGATAAGGTTTAATATTTTCGAGAAATATTATTCCTAGCATTATTTCTAAAGTATCATTAAAGCCATCATTTTCTATTAATAATCTTATTGGTATTATATCTTGTCCAAATCTTATTAAAGTTTCTATGGCTTCGTCTATTGTAAGTAATTCACCATTAAAGTTTGTATATTGGTGAGGTTCATCTAATTTATATTTTTGTAATCTTGTACAAAGTTTATAACTAATATAATTTCCATGAGCTCCTGTGTCTATCAGTATATTTACTGGAGTAAATTCTATTCCATTATAATATTCTCTTTTTATCTTATAGTTTCTAAAATTATAATTTTTAGCCATGATCAATTTATTATTACATGTTATAGGTTGACTAGTAACTCCTGTATTTGTAAAGGATAATCTAGGTAACCTATTATTTGTTATCATTAAAGGTTTATCTTGTAAATCTAATTCTAATGTTCTTAACTCTATTTCTTCTATTTTTGGTAAACTAGGCATTTTTATTTGATAGACTTCATTAAACAAATAAGGAAAATCTATTGTATATTTAACCATAAAGCATTCTGAGTGATGTGTATTGGATGTAGCATATGAAATACTATATGTTATCGAATAAGGTCTATTTTGTTGTTTAAAGGAATCTTTTCTTTTAAAATCTTGTATTAAACTTAATGTTTTATCAAAATCTTTATCTTTTATATGATATGAGATTCGTGGATATATATTAAATTTTAATTATCCATATTGTAAATTTCCTTTTAAAAGTCCTAAATAGGCTTCTTCTCTATTTATTATTCTATTATCCATAATGGCTAACTCTATAGGAGTATCTAATCCTTCTTTAAATGTTGATTTTATTATTATCTGTATAGCTCCAATATGAATCCAACCAAGCGTATTTCTTATTTCTGACTTAATTTTTTGTAATTTTTCTTGAATATCTTTTTTAGCTAAAATAAGTATTATTATCTTATTAGAGGTTAATGAGATTTCTAGTGCTCTTTCTTGTATATTTAATCCATAGAATAAATTATGATTTCTAGGTTTAATTCCTAATCTTTGGAAAGTACTGACTTTGAATCCTGAATAATTTGATAATGAAAATTTTTCATTTTGAATTTGTTTTAATTTTTTCTTATCTATTAAAATTTCTTGCTTATATTCTCCTGATTGTTCTGCTTGATTATCTATTATTGATTCATTATTCTCTTGAATTGTATTATCGATTTCCATTTATTCTGTACTTTCTTCTTCTTCTGATGTACATTCTGTGTCTGTTATAATAAAAATACTTTCATCTGAGCTTATATTAAAATTATCAATTTTTATAAATTCCCCTTTCCTTATCATATCCTCAATATCTTCATCTATCTCAATTTTCTTTTTATTTTTCTCATTTCTTTTAGGATAGTTATTAGCATAATGACCTATCTCTTTACAATAATAACATCTACATTCCTTTGGACTAGTTTTTCTTTTTCTATAAGTTGGTTTATAAGTTTTCTTATATCCTTTTCTTTTATTATATCTTACTTTACGTTTCTTAAAATATGGTTTTCTATATCTATATTGTTTCTTCTTTTTATATTTTCGTTTTATTTTTCCATAATAATAAGAACAATCACATCCTATCATTATAGGCATTTTAGGTTTATCACAACATAAAGAAATTCTTTTCTTTAATCATTTACTGGCTCTAGCCAAAATAGCATCCGCACACCAATTACTTAATTTATCTCTAACATGTTCAATTCTTTTTCCTAATGTATCTATATTTTCTGGATTATATGTATCTATTAACTTTGTTCCCCAAGGGTGTGGAATCTTAGCAAAAAATAATGGTAGACAATTACTTGTATTAGAAACTTGATTATAAATATGATAATAATAATCTTGGAAAACACAAATGTATTTTTCTATTTCATATATATAACATAACTGTAATCTCATTAAAGCAGTAGTATATCGAGTTATTGTATTTGAATCTTTAATATATTTACCTTCACCATGAAATTCTAATCTAAATGTTTCAACTACTTTTGTTATGAAATTATCTGGATCTGAATATATTGATGTCTCGTGTCTTCATTTAAATTCTGCCAAAATCTTTGTGCACTATTTAACAATGTTTTTTCCATAAATCCTTTAGTAGTTTCAAAATCTATTTTATTTACTACAACAGCTATTCTTAAAGCAGTTTTCCATTTATCTATTGCTTCTTCAATGTTAGCAATACAATCTAAATCTAAATAAATTCCAAAAGGATTTATAGTATCAGCTCTCATTTTTTTCATATGGTGTGTATTTATCTGAAGTAATCCCAGTGTGCATTAATCCTGCATATCCAGTTATTGGTCTATTGAAAACTCTGACTAGTCTTTTGTCTTATATAGGGATCTTTACTTGAACTTGGTATATCTGTTATATTAGGATTTTCAGTTTTTATTCCAGATGGTTTAATATTAACAAAATTATTATGAAGATCTAAATCTCCAATTTTTGTTATTAAAGTACATATTTAAGGTGAAATATATTGTTCATTATGAGAGCTACTTGTTGACATCTTTTAAATTTTCTAAATGACTCATGAAAGGACTTTTATTAAGTTCTTTATTTATCTGTTCTACTAAAATAACCTGTTTTTCTTTATCTTTTTCATTTATTTTATGATTTTTTATTGATTCTAAATTTATAGTTATCGCAGTATTGTAAGATTTTCTGGCCACAATATATTATAGTTTTTTGAATTTCAATTATCTTTTTGTCTATTTTTAAAGAACTATCATGTTCTTTCGGTATTCTAAATTCTTTATCCATTAATAATTTTATGAATCATCTCTTTTCATATCAACTTTAGCATAATAATATACTAAAAACTTCATTTAATATTGATAATAGAATAACATAAGGAGAATAATTAAACAAAGAAACTTAAAATATTAGATCTGGCATTGGGCTCTGATACCATTTTATGTTGGTGGTGGTGCTGGTGCAATTTCTTTTCCATCTTCATCATATTATCATATCCAATCTGTATCTTGGCGTGTATATATATAATAATAATAAGAATAAGAAAATGAATATTATTAACATAATCTAACAATGAAAAGATAATAGTTTTAAACTTTGTTCCGTTGCTGTTGCCTTTATGCTTCTTTTGTTGGATTTCTTCCCGACTGCTCACTGCTTCTCCTCTTCTGGATGTCTTGCTTCTATTTTGGGCGATTACTCCATCACCTTTTGCGCAATTTTGGCCTTTCACCAGGGACGAGATAGGCACCGTCTTCGTCGCTTTTAGTAGAGAAGTAACATTACTAGCGACTACCGCCGCCTCTAGTGGAGACCTATTACTAAGACAAATAACCAAATACAATCACACATACACAAACTAGATTTTAATATGAGGGGACATGCATATGATTTGGACAAAACACAACACAAATCTAGAAAAAAATGTACACGCAAATTAGAAATCCACAACCTAACTAAAGGATATGCAATTTAAGTTTTCAGATCCATAAAATATGTGCAAGGCATATTCTATTTCTAAAAACAATGAATATATTAGAGGCAAAATATTCAAAATAATTACAAAAAGTAAGCAGAACAAGTGTGAGGCATGTTAATTAGGTTCCAAAAAGCTTAAACAAAAACGGGTCAAGTGTAAGTTTTAGAAAACTCAACCTTAATTTTATAAATAAATAACAATAAACAAAATTTAATCAAATTATAGAATTAAAAAGTCAACTTTAATACCAATATTGAGAAATAGAGATATAATCCAGGCTTGCATACAACAGAACAATAATGAAAGTTTTTTCATTTTGATTTGTTGAAAGTCAATATCACCAAAATTTTATAAAATGATTAATACATAAATTATAATAAAATATGAATCATAATTCGTACCTAATTCTAAAGCTTAATCATTTTCTTGTTGTTTTCTTGAAATCGTTTTTAAAATTGACTCATCTCCACCATCGCAGTCACACAAGTATCTGGTCTCTAACAGTATTCACATAATATGTTAAGACAACTCTGTAACTATTACAAAGAAAGTTAGGTAAGGAATGTTAGCTCTCTTAGACCTTAAACCTATTTATAATATGATTTAGATATTTTAGTAATTTAATTGAAATTAAATTCTAATTTCAATTAAACTTTAATTAGAATTACAAAAAATTCTAACTAAATATCAATTATGCCCAATATGACATAATATCTCATATTAATCCTTATTTATTAAATATCTCATATTTATTCATAAAGTTTCTTAAACTTTACAATCAAGTCTAACTTAATTAAAATACTTTTCTTCTTCAACTCGTTCTTTGTGTATGAGCCATTGAGTTCTCAAATATTTTGATAATCGATATAAATTATAACCCTAAATCATATTTAGGATTAAATAAATTAAAATTAAAGTTTATCTTTAATTTCCTAATTAAAAAATTATATCCATAGATTAAAATTGACGTCTATCAAAGCATCATGACCATCTAAATATTTAGGAATGTCAAATTCATTTTGACTAATCTTTTCATGCATAATTTTTTCATATAATTTATTATTTTCATCATATAATATTTTGATTAGACAAAGAACATTACATTAATGTCTACTATATATGAGTCAATTTATGTTAGTTCTCTACCATTAGTAATTAAATAAATTAATCACATTTGAAAATTATTTTCAAATTGTCATTCTAGCTTGCCTAATGATTTCTAGTTTCAATACTAATTAAGAATAAAAGAATATTCTTTCTAATCACGTTAGAGTGATAAATTATGTATTGATCTTTCAACTATTTCCGTATAATTCATACTATATCTAATGACTATTGACTGAGTTATCATTGACAAGAATATATCATAACAAGTGTCAAAACATAACAATACTATATGAGATAACTTTAGAGATCTAAGTTAAATGTTCACTTATGTAATCATCATAATGAGAATTTCTATAGATATATGAGTAATGCAATAATAATATCATAATTATAATCTCGACATACGATAAAAAATACATTTAAATAATTATGACACTAACGGCCTGTTTGGTTCAAGGAATAGAATAGATAGAGAATATAATAGTTATTCTAGAATAGAAAAGAATGAATATTACTTTGTTTGGTTTAGGGAATAGAATACAGAAATAGTTTCTATTCCAATGTTTGGTTTGAAAATATAAACTTGGAATAAGAAATGAATAAATAACAAAAAGACCAAAATGTCCTTATTATTATTATTATTATTATTATTATTATTATTATTATTATTATTATTATTAT
>JAOTAX010000197.1:9177769-9203293 GCA_025629825.1 Erythroxylum guanchezii
CGCAAAACTCACCCAAAATTTGCAAATATTTTTTAGGATCAGAAGAATACCCCGTTAGGCCAACGGGAGTATACCTATATGATTCAAGCGAAGGTTAGAGGTCGAGATCAGTTCGCGTCTGCATTGCATGCCTCTAATTTTGTATTGAATTTTTATTCCGCAACTTTTGTATAAATTTGTATTTTGAAATGACTCAAGAGTTTTTTAATTGTGAAAAGGCCCGAATGATTATTGAAAATTATGTTAAGTAAAAATGTTTCTGAATGAATGTTGAGCCCAATGTGAGTTTCGATTTCCGCATATATGTTTGTGGTTTTGAAAAAAAAATGTACTGACTTTCGAATGATTGAGTGCTTTGACACGCCACCCTCGAGGGGCACGTACTCGGATATCACCATCGATGTTAGGTTCGAGTCATTGCGGGAGTGGGGTGCTACAGTCCAACCCTATTATAAGACTTTTGGTGATTGTAGAGACCTTTATAGTTTGTAGGTACGACGAACAAGTGAAAACAAGAAGCACGAAGCTCTTCTAGGAAGAGACATGGCTGTGTAGGGTGTTACAAACCTATGTATTTAACTTACACGATCATGTATATCAATTGTATAAGAATACATGCCCGTATAAAGTGACACACGTCGTGTCTTAACTTACACAGCCATATGAATCAATCGTATAAGTCTCTAAAATTGCGTGAAGAATGAAAACATACACGGTTGTGTACACACCCTTGTGCGCATGTCTTACACGATTCTTTAAATCTTTGTAATCATGTACATTTGCGATTCAAGTGTCACTAGAAGAGACACGATCACTTACACAACCATATATGTGACTATTTATATTGTAGAAAACCTAATTCAGGATATAAAGGAGGAGAAGATATAGGTTTATCCATTGGGAGTGCAAAAAGGGAAAGAAAACAGAGAGTGAGAGCAAGTAGTTTATTATTTTTATCCTTGTTTGATTGATTTGATACTGGGTTGAGAGTTTGATGATTTGACATCAACTTTAGTTTCAATCTTGAAACTTTGTGAGACAACTTATTATGTAGGATAAGAAATCAATTTTGTAAATCCTTATTTGTGATTAATAGATTTAATTGTCGGTTTGTCGTGTAGTTTCTCTCTCTATTCCAAAGGGTTTTCCACATAAATCTTTGTATTTGCTTCTTTATTGGATTTTTTATTCTCATACTGAAATTATCTTATTAAATTTGATTAGAGAACTTTGTTATCGCTGTTTGGTTAATTTTTATAGAGACTTATACTTTTGTTGTGTTTTTCTCTTGTCTCCTAATATTAACAAATAATAATAATTAAATATTATAAGAAATTAGAACTTAAATATAGTAAGTAGAATTATAAAAAAATAATTGAAATTATTTATAGATAATTAAAAGTATTATCAAAACCCTGAAATCCTTTGATATTAAATCTTGTCCACGCGTTAATACTTTCTCAAAATTGATTTGCTTAGCTATATTTTAATTCGTTGTTGTAATCTTCCTTGATATATGCATGAGCTTGTAATAAGGATAAATGAAATGTCAATGGGATACATTTGGTGATTAGTAAGTACACTTGACTTCTACTTTTATGAGCTGATCAAAGAGAAAGACGATAGGATGTTTCCTACGTCCAATCTTCTAGCTCTTATACACCATTTGGGCCGCAATTTTACCATAAGCTTTATATATACAAACCATGCAAATTAAAACGTGGCCCTTGATCATGATTTCTTCAACATGAATATTAAGTTGTGTAGTATATGACGTATTGCCTGACTATTATTTACTTGAAATGTTCAGTTTGCGGCTCTTGTGAATCGTAATCATGCGATTTAAAATTCCAAAAGTGCGGCTGTCTTATTGGAAGGTCTTCAAAACTAACAGTATAGGGATATAATTAGCGGCCTCTATTTTCTGCTATGGATTTATTCCAGAAGGAGTGAGTCGTGATAGCTTGGCCCTCTTGGTGTCGTAAAATAGATGCATGATTTCTCCAAGGAGACACCCAACTAGTCGGCTGTTAGGAGGAAAGAAAATGCTATAATACTTCTTTTTAGACTCTGGAATATTAGAAATTGAGGAAGGCCGCACGGAATTTCCGGGGAAATTACGAGGAAATTGGGTTCCGAGTACTAAGAATCTGTAAACTTCATCTATACGTATGTTTAGTGTTGCAGTATTATTTTCTCTCTTTCAATTCTTGTGTATCTTCATTGTCCCCTTTTTCTTTTGCCCCCTGAATTGTCAGGTTTAGCGAGAAAATTAATTTGTTCTTTAAGTTTTTATTTGTGTTTAGTGTTTGTAATAAGATTTAGAAGGTTAGTGGTAAATTTCTTAAATTGATAAAAGAGTAAAGAGTGCTAAATTCCAAGGATTGAATATAAAATTCTGAATTTTTATTGGTTTAGCAAAACTAATTATTGGAGATATCTATAAACTAATTTAGATATTACTTAATTAATACCTTGAATATATAAATTTAAAATATATTACATATTGCATTTATACTTGAGCTATAAATGAAATATGTAACTTCTCCATTTATCAAAGTTACCAATTTTGAGGGTGTGCTTTTTGGCGAGTACGAGGAGAGAAGAATAGATATGAAATAAAAAATAAAGCCTGGTAAGAAATTGCGATAAGATGACTTATACTTTCATTCATAATTTTTGGATATTGTTCCATTCCTCTCATATCATTCCTCATAAATTTTGGCGCACATTTACTATTAATGACAATCCAACGCAATCGAGAGGAATGAGAGTTATTCCTCGTACATTTTGGCTCACGTTTACTATTAACAACAGTCCAACACTTTTCTTTATTTACCTTCCTCTTTTATTGCTCTCCAATATCCTCTGTTATTCTTTTTTTATCAAACTATCCGGTATTCGGTGCCACATGGACAATCGACTAGTCCAGATTCGAGCTGGGTAGGACTCTTGTGGGGTGGCGAAGCTCTCCCTCACAAGTTTTAAAGCGACTCCAT
This sequence comes from Erythroxylum guanchezii, assembly GCA_025629825.1. NCBI lineage: Eukaryota > Viridiplantae > Streptophyta > Magnoliopsida > Malpighiales > Erythroxylaceae > Erythroxylum > Erythroxylum guanchezii. Next base: position 9,180,769 of record JAOTAX010000197.1, read on the forward strand.
TCCTAAGACTCGAACTCGAGACCTTGATTAAGGATGGAGGAGCTTTGACACCATTATTTACTCCTATCGTAAGACCCAAAGCAATGCTTGATTTTTTCTTGTTTAGAAAGATTTGGTATTCTTTAACTAATAATATTATTAATTAATTAATTATAATATAATTAATTAAAATATAATTCATTCATTAATTTAAATATTGTAATTAATTAATTAATTAAAATATAATAAATTAATGAATGAATTATATTTTAATTAATTAATTATATGAATTATATTTTAATAATTATATTGTAATTAGTAATTAATTAATTAATTAAAATATAATTAATTTTTATTTCTCGATATTTTTACAAACTAACCACTATCAATAATAATGGTAATCATTCCTTTATCTTAACCAACTATTATAATTATAACGATAATATTCATCCACGTTCTTCACTATATTCACTCTAATTTCTATTACCATTTTCCTATACGAATCAACTGTCTTATGAGTATTTCTTATCTGCTAATACATAGTAACTGTTCCCTTATATATAACGTGCTTCAATATTAGATATACGATTCTGGCAACTAAATATCTGTATGCAACCAAAAACAGATATACGATACTGGCAACTACATATCTGAACGCAACCAAAAACAAAAGAGAAAGAAAGAGAAAATCGATATGCAGAAAATGACATAACAAGATAGCAATGGCAAAATGTAGCTGCTTCGTCGATCCCTGTTGTTTTAATATTCAAATTCCACGCGTTAAAAGAGATTTATGTATACTTGCTAGTAATGTTCATACTTCATACCATATCCTTTGGGTGGTCATTTATGAACTAAATTAGAAAGAATCTGCACGGAAATTACACTTTGCCGGCCCGCCTGATACTAATTTACTTGACATTGACAGTTCTTCGATTCGATAACAAATCTAAACCATTCATGTCTATTCAAAAAAAAGAACACCGTCCGTATCAACACGTATTATGGCAAGTGGCAACTAACATCTGATCACGAATGGGACCGCTCGAATTAAAATTCTCTCTTTTTCTCTTTTTTGTATTCATTGGCCAGTCCCAGTTCCTTGCCACCGTACCTTATAAATGCAGGCCTCTTTGTCTCTTCGTTTTCCTAAAGACTTGTTTTTCACCTTCACAAACTGCTAAAGTTCACCATAGCTATACTCAGCATCAATCAGAGTAATGCTTTTCCTATCAATTACGTACTTTGCTGTGTTCTAAACTCGATCGGTCTCTCTGATTTTTCTCTCTACTGCTCTATACGTCCTTCTATCTGGATTCACTTTGGACTTTAAAGTCATGACCCCAACTCCATTTCAATTCTTCTCTTCTATGGTTTCCCAGAAGAACATGAGTACTACTTTTCCTCCTAAACGAGGCAAGATCAAAGTTCAGATTTTTGAGAGGATATCGAAGAGTGTTGCCTCTGTGGTGTCTAGAGCTGTTGGAATAATGAAAAGTGAAGGAAGTGGAAGTGGAGAAGAGATATGCACTGTTCCAGCAACCACTCCACCAATTGGAACGAGCGAAAACGTTGGATCCTGATGTTTATTCACCGTGACCTTACTTATCGAGATATTGGATCTTTGTGATCTATGGTCTATGTCTTAGTTCTCTAAACTGAGAGCTCTCACGTTATCTCTGGTCTTTGTTTCTCCTGCTGCACAAGGTAGTTCTTTGTAAAGCAGTATATATGTCGTTTTTGTTGGAACTTCACAGCTTTTAAATCTATATCAAGGTTTCTGTAGCTTGAAGATGTGAGTACTAAAGATGGGTCTTTCTGCTTGGCTCATGCAAGTAGTTAATTTTCGAAGGGTTATTTCCTTTTCACAAAAATATAAATGTTAATTCTCGGAGCAAACCACCTATTTCAGACGCAGTATTCATGTACTTAATCTTACCCTACAACTCATTAATATAAAAGTTTATAACTCAGTTTTAATGTACTTAATCTTTGCTGAAGTTCCTTAAAGCAACACGATCCCACCGCTTCTTGTAGCATGTTTGGTTTAATGGAATAGGCATTTTATTTATGGTGTATTTTTAAAATTTAATTATTCTTTTGTTTAGTTAGACTAAAATATTCAGGATACTTAATCTTAAGATTAAATATTCCTTAACTTTCAACAATAGCTAATGACCATCTTCATCTGTCATTAGCTATTCCAAGAATAAAGTCATTTGTTCATGACATTTTTATCTTTCACTTCATCCTGCGATTCTTCTTTATTTTCACCTTTCTCCATAAAATTAATAAAATTAATAATAATAGTAATAAGAATAATAAAATTAATAATAAGAAGAATAAGAAGAAGAAAATTAATAATAATAATAAGGAATTTATTATTAATAATAATGATAATAATAATAATAATTAATAATAATTATAATAAATAGAAAATTAATTATAATAAGAATAAACAAATTAATAATAAAAAAATTAATAATAAGAATAATAAGGATAAGAATAAAAATATTTTGATCTTTTTGTTAATTATTCCTTTACCATTTCAAATTTATATTTTCAAATTAAATATTGACATAGAAATTTTTAAATATTAAATTAAAAAAATAATATATATTCTATTTTATTTATCATCTTTTCTATTTTTAAGAATAATTATTCTATTTCGTATCTATTTTTCCATTTAAACTAAACACCCTTTAATATCGGAAAGCTTACGGAATTATGAGGACTGGAGCACAAAAGATCCCACGGAAGCTAGATGAAATGTATACACATATGGTCAACTCGACCCCACTTTCATTTGTTCCAGTTCTGCCGTTGTGATAGGGTAAACCAAAAAATTTTTAAAGATGAAAAGAACCTGTCATTCCTTAACTGAAGTTTTAAATAATTGAAAGGGGCCACTTGTATTTGGTGTGGTATTGCACAGTACTGTGAAATATTAAACTGGCAATGAATGTTGTGCTTGTCATTGCAATTTGCTTAATGAAGCAACGTGGTAGGAAACCTTATTTTAACTTTTGTTTTGAGAATCGATTTTGCTCCAAGAACTGGGAGAAGGATTTGATGGACCAATGTTTCAGTTGCGTTCTACATGCTATTCTGACTTGTAATGTATAGTTCTATGAGCAATTTCTTAATGACCTACTTTAAGTGTGCAAGTTTTCCAATTCAACCCGAAAGGATTAAGCCAACTGTGAATATTTCTTTCCGGGAAGGATCTTCAAGTCAAGATTATTTACATTGTTTACATCGAAAACGGGCCATCTTACAAACCGGCGCCTTCGAGGTCATCAATTTGCTCTCTACCCCTCCATCTGCTACTGACCGTCATTTTTTGTTATTGGCAGGTGTCTAGGAACTGCTCCAACAAGACTAGAAGATGCACCTCTAACACGTCCATCGAAAGGGCAATTAGTGCGCTGATCTACTAGCCGCGGAAGCAACCAGGCATGGCCTAGGCATCCATACTCTTTGCGGGCCCCCGTTGCCCGTCCAAGACCTTCTCTGTTGGGATCGTCAAGGCATGGAGTACCGTCGCACTTTGCGGGTCTTAAATTAATTTGTTTTCTTTCCCTTATATTCAAAAAAAAAAAGGGGCCATTTTGACTGAAAAAAGCATGCTCTTAGACGCCTGTGACCTGTGAGCATCTAGACGAATTATGTGGTTGGCAGTGGGATCTGACATTGGGTGTGTCGTGTGCTTCTTTTTCACTTCGTTTTGATAATCATACCTTTGAATAAAAGAAACGACATTGACTGGGCTTATTATTACGTGTCTCCGTTGAGAACGGAAAGACTTGCATAGAACATTAAAGAGTGAGAGTTGCACAAATTTTATTCTTAATGTTACAGGATAATACTGTATTCCTCTCCAACAATAAATAGAATGATTAAAATAAAATAATTAATAAAAATAAAAAGTCAAAATTAAAACAAATAATTAAAATTATCTAAAAAGATGATTGAAATGTCTTATTATTTTTCAAACAATTTTTTTTGCCTTATTATAATTATAATTATAATTATAATTGATTTTAAAAACGAATACTTTTATTTCATCATAATTGCTTTTTCAAAATGAATAATTTTAGACTTTTAAATTATATAATTATATTCTATTTCTAAATTATAAATCTGGGTTAATTGGATTGGACTTTTTTGTAATTCGATATTTTCCCTCCCTATCGTATTATTTAGTTATTATGTAACATCATTTATTTCATATTTCACTGTTTTCCAAACCATTGATAGTTGTAAAATGATGTCATATTGTGACAGGAGAACTAAATAAATGATCATCTTGCAAATATAAAGAAAAAAATAAAAGAAAAAAAGTTAAACTATATATATAAAAAAAACCATTACATTTAACTCTATACAATTCTGTTGTAACTACACATGCTTTTAATATCATCTAAAATCTCATTTAACTACATATGCTTATGTTTTTTTAATTAAATATGTTGTAAGAAACTTAAGTCAAATAAAATCATATCAGAAAATTTTGACAGGTGACCGTATGTCCTTTTCATACCGAGACTTGTATGTTTATGCTCAAAAGTATTTACTTTTTTCTCCAAATAATTATAATTTCTCAAAAAAAAATAGCTTATTAAGATATATGCTATGGTGTCTTATAAATTAATTTTGAGCACTATTTGTAGTTGGACATAGTTGGATATATTTAGAAATTTTTTTTAATTGAGACTCAAATAAAATTACATGAAAAATAAAATTCTAGTGATGATAGGATTTATTTGAGAAAACATCACATTATCTTAATGAAAATAACGTGCAAATGATTGGGGGATGTCCACATATTGTTTTTGTGTGAAAAACGTCCAGTATAGACGTGATGCTGTAATCGCATTTTTGGTTATGTTTTAGTGATGAAACGTTTATTTGATTTATGTTATTTTGATGCTGTTGTGCTTGGATTGATCGTGATTTTTCTCAATAGTTCACAGCATATATTGTTCTACTACTTCCTATACTTTCGACTGATGAAGTTACATATTTAGGTGAGTGTTTTCATCTCAAGTATTTTTCTTTGTTTATGTCTTTATTGATTTAATCACTTGAATTGTTCAATTCTCATTTTTATTATCAAATAATATTGTTGTAAAAATTTTCTGATGAGATTATGACGAGGTGACCGTGTTATTGTGAGTGATTTATTTTCGCAGGGTGTGATAATGAGGGATAGTGTCAAGGGTTAAATTAGCTGGCTATGTAATGTCTTTAGTAAAACTATTGTTGTTCTTTAGTGAAAGTGATTAAACTGAGTGAAGGTTTCACAAATATAGACAAGATATACCAAATTGTGTTACTAAATTTTGAGTGTTGATTTATTTATTTTATATTTGATTTTTTTATTTCATATTTATCAGAAAACTTATAACTGGTGCAGCTGGTTCATAATTTGTGCAAAATTATATACTTTCAGATTTTCATTGTGTTTTTTTTTAATTTTTATTAGAATGTCTTAAATGACCACTTAGGCACCTCGTGACCGTCTGCGCCTTCAAATCTTCTAGATGACCTTATTCATGCTTTGGCAAGTGTGCTCGAGCTAATTAAAGTGAAAGAAACGAAATTCTAAGAACAATCGATTTGTTTCTACCTTTATGTTTGATTTTTGTTTATAAAATTAATAAAAAAACTGTTTATTTGAGATTTTAAATTTTGTTTTTATTTTTGATTTCTTTCAATATTTATAATTTATGAAAATTATAAAATTTAGGTTTTTTTATGTTTCTATTTTTGTTATTTAATATTAATTAATAATTATGTTCAGTTTAATTTAATATAACTTTAAAATTATTTTAATTTAATAATTACTTAGTAAAATATAATTTAAATTTAAAACATCTTCAAAATATATAACATTTAATTAAAAATTGCTTTAATAATTAAAAATATATTAATTTATAAAAAAATTTAATTAATTATTTAAAAATGTAATTTTTAATAATATTTATTAATAAATAGATAATACCTATTAAATATAATTTTTGTTTTTATCATAAAATAAAAATAATAACAATATATTTTTATAATAATTCCGTGGAAATGCGGCGTTTAAAAAGTATAAAAAATACATAGTCTTAACTTCATTAAAGAGAATGGATGATTTAAATATTTTTTAATATAAAAATAAAACTGAAAACACAAAATCTTAATAAGAAAAAAAAACAGAAACAAAATCAAACTTGATTTTCATTAACTATATAATACTAAGGACAAACACGAAATTCCATCCCATTGTCCAAATGATTTGACGGCTCTTGTAGTTTTTGCAGTTATTATCCACAACTGTTACTTCTTAAATTCGACGACTCCCATTTTATCACCATGGCTGTGAGTTACTATTTACAACCATGACTTCTACCCCTATAACAAAGACGTACTACCTTTGACACATATTTATATTAAAATTAAATATCGTTAAAATTTTTTATTGATTAAAAGTTTCTTATATCATTAACAAACAAATTTATTTACTGATTAATTATAATATATTATGTATATATGTACATATGCACGATTGTGACTTAACAAGTCACAACCGTAATTAGTAGTAATAATAATAATACCCATTAATTACAAAATAATACTTTACAAAATTTATTCAATGATTCATAAAAAAATTATAACTTGACAATTCACAACCTTATTAACAATAATAACAACAATAATAATAATAATATCAATTAGTTAAAAAATAATTATTTAATTCATTAATTAAATAATAATTAATTGATTGGTTAATTATAATATAGTATGTACATATGCACGATAGTGACTTAACGTGATTAGTAATAATGATAATAATGTCCATTAATTATGAAATAATTAATTATTTGATTAATTTAACTTTACTTAATAGGATAATTAATTAAATTATATTTTAATTTAAATAATTACACAGTTAATTTAAAAAATTTATTTACTAATTATATAAAGAACTCATTAATTCTTTTCACATTTATTTTCTTTTTTATAGTTCAAATTAAATATCATTAAAATTTAGTTAATTAAAAGTTTCTTATATTATTAATGAAAATTTTACTTACTCATCGTCGCACCCGATACTTATTAGTATCATATACACGCACGGTTGTGACTTATTCCTCGTATTTGAGTATTTATTAATTTTTATTGTTATTTTGTGAGTTTATTATTTGTGTAACTGTTTTTGAATACTAATTATAATTATTAATTATAAATTATAAATTATTAGTTACCATTGTAACTTATAATAATAATAATAATAAATTATTATTATTTATTCACTTTATATTATGCATGCACGGTTGTGAATTATTGGTTACAACCATCCGTTTTATTTATTAATTTTTATGGTTATGTTTATGTTATTCTTAATTATAAATTATTAATAAGTTATTTATTCTGTTAACTTTTAAATATAAATGCTGGCACAAATCTTTGCTAATCCAAATTGGCAGCCGCCCAAATCTCAAACGTAATAAAAATTTTCAATAAATTTTCCTTATTTATGCGTCAGTAAATGAAAACCTAAGGGCGTAAGTGAGTTAGTAAGAGGCTCTCTTGGTTTAAGTGAGATCGCGGGTTCAAACCATCCTTATGTATGCAGCCGTTAAAATTTTGGAGCCAGAGCTTTGCCTCTCACAAGGTATCCTACGAAGGTTTCAACTATAAAAAAACACATTCTTAAAATATCTCGTGAGAAACTAAAAATAAAAAGTAAATGAAAACCTATCAACCTAACTAATCAATAAATCAATCTCTTTTGTCCGTCTCTTCCTGTAACCTCTCTTGCTTTCTTCTATCTTTCTCCAACAATTATTATTATTAATTATTGATTATTCACTTCATATTATGCATGCACGGTTGTGTCTTATTGGTCACAACTGCACGTTTTATTTATTGATTTTTGTTGTTACATTTATGGTATTCTTATTTATAAATTATAATTAATTAATTTATTATATTAACTTTTAAATAAAAATACTGAAAAAAATCGCTAATCATGTGCGATACGCGTTAATAAATTTTACCAATAAATTTCCCTTTTTGCGGCAATAAATAAAACCTATCGATTCAATTGCACTTGCGAGTCGCATTAATAAATTTTAGCAATAAATTATCCTTTATGCGACATTAAATGAAAACCTATCGACTCGAATAAATGAATCTATTTTCTCTATCTCCTCCTTAACTCTTGTAATCTCTCCTGCTTTCTTTAGCATACATAAAACCACGAAGCTCCTTTTAAGGCTTTAAAATTGCTGGTCATTTTAAAGCTCAAATCCAACAATTTCAACAGGAACACGATGAATTTCAAACTATATTTCTTCTTAATAAGGTTAGGAAGAATTAGCCTCATGTTTCTTTTTTTTAAAGTTCTTAACTCCTACTTTCTCATAAATGTTTTCGGTCCTATTTTTAATGTTTTCTTTTCCCATCGTTTCATCTTCAGATGTGAAAACCTTAGATGAATCGAGGAAGCTTGAGTTGTTGTTTAAGAATGTAAAGACGCTCGAAGTTGGGATCATGAATCTGCATGAAACAATCCAGTGGTGCTGTCTTTTTTTACCCAAATTGTGTCTTTTAAGTTGTTTTTTTTAATTACAAAAGGAAACTACTACACTAAATTAACGCTCTGGGGTACAGTGCGCCTTGCGCATCGCGACGGAGAAGCTCCTAAACTCCAAAAGGGGCTGCTAGAAGGAAAGAAAGGCCAGGGCTGCCCAACCCTGTGAGGCGAGTGAGACTGTTCGCGCATTGGTTGCCTTCCCTGAACACATGCTGCATCTGAACCATCCACTCCCGACGCAACAGTTGTTGGATACCTGTAACCAAAACAGAAACCTCAGTCAGAACCACGAAAGGATCGGAAAGTATGTTAATCACCTCGAGGGAGTCGACTTCCATCTCGACTCGGTGAAAGCCTAGGTCCCAGGCCAGAGTGAGACCCGAGAGCACCCCCCATAATTTCGCAGTTAACGGCGATCCCCTACTGAGGTTTTACTGGAATCTGCTGCGTCACTCCCCAGTGCAATCCCGAATCAGACCCCCGGAGGAAATCATGTAAGACTCGGGGTTCATAGGGCCATCGGAGTTGACTTTCACCCACCCCTCGGCAAGCTTCCGCCACCCCACGAAGGAACCCACTAGTAATCCCTGAGTGGGAAAAACACACTTCTCCATCATCCGGGCTTGGGCAATCTACTCTACGTAATCCATGATAAGCCGGTGCGTCGGCTCGAAGATACTGCTATTCCGTCGTTTCCAGAAGAACCAGCAAGCGACCCCAAAGATAGTGGCCTATGTGTTCCTGATGAACCGGAACCTGCTTGGTGAGGTTACTCGACAGCCAAATGTCCACCTCCTGCTAGAAAAAAGTCCTATCCACTACCGCCGGAGGAAATTGACGCTAGAGAGCATAAACCCTAGCACAGTCCCTGACAACATGAACAATGGTCTCTTCTTGCCCACATGGGCACCGATTGTCGAAAGTAATATGCCGAGTCACGCGCTATTGATTCGTCAGGAACCGTTGTTTTTTAAGTTGTTAACTTCTACCTTCTAACAAATGTTTTGGGTCCTATTTTTAATGTTTTCTTAATTTTCCCGATCGTTTCATCTTGATGTGTAGATATCCGAACCTTGGATGAATAGAGGAAGCTTGAGATGTTCTTCAAGAATGTGAAGACACTTGAAGTTGGCTTCGTTAATCTGTATAAGACAATCCAATGCTACTGTCTTTTACCTAAATTATCAAACACGTTATCAACAACAAGAGCCTCTCCCTTTTGAATTTGTACTATTTCAAAATAACCGTGCCTCTTTCTTAAATTAAAAAGTTAGCACATTTTTATTTTATAATTATATAAGCGATTAGCTTATTGAAAATTATGGAGTTTGATATTTGCTAATGAACGTGATATTTTAGTAAATTGATTATTTAAAAAATTACAAAAATCACTTTGCATCATCTATGAAATTATATGTATTATGTTTAAAAAAATTCAAAACATCACAGATGGTGGTAGGTGACGATGATGGTGAAGGTGGTGCTGCGACAGATGCTAGGTTTGAAAGATGGAGAAAGAGAAAATGATAGAAACTTCGAGAGTCTGGGTTTAAGTGACGTTTAATAAAAATTCAGGCAGCTACGACCACGTTTACTATATTATACTTAATTCCATTTACGTATTCGAGAACTGGCAAAGACAAAAAGATAATGTATCTTCAATCAATCGTAAAGTCAACTTGTTAATTCTAAATCCGTAATTACAAAATTTAGCACATAACGGAAAAGAGATCAAAGAAGACTTTGGCAACAACGAAAAGAAAAGATGTGGTTATCCATACCCATTTAGAAGTGATCTGTGGTCAGGGTCATCAATTACCTCAGTGAGATTTATAATTTTAGGATTGTGAAGAGAAACGAAGTGAAGAGAGGAAAACCTAGATGATTAAGCATGACTTGGGTCACTTATTCGGGTTAGTAGACTGAGGTATTGGGCTTAGCAAAATGGACTAATAGTCCAGTCCATTCACTCAAGTCCAGCTATATTATTTAAACCTTTTTTTTTATTTTGCACCTAGTAAAGCATCTTTCTGTTACACACCCAAGTGATCTGTAACAAACCATCGTATATAAGGATTGGTCCTTGCAATAAAAAAGTGAGCCAGAAAGTTATTCTCTCTCATTACCTTTTTTGTCATGGTATCAGAGCATTGAAAAGGGCTCGATATTCTTCTTTCTGCTGGCTCCATCTTTTCTCTTCTTTATTACCTGTTATTTCTTTCATCATCCTCATGTCAGGTGCTGGTCCTTCATATGCCAGTATTGCTAACCCAAGTCATCATCAAACACAACCTCAAAATGTGATTCGAGCAGAAGATCACCCAGCCAGTCCCTTTTACCTTCATCCAAATGAAAATCCATCCTTAGTTCTTGTTTCTTCCCCTTTAACAGGCACCAACTATCATTCATGGGCAAGACCCTTCCGGCTGGCCCTCCTGTCAAAAAACAAACACAAATTCATTGATGGAACCATCACAACACCACAAAGAGAAGATCCTTTATTCATGTATTGGGAAAGATGTAATACAATGGTCCTATCATGGCTACTACGATCAGTTACAGATTCCATTGCTCAGAGTGTAATCTGGTTTGATTTAGCAGTTGAAGTTTGGAAAGACTTGGAAGGAAGGCTCTCACAAGCGGATTCCTTTAGAATATCTGACTTATAGGAAGAAATTTACAGTCACAAGCAAGGTAATCTCTCTGTATCTGATTATTACACACATCTAAAAATGTTGTGGGATGAACTGTTTAACCTAAGACCTTTGCCTAAATGCAAGTGTGAACCTCAATGCAATTGTGATGTCTTGACTACATTCAAAAATTATCAAGAAGCTGACTGTGTTATCATATTCCTAAAGGGATTAAATGACTCTTATAGTACTGTTAAGTCTCACATTATGCTCATGGATCCATTACCTGACATTAAAAAGGCCTTTTCTATGGTTGTACACAGCTGATGCAGATCCTACGTAAGGAAGGAGACACAAAAGGAAAAACATTAGTAAGCACAACTCAAATCAATACACTATCAATTGATCAAAAAGGTACATCCAAACCTCACATACTTTCTGGTTTATGGTCATCCACATGGATCCTCGATTCTGGTGCTACTGACCACATCATTTGCTCCTTAGTTTATTTTACAGCCTATAAAACAGTTGATTCTTTAAATGTCAGATAACCAAATGGAAGTTTTGTTTCTGTCACACACATTGGAACAGTCAATATTTCCTACATTACTCTCACCAATGTGCTTTTTGTACCTAATTTCTCTTTCAACCTAATTTCAATCAGCAAACTTACTAGCTCTTATCCTCGCCGATTAATTTTTACACCTCATTCATGTGAAATTCAGGACATCAAAACTATGAAGATGATTGGTTTTGCTAAACAAGCCAACGGACTCTATCATCTATTTGCCACACTCCCAGATCATACTTCTCTTCTATGTCATGTTTCATCATCTTAAGAAAACATATGGCACAAAAGACTAGGACATCTCTCTAATCATAGGCTACACATTCTGTCTAAAATAGATTCTGCTGTTCAATTTCAAAATACAGACCAATGTGATATCTGTCATTTTGCTAAACGGAAAAGATTGCCTTTTAATCCTAGTACTTCAATTGCTAAAGCTTGTTTTGATTTAATACATATTGATATTTGGGTTCCCTATCCTACTCCTTCCATTCTTGGTTATAAATTTTTCCTAACTATTGTGGATGACCATAGCAGAATGACATGAATATACATGATGAAAGCCAAATTCGAAACAAGAGATTTAATAAGGGGGTTCTACTCTTATATTAAAAGACAATTTGCAAAACATATTAAATGCATCCGAAGTGATAATGGAATTTTGCATGACAAATTTCTACACAGAAAAGGGAATCCTACATGAAACTACATGTGTTGAAACACCAGAACAAAATGGAAGAGCAGAAAGAAAGCATCAACATATTCTAAATGTTACAAGGGCTCTGAAAATACAGGCCAACCTACCCACCAAGTTTTGGGTAGATTGCATAACTCATGCTGTTTACCTAATCAACCGTATTCCCTCTCCCTTGCTATGTAATCAATCTCCATTTTCTGTTTTATTTGGTTCTAACCCTGATTTAACAGCTCTAAAGGTTTTCGGTTGCCTTTGTTTTGCTTCCACCAAAGAAGCAAATAGAGGGAAGTTTGATGCAAGGGCCAGAAAATGTGTTTTTATTGGTTTTGCTTCAGGCACTAAAGGATACAGACTTTTTGACCTCAACACAAACCAATACATTGTAAGCAGAGATGTACAATTCTATGAGACCACTTACCCCTACAATGCATCCTCAATCACTTCAGATCTAGCTTCTCCTATACTGCCCATTCACTCAAATTCACCCTCTAATGACTACTTCACTTCATCAAACCCTACAAGCCAACAACCTTCTTCACAGTCTAACACTCCCTCTATTTCTCCTACTTCTCCAACTCCACCTGAACCAGAAATAATCCCATTGCTGCGTCGATCTACAAGACATAGCAAACCTCCATCACACCTTCAAGACTATCATTGTCCTATGCTTCCACATACCTCACCTCACACCCTTTCCTCTGTTTTGACTTATAACAACCTATCCTCCCACCATCGTGTTTTTTTAGCTAGAGTCACCTCACTTAAAGAACCCACTAGCTATAAGCAAGCAGTCCAGCATCCACAATGGAGAGATGCAATGCAGGCAGAATTGAAGGCACTACAAGATAATAATACCTGGGAGCTTAAACCCTTACCTCCAGGAAAGGTGGCAATCGACTGCAAATGGGTCCACAAACTCAAGTTCAATGCTAATGGGGGTCTCCAAAGGTGCAAAAGTCGCCTTGTAGCCAAGGGCTTCACTTAACAAGAAGGTTTGGATTACACCGAAACCTTCTCACCTGTGGTTATAACAACAACAATCAGGGTATTGTTAGCATTAGTAGCTTAAAAGAACTGGTTATTGCATCAATTGGACATTAATAATGCTTTTCTCTATGGGGACTTACACGAGGAAGTTTACAGGAAGCCTCCTCCCGGATTGTCTCTCCCACGAACTGACCTTGTCTATCATCTCAAAAAAGGTCTCTACGGTCTAAAGCAAGCCAGTCGCCAATGGCATTCCAAGCTGACCACTGCTCTCCCTTCCATTGGCTTTACTCAGTCACAATCTGACCATTCCATGTTCAGGAAAACCGAGCTCAACACCTTCATCATCCTGCTTGTTTATGTTGATGACGTCCTCCTCGCCAGTGATGATATACAGCTCATCCGAACCACCAAGTAATTCCTTGATGACACATTCAAAATCAAGGATCTCGGACCTACAAAATATTTTTTGGGACTAGAATTAGCCAGATCATCTATGGGCATAAACCTAAGTCAACACAAGTATACACTAGACTTACTTTAAGAGATTGGTTTTCTGCTTTCGAAGTCAGCTGCTACTCCTATGGCTACAGATCTGTGATTATCTTCATCCGGGGATCACCTCACAGATCCACTTTCTTTCCGTTGCTTGATTGGAAAACTCCTCTACCTCACTACCACAAGGCCCGACATATGCTTCGCGGTCCAACAACTTTCGCAGTTCATGAATGCTCCAACCACTTCACAACTTCAAGTAGCACATCACATCGGATCCTTCGGTACTTGAAATCATCACCAGGTCAAGGGCTTCTATTTTGACGAGACTCACCGTTGAAGGTTCGTGCTTTCTCAGATTGTGACTGGGGAACTTGCCCCGATTCGTGTAAATCTGTCACCGAGTACTGTGTGTTTCTCGGTTCCTCTCTGATCTCGTGGAAATCCAAGAAGCAACCTACTGTCTCCAAAAGCTCTTCAGAAGCAGAATATAAAGCCCTCGCCACCACAACATGCGAGCTCCAGTGGGTGTTTTATCTTCTCAGGGACATCGGCGTACAAGATCTCTGACCGGCATATCTCTACTGCGACAATCTCTCAACCATTCACATAGCAGAAAACCCGATTTTTCACGAACGAACAAAACACATCGAGATTGACTGTCATGTCGTTCGTGAAAAATTGTTGAACGGCGTCATCCATCTTCTTCCGGTCTCCACCAACGCTCAATTAGCTGATATCTTCACCAAAGCTCTACCGAAGGCCTCATTTCAAGATCTACTACTCAAGCTCGGCGTCATCCACGACATCTACCACCCGACTTCTGGCGGCGCATTGACGAACCCCGAGCTTGTGGCGGCGTGTGAAGAGAAACAAAGTGAAGAGAGGGAAACCTAGATGATTAAGCATGACTTGGGTCACTTATTTGGGTCAGTAGACTGAGGTATTGGGCTTAGCAAAATGGACTAATAGTCCAGTCCATTCACTCAAGTCCAGCTATATTATTTAGACCCTTTTTTTATTTTGCACCTAGTAGAGCATCTTTCTGTTACACACCCACGAGATCTGTAACAAACCATCCTATATAAGGATTGGTTCTTGCAATAAAAAAGTGAGCTAGAAAGTTATTCTCTCTCATTACCTTTTTTGTCAAGGATGGTGCAACATTTTCATTATCAGAACGTGAAAAGCAAAAGAGTAACATAAAAAATATTACTCGAAATTTCTGCTTTATTATTAAAATAACGGTGTCACAGATGTGACTCTTAACTCATACCTATGATACATATAATTATTATTTATTATATTTTTAAATTTTAATTAATTATTTAATGGAGAACTGATTATTGTTTCACCCACATATATTTTCTTTTTTATTGTACATTTTTTATTGTTTAAGTTAAATATCATTAAAATTTAGTTAATTAAAATTTTTTAATATCATTAATAAACAAATTTCTTTAATGATTAATTATAATATGTTATGTATATATGCACGTCTTTAATTTGTAAATATACTTTTAAAAATAATTAAATGATTCATAAAAATATTTACTCATTAATTATAATATATTATAACTTCACAATTCACAACTTCAATAATAATAATAATAATATCAATTGATTACAAAATAATTATTTAATTGATTAATTAATTAATAATTAATTGATTAATTAATTAATAATTAATTGATTAATTAATTAAGTTATATTTAAAATCATTAAAGATAATATGCATTCCAAACTTAAAGTCAAACATTAAATTCAAACATAAATAAAACGAAAAGAAGAGTCTATACATAACTCTTTAATTTGCTTTTACTATATTGTCTAATACATATAAAAGACGCAATCTGTTTAATAAACAAGTAATGTAGGTTTGTCTTTCTCATCGTTTGGATAAGAATCTAGATTAACTCGCCATTACAAGAAATTTGTTAGGGAAAAAAAGGCTTAAGTAAATTTTATGTTTCATGGGCGTGACATGTTAAGTCACTCCGGTGAAAAGGTGTCACGCGTGTGACTTAACATGTCACACCCGTGATATACGATGTTTTTAAGTTCTTTTTCTTCATTTTTGTTGTTAACAATGTGTTTAGTAAATCAAGCTACCCCGGTTTCTCTTACCCATTTGAATAAGAATATAGGTTAAGTAGTTATTACAACAAATTTGTTAGGAAAAGATTAAAAAAAACACTTTTTAAATACTTCACGGTGTGACATGTTAAGTCACTCCAAAAGGGTCTCATGGGTGTGACTTAACATGTCACACCCGTGACATATTTTAATTCTTTTTCATCAGTAGCATTATCCTGCTAATTTTTCGTAGAAATATGCTACGTTTACTCAGAAAACATAATATTCCAAAAATTTCACAGCCAATTTTAGTGACATACAATCTTTCAATAAATACGCCGACTATTTAAACACATAGTATTATAAATAAAATTTATTCACTTGTTACAAATGAAATATGCAAATAATTAATTTAGCTTTAATAAGCATTTAATATGTTTTGCATTTTGTTGACAAATACCTTCCTTTTATTTTGAATTTTGTTTCTCAAGAATTCCATTCCATTCCAACTCTGTTCTGTTCTGTTTGTCTTGTTTTACTTGTTCAAAATGAGTAACAAAGAAACTGCATATCAGGTTAAATATTTTGCCCAATTGATTCAGAACAATAAAGCTGTTATTCAATATCTAATGAAGGAAACTCCTGTATCACAACACCGGGTAAGATATTTCTCTTTCTCTACTGTTTCGTTTGTTTAAGTAGGAAGAAGCAATGTTTTATCAATATTGCACAAAATAACTGCTTAGTTAACATTATTTTCTATTTGATAACAAAAGAAATTTTATACAAATGGTTCCTGAGAGTTAATGATGACAACGTTAAGTTGACTGCAAAAAATTTGAAGGCTTGCCTTTCTTGGAAAGAAAGCATAGTTATCGGTATTGCCATAATAATTTTTATACACTTTCTTCTGACTCTTCTGTTTTTTTTAAGTCAATTCTCTTTCTGTTTCTTCCATTATAAATAAATGTTGATTTATCCAAAATAAATAACAACAAATATTGCTTGAGACTCTACCCAATATTATTTTTTTACTTTCTATTGTTGGTTTTTTTTGAAATGCAGAGAAATTAACAGCATATGAATTTTTTGCAGAACTATGTTTTTGTTGACTTGATGTGATATCTTTTTTTTTTCAATAGACAACAACATAAATTCAAAAGGGCAAAAAATATGTACAACAAAATCGAAATTATTACAATCCAACCCACCCTTAACTTATAACCTAACTATATACTGTACTTCTCCCACAAGTATTCTGTTTAGTTAATTATAACATTTAAATGCTTAATTTGTGCTTACAGCGGATGTTATTAAAAGAGATAAACAATCAAGGCCAAGACTAATATTTCACACTTTTACCCAAAAAAAAGGGTTTCGTCTAAGCTCAAGGGGGCTCGCTATGGATAATATCATGGTGACTTTTAAAGATGTCAAGATAAACCCTAAATGCCTTCATCACTTCAATGTTTGCATAAGATTATGTAATCTTGACTAGTATTTGCAAGCAAGTTCTAGATTTGCTTAACTATGAAAGAATTCTCTCAGTAATGAATACTTTAAACTGGTATATAATATATAAAAAAAGCTTAATTTCTCACCAAAGAAAGGAGTCATTCGTCTATTACAACAAGCTAATACACTTTCAATTAAAATCTAAGTCAATCAGTTTAAGCATGCAAATATATTCATTCACTCATATTATGCATTTGTAATCCCGGTCGAGTTCATTGAATAACCAAACATCTTTAACTATTAACCTAGAAAACAAATATGTAATGTACAAATAAACACTACCAACATCATAAGAAATTAATTAAAAACAAACAAAAAACTAGAAATAATTTAACGACAAACAATAAAAAAAAGAAAAAGAAAAAGATAGAAATACAATAATAAGATGGAGGTTGACGCTGTCTGGAACGAGGATTCATATTCTCTAGAAAATTTTTGATCTCTGCTATACCAGCCTCAATCTTTTCCAATCTATCATTCGTTCATCGTTCAAATACAATTAGTTGATTGGTCAATGATTGATATTCGACATAATTAGGTGTAATGTTTGAGCGCGTTGTTTCAACTGGTATATCATCATCCTTTTGTGTACCTTCACCTACTTTGACGCGATTGCGCTTACTACTTGAAGCTTCTGCTGTATCATCATTAACAAGCACACATCGATCACCTTGTCGTTTAACAATCTTCATAGCCACCAACGGCTGCAAGTCTAAGCTATTGTTCCCTGAAACTAACTGCATGACTGTTCTCTCATTTAGTAAACCAAAGAACCCTAAAATATTTGTGACAAATGCTCTAACAACTATTTTACCAACTCTAGCTTTGGCCACATCCATTAGATGTATACTTAACCACATACTAGCATTAAAGTGTTTAGCATGTACCATACACCACAACACAAACAATTCAGCTTTGGAGAATGCACCTTAGCTATCTCCTCTACCGAATATCGTAGAAGTTAAAAACCTATGAAGATAACGAAGGCTAGGCTCCACTAAAGCAGATGATTTAGGCCCACTTAGAGAGAAAACGTCTCTTGAGTTTGTTATTTCATTTCAAAATTCTTTAGGCCTAAAATCTTCGTGATAGCCATATAAATCACTATGTGGAAATCTAAATATACCATTCAGATAATCTAAAGTAAGATCGTACGACATTTTCATCAATCTAAATATCATATTAATCAAAATGCCATCTTCATTAAATATCAAATGTAAAGTTGTCAGAAATTCTAAAGTTAATTCAATATATGAATTCTTTCTAAATTTAGCAAATTGGTCCCATCCTATGTTATGCAACAATTCATTAACTCAGTCTGCTATTCCTAATTCAATTATAACTCTATGATCAAAAAATCTGTTTGATATAATGATATGATCTTTTAAGGTCGCATACCTTAACTAGCTCTCACGATTGCCAAATTGAAGACAAGGATGACCTAAAATAGGCGTATCTTCTGGTTCCGAAAATGAAGATGCCCGAATTCTCACAAGAGGCATAACCTGAGTAACAATCAAAATCAAAATAATTTGGTAAATCTCACACTAAACGAAAAGTTTATTACTTTATTGGATCCGCACCGATTACATGTAATAGGCAAACATGAAATTTTACGGTAATATAAGTCCAAAATGGTCAAGTGAAAAAGAAACATTATGATTGTTTTCTAACAAACACATGATACAATTCTAGTGATAAAGGGAAAACCCCATTTGATAGTTCCATTTATTTAAAATTATTTTTGTTTTCAAATACACACAAGTAGTATGTATTTCTCAAGTTTCTAATATTCCATATTTAAGTGTTAATAAAACTTAGTCCCACCCAAAGTCACAGAATCATGGAATTGCAAGAAAAGCATTATGATTTTATTCCGACTTCAAATGATAGTTTCAACTGTGTTGAATACCTTTTTTATATGAAAAATGAAACATCAACCTAGATCAAAGCAACAAATAAAAAAAATTAAAACCATAATTTGATTAAATACATTTTACTAAATCTAAAAGTTGAAGTCTCAGGAAATTACAAAAACCTGTTATAACTTAAAATCGCGGAAAACAAAATATGTTTAACAATATAAAAGATTACCTATAAGTGTAAGCAAGTTGCAACAGAGGGCAATACGGAAGATCGGCAGCAGCAACGATCCAAGTCCAAATCTACAATAGTTTGGGAGCAAAATCTGAAGAGATGCAAGATTCAAGCATTGCGTTTTTTAGCTACTGATTCACCGAAGAACAGGTCGAAGAAGAACAAGGTGGAACGGCCGAGATTTTTACTTGTGCGACTAGGTTATGTTTAACATTCTAAAGTCACTCACAGGTGTGAGTTAATAATTCTTTTTTGATTATCTAATTTTATTAATTAATTTAAAACCATTTTTTAAGTTAGCTTTTAGTCACGGGTGTGACTTACCTGTGACTAATCATATATTTTCGTTTTTTCTTAAATATTATAATAAATTTATTTAATTTGTATACTTAATCCATTTATAACATATACATTACACTATACATTTGAATTTTTTTTATTTTTTCATTCCAAATTTTTGCAAACTAATTTTATTATTTCGTTTTTTCATATTCTAATGAGCAGTCACAGGTGTAATTTTTTCTCAAATATTATAAACATTTTATTATAATAAATTGATTTACTTTATACATTTTATCCATTTATAACAAATACATTCCGCAATACATTTCTAAATTTTTTAAAAAAATTTCATTCGATATTTTTACTAAGTAATTTTACTAATTCATTTTTAATATTTTAACCATCATATTTTTTTACTTATTTTCTCTTAATGATTCTATCAAATTCACAAAATTTAACTTTTTTAATTTCTTTCTTAACGTACATTTACAAATTTTAATATTTTAAAATTTTCTCATAAAATTTTAATTACATAATATTCATTTATACATTACACAATATAACATCTTTATAAATACTCCTAGAATTAAATTAAATGGGCAATTATATTGATTGGATTATCACTGGGCATTTGCACAGTAAGCATATGCTCGCATCATGGTAAATGACCGAATGTTTAGTATACGTCCCAACCAGATACGGCACCGCAATTTCAACATCTTTCAAGTGGTGAGCGTAAACATTTTGTCCGTCCCCACACGGACAAGCTTAGAAATTAGGGGATATCCCAAGTCACAACCACAAATCAAGTTTAGTACCTATCTAGATTGTGGTAGGTAGGTGGGGCTTGCAACTGTATAGTTGGTTATATTGAGAAATGAAAGAGCTATTAATATTAGGAGTTTATGGCAACCGACCAATTCCAAGTTGAAAGCCATCTGCTTTTTCGACTAATTCCCAAGGATAGGATAATGAAGTAAAATGGTCCATTTATACATATCCATCTACAAAGTTTGGGTGGTCTTTTTTTTTTTTTTAAAAAAAAAGGGTTGGGTGATCTATACATATGATCGACGGTCACAAATGTATCGAGAGCACTAGCTGTGTTTCTGGTTAAGACAGAAGTGACTCATGTCAGCTTGCCGATCAAGTAACTGAGTTTAGTTGAGTCAGACTCTGACACGTCCGTCTATAAATAATTAAATATTGCCATCCCACGGCCCAAACCCACACATCTCTCATTCCACTCTCTCTGTGGAGACGCCTTGCTTCTGCCTCCAAATCCTCGAGTGTTACCGCCTCAGAGCCATTGAATTCGTAGCATTTAACCCCACCATGAGACAACCAAACACTAACACAGTCCGTCCAAGACGAGGGCAGATCAAAATAAGAATCATCAGGGGCCTTATCAAATCATCTGCTAGTTTTGCATTTATGTTGTTCAGAATTGTCGGGAATGTTGGAGCTCCAGCCTAAAACACCGGCGACTCCAACGGGGTAGAGCTCCGATGCTCGCTCTTAAAAGTCTTAAGTCCTAATGTCTTTCCTAGTTCGCTGTGTTGGGGGGTTTTAATATTCTCTTGTACATAATAGACTGAGTGAAGAAAGCTTTGAGAAGTGATTACCAGTGCTTGTAACCGTAGCTTGAACAATGTGTGTGACTAAAAATTTGTAAATTTGTTCCTTATGTTTTCATAATAGAAGATGATAATTCTGTATCTTGGTTCACAGTGCCATTTGCAGTGCTTGTTTGATGTTGTTCGGAAATTGCTAACGAGTGTTATCTGATGGGTAGGACATGAACGAGTTTTATAAGTTCTGCTCGCTCTGTGTTGCAATAGTTTGCCTTTGATTTGGTTCTGTGTTCCAGTTTCTGACCTAATTAGACCACGCACATCGACGTTTCACGGTGGCAACATTCTTTTGTCACGTTTCCCGGAAGCAGCTTCAAATTTTCAAGATTTTCTAGTCACCAAAAGATTTGATCATTTAATGGGCCTCTGAGCAACCGTAACTTTTCAGGACTCCAACTCCAAAACTACACCAAAAGGGTCCAACTTCTAGGGCCCTTTTCCTACTGCTGTGAAATGGAAAATAAAAGTACGAGGGAAGACACCTGACCTTCATTAATGGATGAATTTGATCTAATTATCCCAAATTTAAATCACTGATATAATCAAGAAGCTGATGATAATTGGTCAACTTTACAATGAATTTAATCAAATTGCTGTGAAGTACTGGGTTTAAGCTGTAATTAATATACCATAACCTTTTTGTTTAACTTGCAAAATAAATTTAGAAAGGAAGCTTTCAGGAGGGAATGAGGGTGCTACAGAGAAGTCTTCATAGATATCAAACAAAAGACACCTTGTTCTGGGTTAGCTAACTTAGGGCCCGTTTGGTTGAGCTTTTATCAGTAGAGCTTTTATCAGTAGAGTTTTTGTCAGAAGAGTTTTTTTAAAAGTCAGTTGACTGTTTGACTGTCAATTAAAAAAATAGCTTTTTTAAAAAAGCTTCATTCAGTAGACCGTTTGGCAACATAAAAATAAAAAGCACTTTTATTAATTTTAACTATATTTTATTTTATAATAAAATTATTTATGCTA
>JAOTAX010000197.1:9203393-9221157 GCA_025629825.1 Erythroxylum guanchezii
TTATATTAAATATTATTCTATTTTATTTGATTTATATTTAAAAATATTTTATTTCTATAACATAAAAAACAGCTTCCCGAAAAAGCTGTATTTAGCTTTTTCAAAAACTATTTCTACTTAAAAAGTGCTTTTGAAGTTTGCAGCCAAACACTCATTTTTTCCTAAAAATAGCTTTTGCGGTAGAAAAAAGTACTTTTGGAGTCTCCAAAAGCTGAACCAAACAGGCACTTAATATCTCCTTTTAAAAATAGTTATCCCTATTAAAATTTTTCATAATTCTCTATTTATTCTATAAATTCTTTTTCATTACGTTTTAACACCCTAAAGTTTGATTTACGATCTAATTCTCTGTGGGAATCTGTTTCCTTTTTTCTTTTTTTTAATGTAAAATCTTTAAACACTACAGTCTGCACAAGAAAATTTGACAAACGATCCAACTAGTCCCTATTTTCATAATGAAAAACAAAGAACAACAAGAAAATTGTTCTAAGTTAACGAATAAAACATTTGAGGCCAAGATCAAGTGAAAAAAATGGAATGTAAAATCCTAGTGACAGACAGCTAGCTCTAAAACTTATCCAAATGGAATCTTCTTTGCATACTTACCTTTAATTTTGTCAATTTATGTGATTAATGAACTTGTGACAAAAGGCACTCTTTATTCGTTAGAAAGACAAACCTGCCTAAAAAACAATCATCCTATTCTATTTACAATCAGATTTTTAATACAGAGATAGATATCAGGGAGGTGTGAGTACCCAACAACCTATTATTTTGCATCACATCCTACGCACGGCCTTAATCAATACCTTTTCTTGTACAATTCCTCATAGTGACTCCAAAATCGTGTATGTATTATTTCTTTTTTCTCGGTTGAAATGGATATAAAAACATGATCTTTATACCATAAATCAAAAATGACATTTATGACTTTAGAATTTTAAATAAACAATTGATAAAAATCATAAGAGCATAATATTGGTACCTGATATGAAAGACACCATTATCAAAAAGAGATCGAGAAATTTCACCGCATTCTTAGTTAAAATTGGTTTTTCTCTTTTGAGTCTCTCGTGGTTACATAAGCTTGATAAAAAACAATTTGAGACCCTAATTAGTAGAAAGAGAACCAATTTATATATTTATAACTTTAATCTGATACGTCCAAAGTGATCAAAATAAATAGTTGAAATTTATTCCACTATTAAATAGAAAATATAGACCAATTAGTACTCTTTAATTATATTAATATCATTATTAATATATTTAGAATATGGCCACTAATTGGGCACATTTTTACATTCTCTCACTTGTCCGATATTTCAAATTTTAGTTTAATAGTGTAAACGATAACCACGCATAAATAAATCTCTTAATATCATCATAATTTACATCAATATGATAAACCACATAATGCGGGTCACGATAATCGTACACTTCAACTTTGCATACTTCCTCAACACTAGTAATTTATTAAGTCAGGTAACATAAGTGATATATAAATATTATAAAGGTCCACATTAATGTCTCATAGACAAATTTATTTCTTATTTAATAAAATTTGCAATTGAACACTCATAATAAATAAGAAAATTGTGAATCAGATAGTTTATTGAACTTAAGGGTGTTAAAAAGTCATAAAAATCAATCATCAATATAACCAAGTCCTATCCTTTAAACATGTTCCTTAAATATCATTGGTGGAAGGCCTTTACTTAAGGGATCTACAATGATAAGAAAACTATCAATTTATTTGTCATTCTTGGAGAAGAAAACTATTGCAGAATTGTCACAATAAATTTTCAATGGCTTAATGATGGTATTGACAACCCTAAACCCTGAAATAAATTTTCGCAGCCATAAAGCATCAATTGTGGCCTCAAAACAAGCTACAAGTTCTACTTTTATAATGGATGAAGCAATAATATATTTTTCAATACTTTGTTGTGAAATTGCTTCTTTAGCTCGTAGAAAAAAAAACAAACATTGATTTTATACTATCAATGCATCCAACAAAATTTGAATATGAATATCCAATCACTTTTAATGGATTAGATCTTTTATATATGAGCATATAGTCTTTTGTTCCTTGAAGATACCTAAAGACTTTCTTTGCAGCTTTTCAATAATTTATACCAGGATTACTTTGATATCTGCTTAGCATTCCAACCATAAAGCTAATATTGGGTCTGGTGGATGTTTGAAAATACATCAGATTGCCAAAAACAGAAGCATATAGAATAAATTCCATCTGTCTACATTCCACATCATTTTTAAGACATTGCACTATGCTAATCTTTTTTGTAGTGGGACATTCCCTACTAAATATTTATTTATATTAAATCTATCAAGAATTCTTTTAATATAGTTTTTTTAGACAACCCTACTAGTCCTTCTGATCTATTTCGAAATACTGAAATTCCTATCACATCGAATGCTTCTACTATATCTTTCATTTCAAATTCTTAGAGAGAAAATCTTTAGATTTATACAAAATATCCAAATCAGTAGCAACAATTAGAATATCATTAACATATAGAACTAGAAATATAAACTTACCCATACTGATCTTTCGGTATATACAATGATCAATAGTATTTTCTTGAAAACCAAAAAATGTTACAATATCATTAAACTTATATACCAATATCGGGATACTTGTTTAAGTCCATATATTGATTTCTCAAGTTTACACTCTATGTGGCTCTTTCATTCTATGGAAAAATCTTTAGGTTGATCTATATAAGCTTCTTCCATAAAATCACCATTCAGAAAGACAATTTTCACATCCATTTGATGTACCTCTAAATCAAACTAAGCCACTATTTCCATAATTATTCTTAATAATTCTTTCTTTGAGACAGGTGAAAAAGTCTCTTTCTAATCAGTGACATCTTTTTGAGTATAATTTTTAGCAACAAGTCTAGCTTTATATCATTTAATATTTCCATTTGAGTTACGATTGGTTTAAACCTCCATCACAAGGAAGAAAGCATATGGCCTCTGCCTGGCCCTTCTCTCTTCCCTTATAGCAAAATAAAGCAATCAACCAGGACCGATACTCACCTCCTGGGAGTCATATCCCCCGTTCCATACTCTAATCCTTGCTCAGCTTTTTTAGTTTGTTATGATTTCCAGCTAAAGGCCCTATGAACTTGGTAGCGTATGGTTTGGATGATGGTTATGTCCTAAACCCAGCCAACAACCGTTATTCAAATTTGAACCAATTAAGCTGACCTATTTGCAACTGACTTGCTTAGATCCTTTTGGAAAATCAACATGGTCTCAAACATTATTTTGTGCCATTAAATTTATGTGATTAATGAACTTGTGACAAAAGGCACTCTTCATTCATTAGAAAGACAAACCTGTCTAAAAAACAGTCATCCTATTCTATTTACAATCAGATTTAATACAGAGATAGATATCGAGGAGGTGTGAGTACCCAACAACTTATTATTTTGCATCACATCCTACACATGGCCTGAATCAATACCTTTTCTTATACAATTCCTCATAGTGACTGCAAAATCGTGTATATACTATTTGTTTTTTCTTGGTTGGAATGGATATAAAAACATGATCTTTATACCATAAATCAAAATTGACATTCATAACTTTAGAATTTTAAATAAACAATTGTTAAAAATCATAAGAGCATACTATTGGTACCTGATATGAAAGACACCATTATGAAAAAGAGAACAGAAATTTCACCGCATTCTTAGTTAAAATTGGTTTTTCTCTTTTGACTCTCTCGTGATTACATAAACTTGATAGAAAACAATTTGTGACCTAATTAGTAGAAAGAGAACCAATTTATATATCTATAACTTTAATCTGATGTGTCCATCAAGTGATCAAAATAAACAGTTGAAATTTATTTCACTATTAAATAGAAATTATAGACCAATTAGTACTCTTTAATTATATTAATATCATTATTAATGTATTTAGAATATGGCCACTAATTGGGCCACATTCTTACGTTCTCTCACTTGTCCCGATATTTTAAAACTTTAATAGTGTGAACGATAAGCAAGTATAAATAAATCTCTTAATATCATCATAATTTACATCAATATGATAAACCACATAATGCAGGTCATGACAATCGTACACTTCAACTTTGCATACTTTCTTCTATATACCTCAACACTAGTAATTTATTAAGTCAGGTAACATAAGTGATATATAAATATTATAAAGGTCCACATTAATGTCTCATAGACAAATTTATTTCTTATTTAATAAAATTTGCAATTGAACACTCATAATAAATAAGAAAATTGTGAATCAGATAGTTTATTGAACTTAAGGGTGTTAAAAAGTCATAAAAATCAATCATCAATATAACCAAGTCCTATCCTTTAAACATGTTCCTTAAATATCATTGGTGGAAGGCCTTTACTTAAGGGATCTACAATGATAAGATTTGTTGTAATATGTTCAATACACACTCTTTGTTTCTGAGCTTCCTCTTTTACGGCAAAATATTTTAACTCCATATGTTCAGCATCTCTAAAGTATTTGTCATTCTTGGAGAAGAAAACTATTGCAGAATTGCCATAATAAATTTTCAATGGCTTAATGATGGTGTTGACAACCCAAATCCTGAAATAAATTTCCGTGGCCATAAAGCATGAATTGTGGCCTCAAAACAAACTACAAGTTCTACTTTTATAATGGTTGAAGCAATGATAGATTTTTCAATACTTTGTTGTGAAATTGCTCTTTTAGCTCGTAGAAAAAAAAACCAAACATTGATTTTATACTATCAATGCATCCAACAAAATCTGAATCTGAATATCCGATCACTTCTAATGGATTAGATCTTTTATATATACATGAGCATATAGTCTTTTGTTCCTTGAAGATACCTAACGACTTTCTTTGTAGCTTTCCAGTGATTTATACCAGGATTATTTTGATATCTGCTTAGCATTCCAACTATAAAGCTAATATTGGGTCTCATGTGGGTTTGAAAATACATCAAACTGCCAAAAACAGAAGCATATAGAATAAATTCCATCTGTCTACATTCCACATCATTTTTAAGACATTGTACGATACTAAATTTAACCCTTTTTTGTATCGAGACAATCCCTACTAAATATTTATTCATATTAAATCTATCAAGAATTCTTTTAATATAGTTTTTTTGGACAACCCTACTAGACCTTTTGATCTATTTCAAAATACTGAAATTCTTATCACATCGAATGCTTCTCCTATACCTTTCATTTCAAATTCTTGGAGAGAAAATCTTCAGACTTATACAATATATCCAAATCAGTAGCAACAATTAGAATATCATTAACATATAGAACTAGAAATATAAACTTACTCATACTGATTTTTCGGTAGATAAAATGATCAACATTATTTTCTTGAAAACCAAAATATGTTACAATATCATTAAACTTATATACCAATATCGAGATGCTTGTTTAAGTCCATATATTGATTTCTTAAGTTTACACTCTATGTGACTCTTTCATTCAACGGAAAATTCTTTAGGTTGATCTATATAAGCTTCCTCCTTAAAATTACCATTAAGAAAGACAATTTTCACATCCATTTGATGTACCTCTAAATCAAACTAAGTCACTATTTCCATAATTATTCTCAATAAGTCTTTCTTTGAGACAAGTGAAAAGTCTCTTTCTAATCAATGACATCCTTTTGAGTATAACTTTTAGCAACAAGTCTTGTTGGGACCCATTTCCAAAACCCAACAATCGCACCGAATATAAAAAACATAAGATGTGAGCGTATTTCCTTTAGGGTTAGTCAATGGAATCTCTTAGCCCTCATCGTTTCATCCTCATTCTCATAACATCTTAAGCCACAAAGGCGAGCCCACATAATGAAATCACAATAATCACAATTGACTTCCTCAAAATGGTAGCTCTTAGTCTCTAGTTTATTTTGAAACAAGAACCACCTCATTCGGAGCTTTATAACTCAAGATATGCTTAAAAATTCAAAGTATGTTCACATCTCAATCATGCTCTTCCAACCGACCCCTCACTTCCTTTCCATCAATCTTTTTGAATTCAACATAAAAGGGTATCAATTTTTTTTGGAAGGTAGAAAAACATGTTAGGAATCTATCGCTTTAAGAATTACCTTAATCGGAGGTCGGACGAAAAAGTTATAGCCAAACGAATCCAACATGTTCATGTCCCTTCTCATATTGAACATGCCTTGGCGCAATTGCCATAACTCTCACTACAGGTGTCAGATTGACTTTGTTTTTGGACGATTGGAAACAAGACTTCTAGATCTACAACTTTTATGAAGACTCGAAAATGAAATTTAGTCATTTGGAGGGTCAAAAACACGGGCTGTGTAACCAAACATGGGTAGGCCGTGTAACCTTCGGGTGTAACAGTGCTCCTGTGCTGGAAACACACGGCCTGTGTGATTTTACACGGGCAGGCCGTGTATCCTTCGAGTGAAAATAAATTTCCACTCTCCAAGACCTCTCCAATGGATCCTAAGCTCATCCTATCATCTCTTTTACTCATAATCTTGCCAAATTCAACTCTTTCTAATCCGATATCGCTTCATATACTTTAGTTATTTGGGATACACATCATATGCAACATCCCCTACTCAAATGATCATATCTCTCAACTCCGACATCCAAAAATTGCATACTTTATATCGTTGGAAAGCTAAAAAGACAAGCTACAACTTAGATGAAGACAACTTGGTCAAATTCATCCTACATTAATACAGATTTTCCCTTGAGTTTAGAACACAATTTCCACACCTATAAACTTGCAAATGCAATATCTATTCGTATCAATTCAACCATTAAATACTTTTCGTTAACTCTTGAATCTCACCTCAAGTGATTCATCCCATAAAACCTTTCTAACATGTTATTCTAAAATAAGCAACAATTTGCAATCCCAACAAAGAAGCATATGCATACACATAATCCACTTTCACTGTCATCATACCCAACCTTTAAAATGACATCATCGTACACAAAATGAAATCCTCAAATTCACATTCTCATTACTAAGCAAGTAAATATATGAACAAGCTTTATTTACATACCAATATACACATCACAAACTAAAACAAATACAAATGGATGCTTAATGTTTGGCATGTTTAATAAGCTATACAAAAATGTTCGAATTAGCTTAATACAAAAGTAACTATCTCGGAGATGTTCAATTGCCTTGCAAGGATCACTAATCTTCTCATTCTGCACCTGAGGAGGGAAAAATGATGGGTTGAGCTACACAGCTTAGTGGCTAATATATTTATAGCCATTGGCAATGAGCCACACAATCAAGCATATATATAAACAATCATATAGGCATACATTTCTTATCTCAATCTAGCACTGAAAGTTCAACATTCACAACTCATAACTTAATACGTCATCACATTAAACATAATTGATGTAATTTATCATCCAAGCATAACACTCAGTTTGCATCATAACTCAACATGTCAAAATACAAATGCACAAACAATTGGCTCGAGGGTTCTGTGGAATAAAACAGAAAAATCGAAGTTTACTCTGTGAACAAAATGAGTCCACTTTTCGGATCTCGTGGGCGATAAGCGGGCAGCCGAAAGAAGACTTTATATTGACGTGCATATGACTACAAAACAGTTCCTCTCTCGCCCAAACACAATCGAAGCTCATGCTCAAATCAATCATTCACAATTTCATATTCTCATACTTTTTCTTCTTTCCATTCAAATCAAAATGCTATGATACAATTCAATGGCATAACATAATCATACTCACAATTCAATTTTATCAAAATGTCATACATCTTTCAATGCATAACATAACATAACATAAAACACATCATATTGCATTTTCCACATCATAGCAATTCACAATTTGGATATTCAAGCATACACACACACAAGGCATTTTTCCTATTACTCAATAACTATAAATAAATTGCCACCTTACTTCGCTTGAAAATCCAAACTCAATTGCTTCCTCTTGCTCTTGAATAGGGCTTCCTTGATTTCTTAAAACAACCAATTTCTGCTTTTCAATTCCAATTCAATAAAACCCTAACACTTCAAAAATCACAACTAATGAAATCAACACAAATCAAGCTCAAACCTAACCTACCCATAGTCCATCTAGGTTAGAAAACCCAACACCTAGCTTACCCTAAACTCAAATGGGTTTCCTTAAATCATCTTCCAACACAAAAACCCTTTCTCTCTTTAACTCCTTCTCTAACAAAGCAAGAAGAAAAGATAAACTTACCTTGAAAAGCTTGATTTCTCCTTCTTTCTTCTTCCTTCCAAGCTTCTCTTGCACACTCTCATGAAATCTCTCTCTTTTCCTCTCTTCTTCCACGTTTTCTCCTTCTTTTCTCTATTTCACGTTGCTTTCTTCTTCTTCTTTCTTATTCTCACCAATCCCTCTCTTCTTCTTCTATTTTTTAAGACAACATTTTAGTTTTCTTTCCCATTTTGCCCTTCATTTAAGTAGTTTTTCCATATTTACCCTTCTTATGTCTTTATAACTAACTTCTTATACTTCTAACTTCTTAACTAATGATCATGGAAAAATTGAAGGAATTTGATAATACTCCCTTCTAGAAAAATGCTCCTCATTGTCTTAATTTTCTAATAACACCAAAATCATTCAATTTGGTTTGAAAATCTGAAAGTTATATCCCAAAAATTTTCAAACTATTCTTATACTGAAACAATATTCTGTGCTCAACTTCCATCCAAAAATTGAAATTCTTAGATACTGAATTAGAACTCGATTTCATCAGATAATTTGTAGCCCTATTTCTCTAGTTTAATCTAAGTCAAGAATCATCTCATTTCGATAACTAGAGATAAAGTTATGGCTAAAAAGCAAAGCATGCTCAGTGAACATGTTTCAACTAAATTTTCCAGCTTTTAATTTCCAACATTTCACATATAATAGTTCTAACTTCCAAGAAAATTTGGGGTCCAACAATTCTCCTCCTTTTAAAGAATTTCATCCTCAAAATTCTTACTTGAGTTAACCAACAGATGGAGGTAATGCTATCGTATGTTTTCCTCGATCTCCCAAGTAACTTCTTCACTCAAATAATTTCTTAAATCACTTATTTAGTCATTCACCTACTTAACTAGTTCCTCATTATGTATATCTCCTTGTGAACGTGACATTCTCAGAAACATTGCATCCTTTGCTTCATAGTTCACATCTCTATAGTTTCAATACACTTAACTCTTATGTCTATTTCACTGTATTCCATACCTTTGGTGTTAACCCACCTAATTCATTCATTTTTCTTGAGTCACTTAATTCCCAATACAGGTCAATTTCACTTATCAATAACATCTCTAATCAATTATGGCCTTCGACCATCTTTGGTCCTATTCATCCAAATAAAGAGCCGGATGACTCTTTTTGTCGTATAACGCTCCATATAATATTCTACTAACATCACTGCGATAAGGATTGTTATGCTTAAAGTCAATCAAAGCTGTACACTAATCTCATATTCCTATGAACTCCAAAAATAAGCTTAAGCATCTCTACAACAGTCAAGACAGTTGTAGACTCACAAGTGTGGTCATTTGCTTCTACCTCCTTAGCCATCAAAGCTATTTCGACGTATTCCTACTAGGATGTATAACTTAAGTTGTTATTCGTGCTTTCTCTAGTAATTCCTTACTCAATCATCTTTATAGGGTATACATACCTTTCATTTTGATCACAAAGCATCATTTTCCAATTCAAACTCAGAATTCAGATCCATTTTCAATTCCTTAATAAGATTCTCAATTTCTGAATCCTTAATTTAGGCTTTGCTAATCCTTTCATGTGAAACTGATCTTCAATTTCATAGCAAATAGTACTTTGATTTACCTCAAAATTCAACTCCACATTCTACACTTTTTATTCCACTAGATTTAATAACCTCAATACTTGAATTCATGCTTCACTGCTATTGGAATTTTCTATTTAATGCATTTGATTACAACACCAGCTTTACCAGTATAGTGCTCACTTACACAATCATAATCCTTCAAATAACTCTATCTATTGTCTCAATCTCGTATTCCGTTTTTTCAACTCAATATTTACCTCAAATTAGATGATCTGTATATTTCTGTACTTGTAATGTCTCCAAACTTTCAAAATGATCGCCATTGCAGTAAGTTCCAATTTATACATCAAATAATCATCTCGTAAGGTTTAATTATCTCCATGCATTCGAAATCACTTATCAGGCTGCATTGGATTTTATCCTAATCTCTTCTACGATATCATTACATACTATAAAGTCTCCAAATCTAGACGATATAATTAATATCGGTGTTATAATTCCTCAAAATTCTCTTTACTTTCATTACTCATACGATTTACATATTTTTCCTCAAGTATTCAAACTGCTCTTCCCAACTTTTCGAATACATTTAATATATCATCAAATTTGTCTTAGATTGCTTACTATAGTACTGTTGTGGCATTTGTTACTCGAACAAATATTTCCAAAGCTCTATATGCCCATGATTAGTTCTCGTAATTCTTTAAGTATCTTAATCCTCAATGAGGTACTATTATCTCACGTCATTTCCAATTTCCCAATTGACTTCCTTTCTCAAATGATTTTCTCAATTCGTTCGATTTCCTCTGACTTCACATTGACTTATTCTACTATCTACTCATTCATACTAATTTCTCAACACATTTCAACTTATTTGCAAACTTAACTTCCTGTGATGGTAATACATTCATCAAACTATAATTTATATCTTCTGTGCATACTCTATCTCTATGCTTGAGTCTCTACTAGGGGTATGACTCCAATATTCACTTTTGATTCATGTCATATTCATTTCTGATTTGCTCTTTCATTGATCATTCGTAATATAAACTATCTAATCTGTTCAACCTAATTCAATGAAATTCTTCTTCAAAGGATGATTTCTTGCTACTATCATCCTGTTAATGCAAATCTTTATCAATCAACTGCTATCATCATCAATGCTGTTTCAGCCATTCTTAACACCTCAATACGATCGATTTCAACTACTCATGATATTTCAATAATTTCAATCTCTATTACACTTTACATGATCAAGATATTTGTTATAGTAAAACTCAATGAAATAAAAGACATATTCGTTTACTCTTTTATTTTGGGCATGTCACCAATTTATATCTTATGCTATTGATACATCAATGATAACTAATTCCGAAAACCTCTGAATATTATACTGCTATTCAAAATTTTTGCTCCATCGTAGTTATCTTTTCAGCATAATCACCTATACCATACTTCCATTACATTATTATGATTCATCTTATAATTTTAATTATAGGGATCATAGATTTCCTCATATACCATATCTAAATATAAATCTCGTATGTACTCAATCACATTATTCACCCATGTAACCACATTATCAGATAGGTACTCACAATAACTAGTCGACATAACCTCGAGGACTTCTACATATGTCACTATAATTTGTTTCATTTTCTATACGTATGTTCTTAATCAATTTAAAATTATAGGCGCATATCCATCTTAAAATTCTGATCTCAATTCATTAGTACAATCTTATTCCAGATCATAAATTCCGAGTTCAGCTTGTCAATTCCACTTTGCTTGTACACTCAATTCAAGTACATATCTTCAACAAAATTCCATTACCAAATTCGCTGACATATCCACAAATATGTTTATTTATGTCTAACATATCAGACCACGTAATATTTCTTATTTCTAAATATCCACAACTTTCCTTATCTTACATTCTGACAAAATGCCATTCTTCTCATTGTTTCTAATAGTCCAAATTCTTAACGAAAGTTCATACATGTGACTCATGCGATTGCAATTACTGAGATTCTATACTCATTTGTACCCTTCTCTAAGGGTGGGGAATAAGGTATAGCAGATCCTCGCAAAACTCCTTGTGTTCTTTTATAAGGTGGCATTTTACTCCTTCAATGTAAACACGAACATTTAGCTTACGTTTCATTCTAATCTTATTTCCTACATGTATGCATGATATGCATGTCCTTTAATGCAAATATTCAATTCACATATTCACAATACAACAATTTAACACATAGCGTAACAATTCATCCTAATATGCATTCTAAGCCTAGGAAAAACCTAAGCTCTGATACCACAAGATGTTGTGCCCCGTTTCCGAAGCTCAACAATCGCGCCGAATATCAAAAACATAAGACGTGAGCATATTTCTTATAGGGTTAGTCAATGGAATCTCTTTATCCCTCATCGTTTCATCCTCATTCTCATAACATCTCAAGCCACAAAGGCCAGCCCACAAAACGAGATCACAATAATCACAATTGACTTCCTCAAAATGGTAGCTCTTAGTCTCTAGTTTATTTTGAAACAAGAACCACCTCATTCGGAGCTCTATAGCTCAAGATATGCTTAAAAATCCAAAGTATGTTCATGACCCATTCATGCTCTCCCAACCGACCCCTCATTTCCTTTCCATAAATATTTTTGAATTCAAAACCGAAGGCTATCAGTTTTTATGGGAAGGTAGAAAAACGTGATAGGAATCTATTGCTTTAAGAATCACCTCAATCGGAGGTTGGATGAAGAAGGTATGGCTAAATGAATCCAACATGTTCATGCCCCTTCTCATTTTACATGCCTTGGCGCAATTGCAATAATTCTCACTACAGGTGTCGGATTGACTTTGTTTTTAGACAGTTGGAAACAAGAGTTCTAGATCTACAACTTTTATAAAGACTTCGAAATGAAATTCTATCATTTGGAGGGTCAAAAAATACTGACCGTGTAACCCAACACGGGCAGGCTGTGTAACCTTCGGGTGTAACAGTGCTCCTGTGTTGGAAACACCGGCCTGTGTGATTTTACACGGGCAGGCTGTGTAACCTTCGGATGAAACTAAATTTCCACTCTCCAAGACCCCTCCAATGGATCCTAAACTCATCCTATCATCTTTTTTACTCATAATCTTGCCAAATTCAACTCTTTCTAGTCCGATATCGCTTCATATACTTTAGTTATTCGGGATGCACATCATATGCAACATCCCCTACTCAAATGATCATATCTCTCAACTCTGACATCCAAAAATCGCATACTTTATATCGTTGGAAAGCTAACAAGACAAGCTACAACTTAGATGAAGGCAACTTGGTCAAATTCATCCTACATTAATACAGATTTTCCCTTGAGTTCAGAACATAATTTCCACACCTATAAACTTGCAAATGCAATATCTATTCGTATCGATTCAACCACTAAATACTTTTCGTTAACTCTTGAATCTCACCTCAAGTGATTCATCCCATAAAACCTTTCTAATATGTTATTCTAAAATAAGCAACAATTTGCAATCCCAACAAAGAGGCATATGCATACATACAATCCACTTTCACTGTCATCATACCCAACCTTTAAAATGACATCATCATACATAAAATGAAATCCTCAAATTCACATTCTCATTACTAAGCAAGTAAATATATGAACAAGCTTTATTTACATACCAATATACACATCACAAACTAAAACAAAT
This sequence comes from Erythroxylum guanchezii, assembly GCA_025629825.1. Classification (NCBI taxonomy): domain Eukaryota; kingdom Viridiplantae; phylum Streptophyta; class Magnoliopsida; order Malpighiales; family Erythroxylaceae; genus Erythroxylum; species Erythroxylum guanchezii. The sequence goes on from JAOTAX010000197.1 coordinate 9,216,945, forward strand.
ACAAAAGGATGCTCAATGGTTGGCATGCTTAATAAACTATACAAAAGTGTTTGAACTAGCTTAATACAAAAGTAACTATCTTGGAGGTGTCCAATTGCCTTGCAAGGATCGTTAATCTTCTCATTCTGCACCTTCGGAGGGAAAAATGATGAGTTGAGTTACACAACTCAGTGGCTAATATATTTATAGCCATTGGTGATGAGCCACACAATTAAGCATATATATAAACAATCATACAGGCATACATTTCTTATCTCAATCTAGCAATCTAGCAATGAAAGTTCAGCATTCACAACTCATAATTCAATACGTCATCACATTAAACATAATTGATGTAATTTATCATCCAAGCATAACACTTAGTTTGCATCATAACTCAACATGTCAAAATACAAATGCACAAACAATTGGCTCGAGGGTTCCGTGGAACAAAACAAAGAAACCGAAGTTTACTCCGTGAACGAAACGAGTCCACTTTTCAAATCTCGTGGGCCACAAGCGGACAGCCGGGAGAAGGCTTTATGTCGACATGCACATGACTACGAAACGGTTCCTCTCTCACCCAAACACAATCGAAGCTCATGCTCAAATCAATCATTCATAATTTCATATTCTCATACTTTTTCTTCTTTCCATTCAAATCAAAATGCCATGATACAATTCAATGGCATAACATAATCATAATCACAATTCAATTTTATCAAAATGTCATACATCTTTCAGTTCATAACATAACATAACATAAAACACATCATATTGCATTTTTCACATCATATCAATTCACAATTTGGAAATTCAAGCATACACACACACAAGGCATTTTGCCCATTACTTAATAACTATAAATAAATTACTCACTTTATTTCGCTTGAAAATCTAAACTCAATTGTACCCTTGCTCTTGCTCTTGAAAAGGGTTTCCTTGATTTCCTAAAACAACCAATTTCTCCTTTTCAATTCCAATTCAATAAAACCCTAACGCTTCAAAAATCACAACCAATGAAATCAACACAAATCAAGCTCAAACCTAACCTACCCATAGTCCATCTTGGTTAGAAAACCCAAAACCTAGCTTAGAAACCTTAAAATCAAGTGGGTTTCCTTAAATCATCTTCCAACACAAAAACCCTTTCTCTCTCTAACTCCTTCTCTAACAAAGCAAGAAGAAAAGATAAACTTACCTTGACAAGCTTGATTTCTCCTTCTTTCTTCTTCCTTCCAAGCTTCTCCTCATTGTCTTAATTTTCTAATAACACCAAAATCATTCAATTTGGTTTGGAAATCTGAAAGTTATATTCCAAACATTTCCAAACTATTCTTATACTGAAACAATATTCTGTGCTCAATTTCCACCCAATAATTAAAATTCTTAGAGACTGAATTAGAACTCGATTTCATCAGATAATTTGTAGCCCTATTTCTCTAGTTTAATCCAAATTAAGAATCATCTCATTTCGATAACTAGAGAAAAAGTTATAGCCAAAACATCGAAGCATACTTAGTGAACATGTTTCAACTAAATTTTCCAGCTTTTAATTTCCAACATTTCACATATAATAGTTCTAACTTTCAAGAAAAGTTTAGGGTCCAACAAGTCTAGCTTTATATCATTTAATATTTCCATTTGTGTCACATTTAAGGAAGAAAGCATGTGGCCTCTGCCTGGCCCTTCTCTCTTCCCTTATAACAAAATAAAGCAATCAACTAGGACTGATACTGACCTACTGGGAGTCATGTCCCCCATTCCATACTATAATCCTTGCTTAGTTTTTTTAGTTTGTTATGGGTTCCAATTAAAGGCCCTATGAACTTGGTAGCAGATGGTTCGGATGATGGTTATGTCTTAAACCCAGTCAACAATCGTTATTCAAATTTGAACTGATTAAGCCGAACTATTTGCAACTGACTTGCTTAGATCCTTTTGGCAAATCAACAAGGTCTCAAACAATATTTTGTGCCATTAAATTTAATTCATTTTCATATCATCAATCCATTTATCAGACATATCACTTTCTATGGCTTGTGAAGTTGAAATATAATCATTTTTAATGTCATAATCAAATTCTGACTCTTGTAAATAAACCATATAGTCATCAGGAATAATTGATCTCCTTAATCTTGCAAGTTTATTCAAAGCTATTCCACATGGCTCACTTAACTTAATTGGTTGTAAGCTAGTTTTTTATGAGGTCTTGTTTCAACCAAATCTTGTTTAGAATTTTTTTTGTTCTTCCAATACTGGGACAATATTTCGTATATATGTGGATACTAGAACATTCATAGGTAATGGAACATCAACCCTTATTTCACTAATATCCACAACATGTTTTTCATCACTCCCACTAAATTCTCCATTTTCAATAAACTTAACACAAACTATTTCAATAATTCTTAAACTATGGTTTGGATAGTAAAAACAATACTCTTTAGATTTCTATAGGTAACCAATAAAGCAACGATTGACAGTTTGAGAGTCTAATTTCTTTTATTGTGGATTATAAAATCATGCTTATGTTGGACAACCCTAAATATGTAGATTTCTCATACTAGGTTTCCTTCTACTCTATAAATCAATGGCGTTTTAGGTATTACCTTCCTCAGAATCTTATTTAGCAAATATGCATTAGTTTTAAGTGTTTGCATCCATAAGGTTTTAAGAAATGAAGAGTTACTCATTATACTCCTAATGTCACGACCCGGTACCACATCGGGCTCATGACAATCGCTGCATAACCGAGCTAAGGACACTCATGGTATCCTTAATCTGACTATGCAAGGCTAATTGAATATCTATTTTTTTTTGAAAAATTTGGGTAGCACAACGGATGTGTTTTAAAAATCCCAAAAGCTGCAACATTTTTAAACACACTTCTATATTCACATCCAACCACAACTTTAGGACTTTAAAGTCCACTCAAGGAAATCTCAACTCCAGGCAATCTCAACTCAATGCAATTTCAACAATAGTATCAAAAATTCATACATAAAATCTTTTATAAAACAAAAGGCAATCAAAAGTTAACTTACAAAATTATAAAGCGTATCTACATAAACACAGTTCACGAGCCACTAGGCAATAAAATTACAAAATAGGAAACTACTCACGTACAATAAGACCCTGAAAATTTCAGAGACCGCACGATCCACTCAAAGCTTCAAACTCACTAAATTAACCTGCATGGTTGGAAAGTAGGGGGGTGAGTACACTAGGTACTCAGTGAGCGGGAAAAACATATATCACAAATAGAATTCGATTCATACCAAGACGGTGTAGATAACCTATGAAGTGAATATATATCACATAGAAAATATATAGGCCCAGCCTATGACTCAATGTATACTGGTTAGGAACCATATAGGCCTAGCCTATTAGCTCACTCATCCGATGAACATAGGTTCTAGTTCTAGTACACAAAAGCATAAAACATCATATATATCAATCAAATCTTGATAGGAAACCAATATCAGGATAAGCCAAAACAATCATGTGTGACACCATTAGGTGGCCAAACTAATGTGCACACCTACCGATACTTGATATTGGCTCGACTTTCATCCGTGGTGAGTCCAGATTACAGTCGACAAGATCGTCATGACTCTAGGTAATGACCTTATTGATGTCCAGACCCTAGGTGTAGAATCACCCACAAGTCCCGTAAAAAGGTGTCGATACGATGACTCGACTTTCATCAAGGGTACGGGGGCCCGCTTAATCAGTAATCAGTTGTGCCTAGCACACAATTGGCCAATCGTTTCTTCACCAATCACAAAAATCATATACTACAATTAAGTACGAAAATCAATTAAGGCACTATGCCTTTATTTATCAGTCTAATCGATAAAAATGAAACCTTATCATGGCTCTAAGTCAAAAGAGAATAAAAAACATGCAGCATACATGACTCGATTATGCATATGTAAATTCCAAAACATTATCTCATGAAATAAAAGCCATCTTTTGTACTCCAAATGCAAAGTTGTTCAAAAATGTAGTTTCAGAAAATAAAACATTGTCCTTTACATTTCAAGTTCAGATTAGTTGAAAAAATATCATTTCTCAAAATACATAGTAAAAACATCAGTTGCACGCCAAGTGCAAAGAGTTATTAAAAACAATGTCATTTATTAAATACTTAGGCATATTAGGATCCATTTGAACTTCAAGTTTACCATACGTTGCCTAGGTTCAAAATTCACATACAAGTCATCATGCT
>JAOTAX010000197.1:9222294-9235411 GCA_025629825.1 Erythroxylum guanchezii
ATGTCATGAATGCATGTACAGTCATGTGCATATACAAAAATTACAATTTGTGTGTTTATGGAGGCCATATCATGCATGAACATGCCGAGACAAATTTACACACTTCTAACCCGTCCCAAATTACTATTCTACCTTTCCCATCAGTGATGGGATGTTACATCTATGTGTATAATTTTAAAGAGCTAAGTACTTCTTGTGGCTCATTTTTTAACATGTTTGGTTTGCTTTCCCTTAATGCAATCCACACACACATCAAAATCAGTAAAATCTAAATTTAGAAGTGTTTCATTCATTACTAATCTTTTTCATCTTTCTTTGGATATATGACTCAAACGTCTATGTCATAAGTAAGCTAAATTATTATTCATTATGCTACGCTTTGTTATAATGGTATGATAAATAGAAAATAGGGATTCAAAAAAATTAACATCAAATTTCAATTTATATAAACCAACCATAAGAATTCCAAAGCCAATAATGAAATTACGTTTAAATAAACTAAAACAACCATCACCAAACTTAAAAGTAAACCTACTTTCATCAAGTTTAGAAATAGAAATTAAGTTTCTAGGAATGAAGGTACATAGAGAGTTTGTACGTACATAGAGAGTTTGTACTAGATCTAGTTTATAACAAAAATTTAATATGAGATGTTAAGTCCCTATGCCTTCAATTGAGACCTTCTTATAGTTTCGTATGGATATAAAGTTCTCAGTTAAGTTTATGGTTTGGATTGTTAGAAATCCCTACATAACATTAGAAACATAAGTAATGACATTAGAATCAAGCCACCAAGTTTTAGAAGAAACTTCAATTAGGTTTAGTTCAGAACATACAAAAAGGTTAAATATACTTTTCTTTTCAAACCAAGCCGTATGTTTCAAATAATCTTTCTAATAGTGTCCCTCTTTCTTATAAAATTACACTTATTTGTATTTTTATCCTTCTTATCAACATTAGTAGTAACCTGTGTCACTTTAGCAGGCACTTTCTTTTAAAATGTCTTAGCCTTTGACTTGTGAATTTTGATAGTTTCTTAACCCACAAGGTTAATTGAATGAATTTCTTGATTCTTTAGCCTTGTTTCCTCATGAATGAGCATATAAGACAATTTATTAACATTCCACTTGTCCTTTATAATGTTGTAGTTAATTTGAAATGGTTCATACTAAGGAGATAATGATTTTATAATGAATTGCACTAAAAAGGAGTCATTAATTGTCATACCCATGGTTTTTAATTTTGCTGCAATATTTATCATCTGTAGGACAAGTTGTTGCACGCTCTATAACTCATCAAATTTCATGGTTATGAGTTCAACAATTAGAGTACTAGTGAGAGACTTATTTGCAAAATGGAAAATTCTTCCATAAATTAAGGTATTCTTTAGCAATTTTAGTTTGTGGAATATTGGTCTTGATATTATTGGTAATTGTCATTCGCATGAAATTAAGAAATAATCTGTTAGACCTTACCTTGCTTTATATTTTGTCTTCTCAACCTCACTGCTCGTATCTATAATAGTAGTAGGTTTTTCTTCCAATAATGCCAAATCAAGATCCAAAATACCTAAATAGAAATTGACTTGTTCGCTCCATTTAGAGAAATTCGAACAATTAAACACAGTAATAAAAGAAGTATGCAAATGAAGAGAAATACTTGCAAATACATAAATGCTCAACAAATTATTGGATTCAAATAATTAAACATTTAGAATATACTAGAGGTTTCCTTTAGGCAAACTCAACAATATATTATCATAAGTTCAATGCCATACAAACTTTATTAGACAATCAAACAAAAACTTATCAAATACAATCAATATCTTTGGACATATGATATATTTGACAAGTGAATATTGATTTTGCTCTATTAGGTTTATTAGTCATAAAGTAACAATTTATCTTTGGGTAAATTCTGAAATTATATCAACTAATAAACATCATTTATTCATATAATTAATTCAATAATAGACATTAATATTTTATGAATAAATAACTATTTATATGTGACAAAATTTACTTAATTCATTTGGTCACTTTGGTGATTAACAAATTATCCTTTCATAACTTCATGTATAAATTTAACATAAAACATATCATTTTAAGTTTCAATAATAATATGCATAAATCTAACATGAAATCATTAATAAAAATAATAGAATATATAGCATCAAAATAAAATAAAAATATCATTAAATTATGAAAATAGAAAAAAATAATTTAAATAAGTATGTAGACATAAACTTTGGATAACAATAATAGTGAAATTTATATCAATAATCCATTTTCGTTCAGTAGTTAGGATATTTGGCATTTACCTAAGAGAATAGGGTTCAATTCTCAACAAGAAAAATTCTACTCAAATTAGAATTATAAAGAAACAATTAACAAGTATTCTTCCGTGTAGTCTGGTGGCTTGGGTGTTTGACTTTCACCCAACAACTAGAGTTCAATTACATATTTGGATGCATAAAATGTGGTAGTAGTAATGTAAAAAATTCCTTTTTATTTATATTTTAAATAGAAATCATTAATAGTGAATAATTACAAAACTCTTCAAACATCAAAATATTTGGCAATCATCATAAAACGATCATAGTAAAATAGATAAACAAATTGTTTATTCAAAATACATGCTTTGATACCACATGTAAAAACATGATCTTTATAACATAAATCAAAATTGACATTTATAACTTTAAGATCTTGAATAAATAATTGTTACAAATCATAAGAGTGTAATATTGTATATTTGATGTGGAAGATGTCATTATCAAAGAAACTTGACCGCGGTCTTAGTTAAAATTGGTTCTTTCTCTTGACTCTCTTGTGGTTACAGGAACTTGATAGAAAATATTCTATAACCTTAATTAGTAAAGAGCGAACCAATTTATATATTTATGACTTTTAATTTGGTATGTCTATTAAGTGACTAAAATAAACAGTTGAGATTTATTCGACTATTAAATAGGAAGTATGGACTAATTATGACTCTTTATTTATATTAATGCTATTATTAATATATTTATAATATGAACACTAATTGAGCCTCATTCTTACAATAGATTCTAGATCCCTATGTTACTTACATAAGATGACAAATTTGTTTTGATATTGGAAAGTGTAATATATGTCTCTATGCACAAATATGTACATATCTATATTCGTAACCCAAAATTTCTGTCTCTTGTTGTGTTGAAGGATATTCAATAAATTGCATGGTTTTTAAAATTAGGGTTAAAAAAAAAGGCTTTGTTTAAGAAATTTTCCTATTCATTAAACTGTTAAATAAAATTAAACAGTTCGAAACGCCTTATTTTCCTATTCACTGTGTTGACAAATTTTAGTAAAAAGAAACTTTTTAGTTAGTTGTTTTAATATTAATATGAAAATGCCTGTCCTTCTCAGGATCGAATGGGAAATAACAGTTCTGACAAATCAGCATAATTAGTGTAGGATCATAGTCAGTATTTACTGCCAGTTTTTTGTTCTCTTTTGAATGATATCATTTGCTTTAATATTTATCCTAACTAAGGAATGTGAGTTAACAGCGAGAGATAAGTAGACTCTCGCCTCCACTTCCAACAGAGGTTTTGGCATTTTGTTGCAAAAACTACAAATTCTACATCCCATTAAAGATAACTTTTTTCTTTTTTTAATCGGTTCCGTGCATAACTTCTTGCATTTGGAAATCTAATCTTTCTAGAAATACTATCGCCAGTTCTAATTAATTAGGATTATTGACTTGCTCAACATCATTGCATCATACCGCTTTCTTATGAAGATTTTCTAAGCAACCATCTCCACTTTATCCTTTTCTCTTTTATTGCCCGTCGATTGTTCCAGTGCTACCAACCTTCAATGCATGAAATCAAGCAAGGATTAAAAAACCTTAATCGGATTAATAATAATTTTAAAATATAAAAAAATTGATCAATTTATTAATTAACTGGTCAATTTTTGTAAGGTCAGTTTCAACACATATATTACCGACACAGGAGGTTGAGAATGCAAACAATTTGAGTTATGTAGAGTAACCAATTAAAATACTTGGATATTAGACTAAACGATTGAGGAACTGTGTAATTCCTTTGGTTAAAGTCCTTTGAAGGAATTGTTCGAGAGGGGAAGCTATGTGGGAGACTGAGGAGAACGTGAGGAAACAATACCTCCATCTATTTGATCAATTAAGTAAGATTTTCAAGGACGAAATTTCTTAAGGAGGGGAGAATTGTAATAGTCGGCTTCCAAAACAACTGAGAGTTGGAGCATTAGATTACTTATTCACATGAATTACATCATATTAGAATGAATTTGGTGCATTTAGGATATGATTTTATGATTTCATTTACATACATAATATGAGCATATACACATGACTATTGATTTAGAAAAATTGCACTCAATTGACATGTTCCGGAATGTAAAAGTTTCAAAATAATTGTGACATGATTATGCATTTCTAATGTCTTGTATTTGGATTTACAAATAAAAGGAATTGATGGATTACGATTAGGAATTTGAAGTTTATTTGTCACAATTAGAAGATTGATGGATTAAAATGTACATATAGAATAGGAAAACTTTCAAGTAGCAAGACAAGTTGACATTTGAAAATTTAGGATGACTAAGCCTATAAAACAAGTGATAAATGTCTTGGAGAATTATGTGACAAATGGCTTAGGAATTTAGTGACATTTGGTAGCCAAGAAGGAGGACATGTATCTTGCTTAAATACATGACAAGTGTATTTAAAGAAAGAACACTCATCCTACACCATGTGACCAACACATTCACCTTCCTTTGTTATGTTTCTGTTGTATACTCTCTCCTTCTTCTCCCTCTCACTGCTGAAATCCACATCTCACTCACAACTTTGGATTTCTGCCCTAATTTTGTACATTACCACCCCAAAACCCATGCAAAATCCATCATAAGGATAGCTTTAGAGACAAAATATTGTTACATTTCCTGTCTTCTTCTTATCATTATCGAAACCATCCTACTCCCTCACTATTCTTGAAATGTTCTTGCATGCATGTGAGGCAAAGCAGGCTTGATACATTGAGGTGACATTTGAGTTGAACAAGTAAGTGAAGTACTGATCTATTGTGGCATGTGCTAGCAGAAATTATGATGACTGATTAGGGATAGATTGAATGTGGTATTCGTGTTGAAATTGTGCTGGAAAATGATGAATAAAAAGGGGTACCTTCTCTTCTGTTTTTGGATGCATGACAACAGTAGCTTATGGGTTGGTATATGGATGATTTAAGTTGGAATTTGAAGTATAATTGATGATAAATTCATGCTAAAGATAGGTTTTATTGAAGAGTTTTCAAATTTGGAAAAGTTAGGACTGCAAGTATGATGGTATAAAGTGAATGGTAATGAAACAAATGAGCAGATTTTTGTGAGATTTAATGTAACCAATATGGAAGTTAAATTAACTTGAAATGGAGTAACCTCAAAGGACATGAAATCTGGAAATTTTCAGGTATTAGTGATGTATCTAAGCTTGTAAAATTCGTGAAGTATTGAAGGTAATAAAATTACACACATTAGTGATATTGATGACAAATTCTGGAATTTTAATTTCAGCTTTATGTACATATTGAACCAGCTGAGAAAATCACTCTAAATTAGTATATTTGGACTTAATTAGGGCTAGGAATGAGCCTAGATTGTTGTTTGATTAATTGTTTAAGAGCTTGATAAGTTTATGAAGTTAATTGATGTCATAACCTAAAGAATGGACTGTTTTGTTGTGGTTATGTTCAAAGCTGGAAATTATGTTTTGTTAAGGGAATAAATGAGTTCTTTTAATGCAAACATGAAGGACATGAGTAATGTGTATAAGGTATGGATGAATGAGCATTGAAGAACATGGGTTAAGTATGAATGAGAATTGGGTAAATTTATTAATATATATTGCTGGAAACAGTTTGGTGAATGTATAAATCTAACTTACTGAAATTCTAGATTTAAAGTAACAATTTCATTTGTGTTATAAGAGACTTTTTGATCATGAAAGTGTTCAAGGATAAGTGTAATGTATGGTTGTCGAATTTGGAGTAAATCAAGCTAACTTAAAGGTACAAACTTGTTTGCAAAATGGTAGTATACAAGATATAATGTTTGAATGGTCTTAGGGTGTATAAGCACAAATTGAATAGTCAAGATCTATGCATAAGAATACATACCCGAAAAATCAGTTGAACATACATTGAAACATGACACATATATATGTGTATGATTGTATATTCATATGATTAAACAAATTAGTGATTTGTGAACTATGTGTGTATTGCATGATGATAGACACGCAAGGAGATCGTCAACATCTAGACATTACCAAAACATCAAGGTAATAGTTTTTCTGGCGTGTACTGTTAGTCAACTTAGATGTGTAAACTCATTTATATGTGCTTTTATATGAATTTTATGTTTAATATGGAATGCGTGTATAACTGATTGATAAATGTCGGACTTAGATCCGAAGAGTTTGATATATGTGGCATAAGTACACAGAGATGAAAGGAAATGAAAACATAGCATATAAAATGATGCATCTCATCACATTGAAATGCATGATCGGGGTTATCGAAGTCAATCACATTGCTGAGGTGCTTACTTTTTCGATCACATTGTTGAGGTGCTTACCAGGATTCTAGAAGTTTTTGAAGCTATTTCTGAAGCACTTCGTTGGTGCTTAACATTTAAATATAATTTTTATATAGTCTATGTAGCATGCTAACAAATGTTGAATCTTCGGGCCTAAGTAATTATAGCATTTTTTTAATAAAAATTATAGATGAATTGACCCGAATAGGTTTGACTTAGCCCGATTAAATTTTTAGATTTACGAAATTTGTTTGGATTTGGATTTATGCCATAAGCTTGAGCCTTATTAGACTTTAGATTATTTGAAACTCAATCAATTCAGTCACAAATTCTAGATGCGATCAAATTTGAACTAAATTTGAGCCGATTTTTAAGCTGAGTTCGGATTTTAAATTCTCTAAACCTAATTCAATACCAAACTTATTGTATTATTACCTATTCAATACCAAACTTATTGTATTATTATCATTATAAACAATAGTGAACAATCCAAAAAATTTACTTACCCTAAATATAGAAGTCTAAAACTTAATGGAAATAAATTATGAATGTAACCTTGGATTTTGCCAAGATATGATGAAAATTGAAACCATAAATAAATACTTATTAATTTCTTCCTTTATTTTTTGTTTCTAGATACTCTACCAAGTCAAGGTCTTCTTGTGACTTGGTGTAGCAATCGTGGCTGCTTCGTTTGGTACCATTCCACGAAGGCCGTGAGGTGTAAAGATTGGTCCAAATCACTCACTTCTTGCCATTTGCCAACTCTTCCGTAGCTGGCTTCTTCTCGTTTTACCTATTAAACTTTGCTAGTTGTCAGTTGCTTCCATGCGGGCCAGTATATTCGCATCTCCACTTTGTTTCATCTCCTATCGCCGACAGGTTATGAAAAAGTCTTAAGCAGAGAAGTCCCATCGACCCCTTGTATTTCCCTAGCAACTTCCTGTTGCATTCATAGAGAGAGGTAATTTCCAAAATTGGAATTGAACATATCACATCAAATGCACCCCACCCGGCGGAGTCTGTGTATATATTCCCCGAGAGCAAAACTGATCATGTCTAACTCTCCTTCTTCTCCTTCATTCTCATTTCTTAAATCAAGCTGATCTTCTTCTTGTTCTCCCTCTTTGTTATCAAGACTGCATAATCCTCTTCAACACTTATTTGTCGTTGTTTCAAGGATAAAACTGCTCTGTTAGTCCCTTGACTTCTGTTTTCTGGTCCTGTTTCTTCTCTTGTTTTTCACATAATTCATTATTATTGTTATGGCAACCAATTCTTCAGCAGCCCATGGGAAGAACACAACTCTTCCTCCAAGGAGAGGACAGATAAAGATTCATATTTTCTCGAGACTTGCCCAGACTTTCGTGTTTGTGACCTCCAAGGCCGAAGGAAGAGCTGATATGGGAAGCACTAATAATGGAGGAGGAGATGATCCTGGATGTTCAGCTTCTGCAACCCCACCAACAAGCGCCTACAATTCAGACGGATAATCTCTCTGTATCCTCATGAAGCTTTTTGCAGCCTCATTACTGGCGTTGGCTTGCTCATATTTTTCGCAGCCTCTCCATGACTAAGGCTTCTGCTCAACAAAAAGTTGATGTATCACAACATTTTCAGTTTTTATTCCTGGTTTTAAATTCTCTTATGGAAATGGGATGATGTTGAATTTCCCATATATTATCGGGTTTCAGCATGGCTCATCTTCGTTTGCTCCATATATAGGTCTCGTTTTTATAGTTACTCTTTGTGGTGTATGTAATTACTAAGCTTCTCCTTTTATTGTCATTTCTACTGTTTTTGAGACGAAATGACATGTATTTGTGTGGTTGGAGATGGTTGTGTGTGGGTTTGTAATCTTCTGTTGTGTAATTTCCAGTTGTTATATTGTATCAATGAATGGTAAAATGATTTTCTATTACTGTATATTAACTTAGTACAATCTGGTCGAAGAAGGATATGAAGCTGGTGAGCTTGAGTGAATAAAAATTCGGTAATTAGTATTAAATTTAACCAAATAAAAACCTGAATATACGAGGAAAAATTACAAACTTTTGCACTTAAATTTTGGTAAGATTTAAAGGTATTAACATATATATAATGGAATTTATTTTAAATTGCTTTTACAAAATTAATCATTTTTTGGATCTTTATTACACTATAAGCATATGAATCTTTCTCAATACTTGATTTATTTTGTTCTAAATTTCTAGATTAAAATAAAGATATTCAAGATAAAAAATGTATATATTTTATTAATTATTTTAAATAATTCAATTGACAAACTCATAGATTAAAACCAAATTCAGATATTGGCAACTCTTAGGTTCCCTCATGGCCTTCTGAAAAATCTCCATTCAGGCGTGGCCATCTTGAAATAGATTAAGAAAAAGCAAACTATAATCCAAGTAATAATAATAAGTACAAACTGTAGCTCTGAAAGTGAGCAAAACAAAGATTAGTAACGTGAACAAATCAGGGGGTGGGTGTGATGTTTTGGATGTTTGAGGCTGCCACTTTTTCTCTTCACCTTCCCTTGTACTGCACTTTTTGATACTATTCTCAACTTAATTTAGTCCTTTTTGGCTCACCTTCACGTGATCAAATTGGACTTCAATTCAACGAAAACAACTTTCATCAACCCCAACCTCATCCTTAAGGCATGGCGGCTAGAATTGCAAGACCTTTGCCAAAGACAGGTCAAAATCAAAACTAACCCTTTTTGTGAGTCACGATGCCAAAACTATGGTATTTGACTAGCCGCAATTCGAGTTCATAGTCGGTGGGTATGATTTCTTCCCCCAGCGCATGATAAAGTCACCTTAAAAAATGGTTAATTGTGCCCAATCTAAGCAAGCATCAAACTACCTAATTAACTTCTAATAAAAAATTCCAAATTCATGAAAAATATTATAGTATTTTTATTAAAAAAATTAATAAGCAAAATTGATACTGCCAATCTAACGTGATTAGAAACATGGATCGAGTTTGAGTTATTAAAGAAATATGTTGTGGCTGGGGCACTTTGTAAGAACTAGACATGTTCTGAGTCAAACAATTAGCTGTCTACTGGGGACAAACATTGTCTGCCTTCCCAACAAGGCATGCTCTTTGAAAAATGACAGTAAATTCTAGGCCTATTGTAATTTCATCATTGAAAGATACCTTGAAAGATGCATGTAGTCTATTTCTCGGTCCCTACATATAAATATTTTAAATCTTTCATTAATTCATATCAGAATACTTAAGATTTCAAATTATAGTTAGTAAATAATGTGAATATAATTACAATTAAAAAAACAGAGCATCACCATATAATAGAGGGGGATTTGAAACCTTGCATCACGTAGAGCCTACTGATTATTCAAACTTCTAATGAAACGGAAGGCAGTTGAGTTGCTGATAAGGTAAACAAGGGAGTGGGGAAGGTCTCCCACCGAAGACAATGGTGTGGCAGGTACATGACTGCATGGTCATTGTCAAGATTTACCCAGGAGCCCCATGCACCACACAAGTCCACCTGAACCTGATGCTTTTCGCTTTCTATATGGACTCATTGCCGTCACAAGGCTGCTACTATTCATGTTGATGATCAATAGGCTCCAAAGTGTACAGTCCATTCCTCCTTTAAAAGATATTGGACCTACAACATTTACTCAGACACTCGCGATTCTCTCCCTCACCGAGCCTAGAATACTGTCTTGTCTTTGTTCTTCCTCTGTTTCTATTCAACAGTCAAGTCTCTAGGTGATTCATCAATACTCATTTCCAGCCAGGACATGGACCTTTCACTTTCTAATCCCACCTACAGGAACAAACAATCCATCCCTCCGAAGAGAGCGCAAATTCAGATGAAGGAGATGATCAAATCAGCATCAAATGTTGCTACTTCAGGTAAAAAGCATAAGGAAGATGGAGGCTTCACAACCTCAAGATCCTCAACAACAGCAGTCCCTTCTTGTACCTACAGGAAGCAAGCCCTAACTGAGTCTTGATATCATTGTTCCTCCGTGACGATGTCTCCAAACTACTTGCCACTTCTGAACCATTATCATATGGACTAGTCTGCTTCTCAGATTCTTATATCTGACCCTTTTTTCCTGTCTAGAAGAATAAATGGGATGGATAAAAAATTGGGTCATCGGGGAGTCTAAATAATACATCTTTTTTTTTTTTTTGGTACAAAGGAAAAACAAAAACCATTACAAAGTAACTAACGCAAAGTCTAGCGGTACAATGCGCCGTGCTTGTCTCTGTGAATGTGCTCCAAAACTGTCAACGGGGGCTCCTAGAGAATATGCAATCCTAGATTGACTAGGACTGCGATTGAGGCTAAGTGGTCCGCACTCTGATTCCCTTCGCGATGAACGTCCTGAAGTTGCACCTCCCAAGCTTGGCGTAGCAGTTCACGGATACCTGTCACCAAAGGTCGCTCGTTAGATAAAACTGTATTGGAAGAAGACAAAATATTTATAACTTCGAAAGAATCCACTTCGACGATAACACATCGATAACCCAGGGTCTAAGCCAGAGTGAGACCCGAGTGTAATTCACTGACAAAAAATAATTTAATTCTCTTCCAACTAGATTGTAATTCACTGACAAAAAATATTGGCAAGTTGGAGTGTTTTTGTGGAACAAAGTTCTAAAAGTTTTATGTAACTTACTACATCTGACTTATGGTACTAATCACGAATTCACTAAAAGAAAAGCATAGAAATTTCCCACAAACAATCGCACTCGTGCAAACACGAGTGTTCTAGTTGCTTAATTTGATAACTCAATTTGTTTTGATTGCTAATTGTACCTCGTGAGTAAGACAATGCTCAACTTTGAATGCATGTATAATTATATTTGAAAAATCTCTTCAAATAATTTAAATTCCAATTAAGGACAATAAAAATTCATATTTGACTTAAATTTATCAGACTAAATTTAATTTATTGAAACTTAAAAGTTTATATTCAAATTTAATAAAATTTTTTGTTTGACTAATTATAAAAAATTAAACTAATTCAACTCAAATTTAATATATTAAAATAATTTTAATTGAATTCTATAAATTATTTCAAAATTCATTCTGACCTGTTATCATCAATGCCATAATTTAAAACAGCGCGATAGTTTGGTTGGTATTCCGTAAAAGAATATGTAAAGTGAGAATACCTACATTTCCTTCGCCAATCTTTATCAAGTTTTATATCCACAATTCATTTGATCTATAATGGATGTGCTAGTGTTGAGCATGTTTTACAATTTATAAACCCTCAATAATTGTTAGGATTGGAAATTGTTAGAAATGGAATGGAATGGAAATGAAAGTATGATTGTTTTGTAATTGTTAGGATAGGAAATTGTTAAAAATGGAGTGGAATGGAAATGAAATTATGATTGTTTTGTAATTGCTAGGATTGGAAATTGTTGGAAATGGAATGAAATGGAAATGAAATTATGATTATTTTGTAATTGTTAGTATTGGAAATTGTTGGAAATAAAAATGAAATGAAAATGAAACAATGATTGTTTTATAATTGTTAGGATTGGAAATTGTTAGAAATGGAATGGAATGAAAATGGAAGTATGATTGTTTTGTAATTGTTAGGATTGGAAATTGTTAGAAATAGAATGGAATGGAAATAAAATTATGATTGTTTTGTAAATGCTAGGATTGGAAATTGTTAGAAATGGAATGAAATGGAAATGAAATTATGATTGTTTTGTAATTATTAGGATTCGAAATTGTTGAAAATGGAAATGAAACTATGATTGTTTTGTAATTGTTAGGATTTGAAATTGTTGGAAATAGAATGAAATGGAAATGGAATTATGATTATTTTGTAATTGTTAGGATTGGAAATTGTTTGAAATGGAATGAAATAGAAATGGAATTATGATTGCTTTGTAATTGTTAGGATTGGAAATTGTTGGAAATGGAATGGAATGGAAATGGAATTATGATTGTTTTGTAATTGTTAGGATTGGCAATTTTTGGAAATGGAATGAAATGGAAATGAAATTGTGATTGTTTTGCAATTGTTAGGTTTGGAAATTGTTGTAAATGGAAATGAAATTATGATTGTTTTGTAATTGTTAGGATTGGAAATTGTTAAGAATGGAATGGAATGGAAATGGGATTATGATTGTTTTGTAATTGTTAGGATTGGAAATAGAATGAAATGGGAATGAAATTATGATTGTTTTGTGATTGTTAGGATTAGAAATTGTTTATTATTATTGGAATGGAAGTGGAATTATGAATGTTTTGTGATTGTTGGAATTGAAAATTGTTAGAAATGGAAGGAAGTGGAAATGAAATTATGAAAGTTTTGTGATTGTTGGAATTGGAAATTGTTGGGAATTGAAAAACATTATTGAATGTTTTATGATTTTTAGAATTGGAAATTGTTGGAAATAGAAGGAAGTGGAAATGATATTATGATTGTTTTGTAATTGTTGGGATTGGAAATTGTTGGAGTATGTTTTGTGTTACT
>JAOTAX010000197.1:9266906-9279826 GCA_025629825.1 Erythroxylum guanchezii
TCGGTACCTTATGACTAGATATATAATGCTCATTAAAACCAAACTCTTTTATTTTATTAATAATAAATATTTCCATTTTAAAATTGTAACTGAAGAAGATTAAGGTACATGTAAATATACTTGCTTTCCAGGACATGATATTTACATAACTCCAACAATTATCACACATGCAACGTTAAATTTCTAGCATTTTTCCCATATTCACAATTTCAAATCCTCATCTGAGTGATTTAGGACATGTATACTCTGAACTCTACTACTATACCTTCACATGCATATAATCATCTTTAACACTAGACATCACCAGAATCACAATTCAACAAGGTTTTCAGCACTTTTTTAACAACTTCATATTAACACCGAAACTACTCCATTTTTTTTTCAATTCATGAATGAACTCATTTTCAACCATTAAAACATCATTCACAAGATCCAAAAACAAACTTAAACACAACTTACTTGATGTTTTAGCAAAATTACTAGCAGTGAAATCAAGGAACAAGTTTCTGTGGGTGAGCAAGGAAATCAGTTTGGATCTCAGTGTTCTCGTGGTGAAGAAACAACAAAGGAAAGCAAACTACAGTCAATTTCCTTCTTTAAAACACTTGATACATAACCACTGCATGTATTACGTTTGTCATCACACATACAACTCATTTGTCACTCATATATGTTGCCACGTGTCACATACGAATTGGTCCACAAAAATCAATATTTTTCCAAAATTCACCAAAAATTACAAAATATCCTAAAAATACCAAAAATGCCAAAAACACACTCTAATCATATTTAATAACTCAATTATACCCAGAAAATGTCAATGAATGCATGTACAATCATATGAATGTGCAAAAATGTGCATGTCACATATAACTTATGCATGACGTGCATTTTCCTAATTTTTCAGAAATTTCTCATAATTTACTATTCTAGCCCTAACATAGGTAACGGGATGTTACAATTCTCCCCCTAACAAAAATTTCGTCCTTGAAATTCTTACCTGAATGATCAAATAGATAGGGGTACTGATTCTGCATATGCTCCTCTGTCTACCATGTGGGTTCCTCACTCGAATGATTCTTTCAAAGGATTTTCACCATTGGAATCACTTGGTTCTTTAATTGCTTATTCTAATAGCCAATTATCTTAACTAGTTCTTCCACATAGCTCGCATTATTAGAGACCTCAATCTCCTGAGTCGGTATCACATGAGTTGAATCCGACAGATATCGCCTAAGCATACTCATATGAAACACATTATATATCTGAGCCATTTCAGAAGGTAAGGTTAATTTATAAGCCAATAGTTCGATCCTTTCAATTATATCATATGGACCAATATACCTCGAACTTAACTTACCCTTCTTGTCAAATCTCAGTACACCTCGCCAACGTGATACTCTCAGAGATACTCTATCACCGACCTAATACTCTATATCTCGCCTGTGTTGATCCACATAGCTTTTCTGTCTATCTTATGCCACTTTAGTTCTACTGCGGATCAATTTTACCTTATTAACTGTATCCTGAATCAATTCTGGGCCTTCAACAATTCTTACGCACTCTTCATCCCAATATAGAGGCGAACGACACTTTCTACCGTACAATGCCTCGTATGGAGCCATACCGACACTACTATGATACTGATTATTATAAGCAAATTCAATCAAAGCCACATACTGATCCCATATTCCCTAAAACTCTAGAACACAAGCTCTGAGCATATCCTCAACAGTCTTAATCGTCCTCTCACTCTGACCATCCGTCTGAGCATGAAATGTTGTACTAAAATTCAGCTGTGTACCTAAAGCTACCTATAAAATGCCCCAAAATCTTGAGGTAAATCTAGAAACCCTGTCTGATATAATGGACACTGGAACCCTATGCAATCTCACAACTTCATTCATATATCGCCGAGCTAACTGATCGAATGAACAACTTTCTCTCACTGACAAGAAATGAGGAGACTTGGTCAGTCTGTCCATAATGTCTCAAATGGCATCATGTTGCCTTGGGGTCCTTGGCAAACCCATAATGAAATCTATCGTGATTTGTTCCCATTTCTACTCCGGAATAGGTAACAATTGCAATTTCCCCACAGCAGCCTAGTGCTCAGCTTTAACTTGCTAGCAAGTTATACATTTAGAAACGAACTCTGCTACTTACTTTTTCATACCAGGCCACCAGTAATGTTGTTTCAATGTGTTATACATTTTGGTAATACCAGGATGCATAGCATAAACTGCTACATATGCTTCCTCTAATATCTCTCTGCTCAAATTATCAACATCAGGCACACATAATCTTTGCTTTAATCTCAAGGTATCATCTCTCACTTCAAATTCAGAATCTAGATTCACTTTCAACTTCTTAATTATCTGCTCTGAGCCTCTTTAATTATTTCAAACAAAATAGGTATCAACTTCAAAGTAGCTATCAATGTATTATTCTGTTCCAAATTCAAATCAATATTCAGTGCTCTCAACTGAACTAGGCTCAATAACCTCGATAACTGTACTTGAGTCATACTACTATTTAACTTTCTGCTTAGTGCATTAATTACAACATTAGCTTTGTCAGATGATACTCGATTATACAATCATAATCTTTTAATAGTTCTATCCATCTTCTTTTCCTCGTATTTAACTCCTTTTTGCTCAACAAATATTTCAAACTTTTATGATCAGTAAAGACCTGAAAGGTCTCACCGTACAGGTAGTGCCTCCAAATTTTCAAAGCAAATACTACAGCAGGAAGTTCCAAATCATGAACTGGATAATTAAATTCATGAGACCTCAACTGTCTCGATGCAAATGCTATTAATTTACCATGTTGCATCAGAACACATCC
Organism: Erythroxylum guanchezii; assembly: GCA_025629825.1. Classification (NCBI taxonomy): domain Eukaryota; kingdom Viridiplantae; phylum Streptophyta; class Magnoliopsida; order Malpighiales; family Erythroxylaceae; genus Erythroxylum; species Erythroxylum guanchezii. Next base: position 9,269,757 of record JAOTAX010000197.1, read on the forward strand.
TAAATCCTGGTGCGATGCATCACTATACACAACATAACCTCCGGAACCTGATGGAATAGCTAACACTGGTGTTGTAGTTAACTGATGCTTAAGCTCCTCAAAACTACTTTGACAATCATCACTCCATCTGAAAGGCACATTCTTTTTCAGAAGTTTTGTCAAAGAGGTTGAAATTAGTGAAACTCCCTCGACAAACCTTCTGTAATAACCAGTTAATCCAAGGAAACTCTAGATCTCAGACACATTCTTCGGATCTTCCCACTTCATCACTGCTTCTATTTTCTTTAAGTCCACCTGAACACCCTGAACAGACACAATGTGACCCAAAAATATTACTTAATCGAGCCAAAATTCGCATTTACTGAACTTGGCATAAAGTTGTTTCTCCCTCATTAACTAGAGAACCAATCTCGGATGTGTAACACAATCTTCTTTACACTTCTAGTACACCAAAATGTCATTAATAAAGACAATTACAAACTAATATAAATAAAGTTGAAATACCTTATTCACCAAAGGCATAAAAGCCGTCGGAGCATTAGTCAAACCAAATGGCATTACTAGAAACTCAAAATGCCCATATCTTGTTCCAAATGCACTCTTGGGAACATCTACCTCTGCTATTTTCAACTGGTAATATCCTTATCTTAAGTCTAGCTTTGTGAACACTTGAGCTCCCTGTAACTGGTCAAACAAATTATAAATCCTCGACAATGGATACTTATTCTTAACTGTTATCCGATTCAACTGCCAGTAATCAATGCACAATCTCAGAGTTCCATCCTTCTTCTTTATGAGCTCCCCAAGGTGACACACTAAGCCTGATGAAGCCCTTATCTAACAACTCTAGCAGCTGCATCTTCAGTTCTTTCAGTTCAACAGGTGCCATCCTATATGGGGGAATTGATATAGGAGCAGTACTTGGAGCAATATCAATGGTAAACTCCATCTCCCATTCTGGGGGTAATCCCGGTAGTTTAGTCGGAAACATATCTCGAAAATCCCTAACAACTGGAATATCCTGAATAGTTTGTTCATTCTAAGTATCAACTACGTGTGCCAGATAAGCCTCACATCCACCACAAATCAATCTTAAAGCACTCACAAATGAAATTAGTCGGGCTGGCACTACTTGACTATCTCCTCGAAACACCACTCTCAGCTGATTAGGGGATTCAAGAACCACCTCTTTAGTATAACAATTCATCACTGCCCTATGAGTAGTGAGCCAATCCATACCTAAGATGAGGTCTGTCTCTCTCAACTATAATATGATCAAGTCAGCTTCTAACTCTGCCTGATCAATCCAAACTGGGCACCTTTTACATACTTCACACTCACTGTGGTGCTACTTACTAGAGTACTCACCTATAACCCACATTTTAGTATCTCTCACTCGCAATGCAATCTAGATGCCATATGCGGGGTGATGAATGAATGCGTAGATTCTAGATCTACTAGTGCATATGCTTCAAAATTAAAAACATTCAACACACTTGCTACCACATCTGGAGAGTTATGTACCTCTTACCTAATAATGGCATAGACCCTAGCCTGAGATTGTGACTGATTACTCCGCACCTCAGTCCTGACACTGGGCCCTGCTGACTGTGTTCTACCTCTACCTCTGCCTCTCTGTGCAGGTCTACCAACTCTACTCTGCTGAGTGGAAGTCTCAGTCATAGCTCCTCCCCTAACTCCTGACTGTAATTCCAGCATCTCAAGATAATCTCTAATCTCATGCTCATAAGAAACACATCGAAAACAAGCTCCAGTTTCTCTCTAACATACACCACCATGCTTTTTATCACAGTGCTCACACTCAGGCAGCTATTGAGACTAATTGGAAGACATTTGTCGTCTACCTGTCCTAGACTGGACAAATTTACATCTTAATCGGGTTCCAGATTGTCTTGATTTAGACTAGAAATGAGAAGATCTATTCTGGCGCTTTTTAAAGCTTCTAACAGACTTAGCCTGAGATTCATCCTGTCTCTTTCCTCTAACCTCCTGACTGTGCTTTCCCTGACCATCCTTTAATAACTGTTCAATTCTAATTAAGGCTACCCAGAGTTCTGTAAAACTGCCCAAATTAGAGATGGCAAGCCTCGTTTTGATCTCCATATTCTAACCATCCTCAAACTGTCTGCATTTATCTTCTTCAGTTGGAATTAGTGCAGTTGCATACCCTATGAGCTCATTGAATTTTATTTCATACTCTGCTACTGAGAGCCTACCTTGCTTTAGATCTATAAACTCTTTCATTTTCCTGTCCATATAAATCTTTGGCATGTACTTCTCTCGGAAGACCCCCAAAAAATCTCTCCACATCAAACTACAAGATTTGGCGGTGCTGCCCAGGATAGTCTTTCACCACTGGTATGCAGGACCTTGCAATAGTGAGACCGTGTAGTCAAATCTTTCATCTGCTTCACAATCCATCTAGTCGAACACTCTTTTCGTTCTCTCTAAACACCCTTCTGCCTCAGCCAGGTCTGTACTTTCATAAAAGTCTACTGCCCCCTGCTTTCTCAGCTTATCATATCTTCTTCTCGCCTCTAGGGAATTCTCGAAGGCATCTGAGCAAACTCAGGTACAGGAGACTCTACATTGGCTCTTATAAACTCCATGTCAGCTGACTCACCAATTGGATCTCCTATGAAAGGTGACCTATAGCAAACAAAATTGTGATCACTGTCTGAATATCTCACTATTTATCATATCTCAACTCATGTTTGTCCCTAAACATGCCAAACTATTCTCTAATACCAAAAATGCAACATCCCACCACTATAAGGTAAATACCGGAAGGACAATCAAGTACATACCCTATGACAATGGTATGTTAGAGCAAACAAATCCGACTTACACATGGCATCACCTATCATTCATACTTAAAGTTCCTTAAATTTTAAGAACTAAACATTTCATTCATTCATAAAACTTACACTATTTCCATTAAACAAAAATTTACAAAACGTTATACAAGTTTTGGCAAAAACTACAAAATACAAGCTACAACACTTCTGGGGCTAGCTGACAGACCTCTGAGCTATAACAAAATCCAAGGGGTCCTTTAGCCCTGTCTAACGAACTAGGTCTCCTGTCTCGTACCTGAAAAGCCACGTTGTGATTTTTATGAATTTTGCGAACTCAATGAGTGAATCATCATTGATGATTTCACAGGATCACACACACATAATACATATTTCACAGATACTCATTCAGATCATAAACACATTCTAGATGTTCACACAACATGGTATATCATAAGATCACATAGTTCACATTCAGATCATAAACACATTCTAGATGTTCACACAGCATGGTATATCATAAGATCACATAGTTCATAGTGCTAAGCATAGCAAATAAATCACATCAACTTATCACTCATTTCAGCTTTGCAAATCTTTCAAAGAATTTTAGTCTTATAATGTTATATGCATGAGACTCGCATTCTTTCTTATTGTTGTGATGACCGAGTGCCTATCACAAACTTATACAAATACTGGTCTATAGGGCTCACTCAAACAGAATCACGGAGGATAGCTCTACGTGCAGAATCAGGAATCATGAAGCAAAGCTCTACGTGGAAGCACTTCATGTTGGCTACTCAAGTCACAACATCTTTATCTGAGCATGTATTTTATGAAATGCATCTAAACTGAATATGGCATATATAGCAATCATATATGATGCTCAAATAAAAACTCATAATCATCATACCTAAGTCTGGCATTCAACTTTCGTTAAGAATTCACATAACATTTAGAATTTCAATGCAATCAAAGTCGCAATCAAAACACTTCCAATACATTCCCGAATATTGATCTCCTCAGACAATTAAAGTCCAGAACCATAAACAAACACAAATAGTTTAATAATATTGGAAGTTTAAAACAAATCAAATCAAATCAATCCTAGGAAAACATCTAAGTTGACTCACAGAGTGCTCTAATATACAATTGCCTGGATGGTCTGGCGATATCTATCTGGTGTCCACTTGGCTCCTCTATATCATACAAAACACATTTACAAATATTACATTTTTGCACAAATGTATAAGTATTCTTTAATGCACATTGATATATAGAAAGTATGCACAATGTATATTCAATGACAATTCCAGGCATCTTATTTTGATCCTTATCATCAAATCATTCAGGTATCAAAGCCCTCATTAATACCATTTTTATTTATAATTTGGACCATAAGAAATCAATATCAAAACAATTTTATAACTTAATTGACCACTTCAGATTTTTCTTGTCATATACATACAGGTCAACATTGTATAACAATTCTGATAAAGTAAATGGCAAACTTAGGCAACACTTCCTTTTAGAAAGTTATTCTCCAAAGTCTTATGTTTCTAATGAGACCAAAATCATACCATTTGGTTCAGTATATCAAAAGTTATACTCCAAATAATCGCAGACTGTTCTTAAGCTTCAGCAGAATTCTTATCTCAACTTCCAATTAGATTCTGAAATTTTAGAGCCCGAATTATAATTTAATATCTTCATACAACTTGTATCCTTATGTCTCTACTTTAATCAAAATCAATATTCATCTCATTCTGAGGTCTACATATTAAGATATAGTCCAATTATCGAAGTATGTTCAGTATCCTAGTTATCATCTTTCAGCACAGCCACATTTCACCTTACAATTCATCATCAAACCATTTCAGAAAGCTATGATCTTTGGTGGAGATGTAAATCAATGTCTTATGAATCTATTGGTCTAAGAATCAAGTCATTTGGATATCGAATGAAGAAGTTATAATAAAATGATTGAAGGATGTTCAACAAAATCCCTTCGAAAGAAAACCATTGAAAGTGCACAATCGTGCTTTTCACCCATTCAAGGTCACCGTCGTGCTTAAGCATGAGGGTGAGCTTCTAGGTTCACCAACAATTTCACTGTCATGCACAAGCACAACGGTGCTTTTCTGAGTCCTTGGAATATCACCGTCATGCAAAAGCACGACAATGCTTTTCTTTCTTCTTCTTCACAGATTCTTTTTCTTCTTCTTCCATAATTTTTTTCATTTCCAGCCTTTCCAACTCCTTCCAACTTATCTATTCAGCATTTCTAACTCCAAATACAATCTCTACACAACTAGATTCAAATTTATCAATCCAACAACAAAAATTCGAAACTCTCACATTGTCTCTCTCTCTCTACTGTAAATTTCAGAAACTCAATCTCACATCAATTAACTCCAATACTTGCAAACAATTTCCTCTAACTCATTTTCTTAACTTATCAGTACACACACACAGTTTATAACTCCAACTTCACACTTAACATCAAAATCCGATTATACACATGCAACGTTAAATTTCTAGCATTTTTTCCACATTCACAATTTCAAATCCTCATCTGAGTGATTTAGGACATGTATACTCTGAACTCTACTGCTATACCTTCACATGCATATAATCATCTCTAACACTAGACATCACTAGAATCACAGTTCAACAAGGTTTTTAGTGCATTTTTAACAACTCCATATTAACACCGAAAATATTCCATTTTTTTCAATTCATACATGAACTCATTTTTAACCATTAAAACATCATTCATAAGATCCAAAAACAAACTTAAACATAACTTAATTGATGTTTCAGCAAAATTTCCTACAGTGAAATCAAGGAACCAGTTTCGGTGGGTAAGCAAAGAAATCAGTTTGGATCTCAGTGTTCTCTCAGCAGAGAAACAACAAAGAAAAACAAATTACAGTCAATTTCCTTCCCTAAAACACTTGCTACGTAACCACTCTGCATGTATTACATTTGTCATCACACATACAAGCCATTTGTAACTCATATATGTTGCCACATGTCACACAAGGATTGGTCCACAAAAATCAATTTTTTTTTCAAAATTCACCAAAAATTCCAAAATATCCTAAAAATGCCAAAACACACTCCAATCACATTTAATAACTCAATTATATCTGAAAAATGTCACTAAATGCATGTACAATCATATGAATGTGCAAAAATATGCATGTCACATATAACTTATGCATGACATGCATTTTCCTAATTTTTCATAAATTTCTCATAATTTACTATTCTGGCCCTAACATAGATAACGGGATGTTACAATTACGAAGTGGAAAATGACCAATATAGGCAGTAACCTCACACATTTAGGTTATCTAACCTAAGTTATGTTATTCCTATCAATTCACGATCATTAGATGCTACTAAAAAACATTAAATGTAACAATTACGGATTACATTCAACATTAAAGCAATATGTTCTAAATAGAACAAGCAAGATAACGTATTAGTATCATCTATCCAAAAACCCAACTCAATCAACACAAACAACACAACAATCTGAAAAGAGATTACAACTTTAAAAGAATGAAATAGTTTAACCGTGACTTGGCTTTGATATCCCGGTTGAACCAGCATTAAAAATTTAGCCTTCTATCTCTATCTTCAAGCTCTCACCATCGACCATCCTCTCCATCGCCAATGTCGATGTTAAAGAACAAAGAAAATTTGAAGAGAAAATGAGAGAACATTGTCAGCTAGGTTATGTCCCCAATGTCCTTCCTTATTTTTGCCATCATTTAACATTTTCCTTTATAGAATAAAACTAGGTTTAACTGAGGGACACTTGGCCCTTCTCACAGTTGTGAATTACTTCTCACAGGTAATCACACCTGTGAAAATCTTCTCACGACTGTGAGAAGCTTGTATATGGCTGTGTATGGTATGGGAGCTAGAAACATGCATGGATGGCTGGAGACAAAGAAACATGGCATGGCATCACCATGACAAGAATGGCAAGTACATGGGAGCTGTCAATGTGAGAGCATGGGAGCTGGCTGGAAGCATGAGAAGATGCATGGGAGGGCTGCCAAGAAGCATGCATGAATGTTGGTGTGAGAAGAATCGTGAGAAGTATTTGTCACCTTACATCATCTTTGGTTTATGGTAATCAGCATGTTGCCTAGTCATGAGGAAATAATTCACACCCATGCAGCTTGTTGCACAACTGTGACACACACACTCAAGGTTGTACAACTTTTCTAGCATGGCTATGAGATATTTTAATGGTTCATTCTTCATTTCTTTTCATTTTCTTGTCTTCTTCTCTCTTAAATGTTCTTCTTCTTTGTATTTCCAGCATATGTCTCATCTTTCTTGGCATTTAATTTTCTTCTCTTACTTTTAATCCTATTCTTCTTCATGCTCCATAAATCAATTAGAATATGGAAATTGAGAAGATGGATTCAATGGATATGCTTTCGAGTCACTTTAGCTCCTTCACTTCTGAAATGTACCTAAGATCAAATATGAGTTAAAGTGAGTATCCCAAGTATTTCTAAGGCATTAATCACTAACTGTAGTATATCAAATGAATCAACATTTAAAAGCATATCATCCTTAATAAACCATGACTACAAAGGATTTTTATGTCAACAAAAACAACTATAGATATAAGGTGGCATAAAAACAAACACATTGATGATAACATTATGCATCATCCAGTAGACTCAAAGGCATGGAAAGACTTTGATGAAAAGTTTCCATATTTTGCAAAGGATTGTCGTAATGTTTGACTTAGGTTAGCCTCTGATGGACTTAATCCATTTGGTAATATAAGTAGTTCTTACAACATACGGTTGGTAACTCTTATGCCATATGATTTTCCACTATGGCAATGTATGAAGGAGACTTTTTTCTTATTGTCTTTAGTTATTCTAGGACCCCACTACTCCTAGTAAGGATATTGATATATATACATGTTGTAATATCCTACCTTCTAAAATTGTTAAGAGAATAAATTGTTTGAGTCATATGAGTTATTTCATTAAGAATTTATAAAGTGCATTTCATTTACACATATGAATCATGATTTAGAAAACATTGCAAGATAGCATATGCACTCAATTGACATATTCTAGGGTATGGAATGAAAATGAATGTGCATTCCCAATGTTTTGAATTTTGATTTTCCAATATCGTGAATTGATGGATTATAATTAGTGAATTGGAAATTTATTGTTACAATTAAGTAAGTGACGAGCTGATATATGCGTCTAGTCTAAGAAAAATGTTAAAGAACAAGACAAATTGATACATGAGAATTTAGGTTGATTAAGACTATGAAATGGTGACATATGGCATTAGGAATAAGTGACAAATGGCTCAGTTAAATGGATGTCAAGTGACTTGACTATAATTGTGACAAGTGGCCTTTTAAGTTTGTGACAAATGGCACTTTAGAATTGTGACATGTGGAGCAATAGAATGGTGACATGTGTAGCTTTACAAATGGTGACATATGTAGCCTTACAATTGGCAACATGTGTAGTCTTGCAATTGGTGACATGTGTAGCCTTACAAGTAGTGACATATGGAGCCTTAAAATTGGTGACATGTGTAGCCTTACAAGTAGTGACATATGGAGCCTTAAAATGAGTGACAAGTGGAGCCTAAAGTGAGTGACACATGGACCAATAGAATAGTAACATATGGACCAATAGAAGGATAACATATGTACTAATAGAATGGTGACACATGGATCAATGAAATGGTGACACATGGATTAATTTGACCTTCTTGAATTTTCTAGAGAAAATGGATGAAATGGAAATAGAAGTAAGAGTGAAGGTCTGCCAAGAGGTTAGAAGAGAGAGAAAAATGAAAATGAGAAGAGAAGGAGAGAGAAAGAAGAGAAGAGGAGAAGGAAAGAAGTTATCAAGGTAAGTTGAAATTTTGGTTTCAATTTCATCTTTCTCTTTCGATCCGTTTTTTATATTCTTAGAGCACGAATTTAAAGAAACTCAAAGAATGAATTGTAGATATAGGTCTTAACTTGATCTTTATGAAAGTGGCTTAACAAAATAGCGACTAGAGTTCGAGTTATTCTTGTTTCCCTATTACTTCCTGTGATAGAACCCTGTGTAGGAACCTTGTATTATTTCCTGATTTTTGAGGACCTTAGAGTCCGAATTAGTGAAAGTATAAAACATGAAAAATGATTATTGATGTCTTATTAATGCTTCTATGAAACATTTTGTTAGAAGATGTATTGATAATGATTTATTAAGGTTTATCGGTTGCTAGTCTGTTTCTTACCAGAAACAGGACATAATTTGGATGAAGAATATATTTTAAAGGGAGATGTTGTTTTTGTAATTTTTTGATATATTAAGACTAATGGAAGTCTAGTTTCAGGGGGCACAAGAATCACAGCATTTGGAACTTTGTAGAGAGAATTATGATTAAAAGAAGACAACTTGTTCATAAAGGAACATTAGGAAGAAAAGAATGTAAACATTGCACATATGGTTAGGTTAGTTTGATGGTTGAGGAGACATTGAGCTGAATTAGTAAGTGAATTATTGACCTATTGACATATGTTAAAATAAAATTTGTGATGATTGATTAGGTGCTGGACCCCACTTCTGGAGCCTAACATTCGAAGCCAAACAACATGTGAGCTTCATTACCCCATAGAGTTATTTCAATGAAATCCTATTAATCATCATCTATTCATCTTAGCTATCATCCCACAAGAGTGGCGTGCCCACACTAGTCAGTCACCATAATCAAACTCGTTACTTCTTCTTCAGAGCAGATTTTGGAAATCTTCAAACCAAAATTACAAATTTACTTCTTCAAAAAATTTGTAACTTTGTGTCTCTAGTTTATTTAGAACTAAGAATCATCTCATTCGGAGCTCTACAGAAGTATTTTAGTAAAATCCCCAATTTATACTCTTCCAACCGATACCCTTACTTTGACTCAATCCATCTTTTTCAACTCAATACCAAAAGCTATAAATTTCTATAAAGGGACAGAAAATTTTTTTATGAAACTACTGCTTCAAAAATCTGGTCATTTGGAGGTTGGACGGCAAAGTTATAGCCAAAAGAGTCAACCATATTCAGAGTTGGAAAACCCTTCAGGTGCGCTCGCAAGGAACATAAGTTGCGATCGTAAGGGAGTTGCAATCACATGGAACAAGGCTGCGATCACAAGGATGAAAATGTGATCGCAAGGGTGCTTGGTGCGGTCGTAACCGAAGCT
>JAOTAX010000197.1:9299587-9313558 GCA_025629825.1 Erythroxylum guanchezii
CTATGCAATCCCAATCTATCCCATCCTATGCCAATTTACCATTCTACCCTTTCAATTGAGGGTGGGATGTTACAATTAATGGTATCAATTTATGTCATTCTACGATTACAAGATTTGTGACTAACTTCTTATCACTTTAGTATTTTATTCTAACGAACAAGGAGTTGAGAAAAATGTTTACAAATGATAAATGAGTTGGATCTCAGGATGCCAAATCTAATGATAGGTTGGAGATTTCTATAATTATACCTGAAGATCATGAATTTTGGTCTTAATATAAATTTATCATCCGAGTTTGTGAGCATTTTGTAAGAGTACTTTGTTTGACTGATAGTGACGAGAAGACAACAATATGTTATTGTTATAATGTCATGGGGAGGACGAAGGAAGCAAACAAGGCTAGTACACACCTTATCTTACAGTTATCAATAAAAGATGGGAAAGAAAACTTTACTCTCCATTATTTGCATTTAGGGTACTTTTGAATCCTTATTTCTATTTTAGACTAGTTTTTACAAAGAAGACTAAAGTTAATAAGTAAATACTATGAACTATTACAATAATTGTCGCCCATGAGATGATGTGAGATCTCCTAAGCTCATAAATGGATGTTTATAAGGATGCTTTTAGTGATTTTGAGATATCCATTATTATTTGTCAAAGAGACAAACTTAATCCATGTATATTTTTTTTCACTTTTATTACTTATTGGAAATCAATCATCACTTTATTTTGTTTGTAAGGGTACTTTTGTTGTCTTACAGTTGCTTGGTAGGACCAATTCGAAAATGGTGTTTTAAAATTGCAAATGTTTGCAATTTGAATTATAAGTTAATGTGTGAGTGCAACAGGATATGAAAAGTATTGTGGTATATTTGAATTCATCCATTCTAAGAAAAGGAAAAAACTGGAACTCAAAATATTGAACGACTTGGTCTTTTTCTATATTTAATTTTATTTGTTTACTAGGACTCTTAATAGAAAAAGTAGTTATATAGATCAAATTTTCCTTAATGATATCGTTCTTTTAATAGATTGAGTTTCTAAGGAACTGAATTTGATAAATGAGAGTGACTTAGAAGATAATCTTTGATAAGAAAGTATTGACCTGTCATTTAGTGCATTGAATTTGAACAATGGTGATGACGAGACTCTTTTAATGACAAAAAGTTTATACCAAATGAGAATTGAAATCAATATGAATTGAGCGAATATTCAATTGAATAAAGTTCCATATTTTTCATCTCTTCTCTTCTTTTAATTTAACTTATATTTGATACATATGATAAATTATATATATGTAATACACATATAAAGCTTTTAATTATAAATATTTTTGTTTTAGGTTTCGTTTCTAGTTGATTATGTTCCTTGATATGAACTCTATTTGTAATACTTATGGAGTCATAAAAAAATTATTATTCTTTATATTTGATGTTTTGATGTAATTATTTTTATTATATAACAAAATTGTAATATTTTAAGTATTTTGTATTATCATTAGTTTTATATTTGTATGATGATTAAATGATCTTTTTTATATTAATTATAGTTATTGTTTATATTTAAAAATATATTAAAAGTAATATTGATATAAATAAATAAATAGTTATTATTTTAAAATTCTATTATTATGATATTTGGAGAGATGATTATGTAAAATTATAAATTATATAATATTGAGGGAATATTTTGTAATTTTAAAAATTCATGAATTATTTTATATTTTTTAAAATTACTAAAAATGATACTCATTTTTAACAGGTATATGCCAAAACAAATTTAATAATGGTACTAGTACGGTATTCACAGCATTAGTTTGTAATAAATGAATTTATTTATTTTATAATATAAAAAGAAGTTTAATTAAAAAATTAAAAATTTACCTAAAATTTTTCAAAATAATTCATTAAGAATAAAATATTTTAAAATATATAAATTACTAATTATATTAAAAATATGATTCAAATTTAAATTAATAACTGATCTAATTTTGAGTGACTTAAACGTTGGAACTATTATTTCGATTTTGCTTTGTATTTTCTTGATAATTACAGACAAGTTGTAATACTAAAACAATTGATGACTTAAATCTCAACTAAAACAAATAATAATTTCCCTTGAAATATAAAACAAAGAAGGTTGAAAAAAATGAGTAGCGTTGGAGTTTACATGCATAACTAGCAGATAAGTGTGGCTTCATTTCCTGTAAATAAGAGAGGGAGTGAGAAATAGAAGAAATGAGACTTGCAGTTGGCGTCGCAAAAGCTGTCCAAAAGCAGCGATCTTTATCATCTTTTCTCAATTTACTTTCTCGATTCTTTTCCCAACCTCCCTCCCGATCCGATCGGTACCCATTCCCGCCACCTGCAATCCTTTTTTTTTTCAATTTCTTTTTGGTATTGAATTTTTTATTTTAAAAAAATCTAACAGGCCTAGTTTTGGCATCGCCTTCGACATCGACGGAGTGATTCTTCGCGGCGAAAGTCCCGTCGGCGGCTCTCCACAAGCTCTCAGGCGCTTATACAACCACTCTGGTACAATAATATACCCCATTATCATGTGACCAACACTTGCTCTTATTTAGTTTGCCTGTGATCAGAACTGTATGTAATATGTTGGTAAAAGGTAGAAATCAAGAATTTAGTTTTGGCATGTTTGAGGATGCTTTATAGGTGTAGTAGTAGTTGAGTGATGGATGTAATGCGTGTTCAATTTCCTTGCGCAGGTGCTTTGGAGATTCCTTTTGTTTTTTTGACAAATGGTGATTCTTTTTTTTAAATTCCATGTAGTTTCTTCTACTTGTTTTGGTGTCATTTGGTTCAGCTTTGAAGTTTATTTTTTTTAACTATGTGGTGGTTCTTAATAGGTGGTGGTTTTCCTGAATCAAGAAGAGCTTCAGAGTTGAGTAAACTTCTGGGTCTCAACATTTCACCTTTGCAGGTACTTTTTGTGATGATATATGGGATTTCAGATTTATCTCCACTTCTTTTATGTGGTAGCTTTTAAAATGATGGAAGCAATACTCGGTTTATCTTGATAACGCTGCAGGTTGTTCAGGGTCATACTCCTTTTAAACAGCTGGCCCATCGGTATGTATTCTGAATAGTCAAATTACTGAGTGTTGAAAGACGTATAGCTTTCATGTTAAGTAGAATTATTGATATTTTCTATGACAAACATATCATCTCTGCCATATGATTATAAGAATGTAAAAGTAAAGGAAAGAATAAATGCAGTGATAACGTACTGATATACTTGTTTGCATAAGCAGTAGAAACATGTAGGTCCTTAAAAGTAGATTCTAGAATGCATATTTTACATGTTTGCATAGCAGTATTCTCTAGATTACCTGATATTTGTAAGTGGCAGACATATGCCCGTTTGGCCTATTGAATTCATGTTTAAGCTTTCTTTGGCCAAAATGTTATTAATAATTTAAGGACTCAAAATGCTAAGACAACATATTTGATGGCTTGTTATGCATTATGATAGTGATTAGGATGTCCATCACATAATAGAAAGTGTGTAGATCCAACTTTTGAATAATCAAGTTGTCAAACCTTTACCTAGTTCGGTCTCATTCTATTTAGGATTTTGCTTTCTAAGCTTTTCTGTGTGAATTACTTAAGATATATAGGTTACCCCATTGAAGGACCTTGCACTGACCAGATTTTGCCTCCAGATTAGGCATCACTAATACAAAATGCTAAACATGAAGAAATATTTAGAAGTTTAAATACAACAACTATTAGCCATGAAAAACTGGTCGAAATAGAATAGCTTGAATATTGTGTGAAGAACTCTTTTCCAGTTTTCGATATTTTGATATTTGAGTCTTTTTTTCATTAAAAAAAGTCTTGATTAAGCAGATTTAAGAATGACCTCGTTGTTGCTGTTGGAAAAGGAGAACCTGCAGCTGTATTGTCTGAATACGGGTTTAAGTAAACTTTTGGCCCATCTTATTTTAAAATTTCAGAAATTTCCATAACAGAAACTCTTTGGTGTGCCCAGAATTTGTGCTCTTGACTGGCTTTTACATGTATACATGCAGAAACGTTCTTTCTGTAGATGACTACGCATCTTGCTTTGATGGTATTGATCCACTTGCACAATATAAGATGTGGACAACTACTGCTAAAAAGAGCAGTACAGAGGATATGCCATCAAAACATGCTATTTACTGGCAGAAAGTAAAAGCAGCATTTATTGTCAGTGATTCTGTTGACTGGAGCAGAGACATTCAGGTTTTGTTAAATCTTTAGCTTTTCACTGATTCCTTGTTTGTAGCCTTTTATTTGCATGCATGTGAAAGGGCTTCTTTATCTCTTCATTTCTGGTATTTGGTAAGTTAAATATCATCACTCCAACATTTCTGAGTTAAGGACCTACTGTGAACATTTGACAAATGCTAAGAGGTCCTCAGTTGATACCTCTTGTATCCATATGCTTTCTGTTTCATGTTACACTTCTGATACTTGGTATTCGTTAAATGCTCAAAGCTAGAAATACAACTTGATTAATGGTGGTTTGGTGTTAGGTCCTGGTTGACATTTTACGAACTGGAGGCCTTCCTGGAAGAGAAATTGGACAGCAGCCCCACCTATATTTTGCAAATGATGACCTTGCATACCAGGTTGATATTACTCTAGTGATCAATATTTGACTATGAGCATTTATGATAGTTCTTACTCACAAATATACTGATGAGTAACTACTAAAGGTAGGCTACATTTCCTTCAGAGCGTCTTGGTATGGGAGCTTTCAGAATCGCTTTAGAATCAATTTTTAATAGGTAAGACCCTGTGATATGCATAAATTTGTTGGGGAAGTTAAAATTTTGCAACTGTGGTAGCTCTTCCACTACTTTTTTATGAGATTTCTTTTGTTATTATCTAAATTGGGGCATTAATGACTTTTACTCTTAGATTGAGACAGAGGTTCATGTTGAAGGAATGAGCCCTGTAGATAGGATGAATTTGTAAGAAACTGAGAATATGCTGATGCAGCATATAATTGTTTACCTTGTAACATTTTACCATTCTTTAGCTTTAGGCTCTTCTTTACTTGTTCAATTTCTATTATAATGTAATCCTAAAAAATCTTTTGAATGTGCAGTATTCACCCCAATGCTCTACAGTACACCTCGTTTGGGAAGCCAAATCCATTTGTGTTTAAAAATGCCGAAGCTGTCCTACAACAGCTTGTCTCTGCTCATTGTGGAACTCAACTTTTACGTGATTCGAATCTCATTGATCATCATTTCAGAACAGTGTACATGGTAGGAGACAATCCTTCAGTTGATATCAGAGGTGCCAGACAGGTTTGTCTGTCTGAGATGATTTACTTGGATGATAGTGACATCAACTGATAACCAAAGATGGATCAGAGATCACTAAGCTGTTTATACTTCGTTTTCTTTTTTTTTTTCTGCTGATCATCAGGCAGGAGATCCCTGGTTTTCTATTTTGACCAGGACAGGTGTTTTCAAGGGAACAGAAAATGACACCAACTTTCCAGCAGATTTGGTATGTACCTCAAAACTGTTAGAAGTGTTGATGCAAGTTTATGAGTCGGTACCTTCCAAAATAATTCCTTTGCTCAATACATTTACTTCGCTCAATTTTTTCCCCAATTGCACCAGGATTAAACATTGTGAATTAGGAGATGTCATAGATCATTTCATTCAATTCCATTGATTATCAATCTTTGAGATAAAATCCAACTGACATTTGACAACATAAGTAGGTTATTCCCCATATTTTAATGGTATTTGTTAGCTGCATAGGCTCATATTTTGTATTCCTATGGTTCTAAATCTTCATCCATGTTTACTATGGTTAATGAACTTCATGGCAAAGAACAAAGGAAGTTGAAGTATGCACAAATTCTACTTAACTGTGCCCTTTACTGCTTTTGCAGGTTGTTAACACGGTAAAAGAAGCTGTGGACTATATCTTGAAAAGGGAATGCGCCTAAGTTAACAATTATGTTTTTGATGTTTTGAATCATTCTATATCAGATACTTAGGCATTATATGACATCAAATGGAAATAACATGAATGTTTATTCTTAGGTCTTCAACTGTAGTTACTCTGGCCTCCAGAGACTGGTTGCAAGGTCAGACCAAAGCTGATTCTTAGGCGGTCCTTTCCTCAACCAAAGACAGGGGGGAGATCAGGGATGGCACGGGGGGATGGAACGGATGATCTCATCCCCCAAAGACGTTGTTTAGTTTGTTGGCTTTGCTGCCCTCAATGATTGTTTCTATGCACGGATACCATGATCGAAACAAGACTTGAATTTGTTCTGCATGATAAACTAAGAGCTATCTCTTCTTGTTTAGAAGTTTACAGGTATCCACATCTTCCCTAAGATAAAAAGAGTTTGCAGGTACCCAGGTTGTTTTCTGTTCTATCTTTTGTAATTCGCACTAGAATGAAACTAAGGATGGAGATGACTCATTGAAGCGTCATCATAGTTCCATGGCTTTGGAATAAGCGGGATAGTTGTTTCGGCCACATGCTACAATTGTTTACTTCTCACGAAAGACCACATAGGAGATAAAATTCTTGGCAAGTCAGTAACCTGAAAGTCATTTTCCTTCATCTCGACAGCAGCATTGACTATTCAATGACAAAAGTTCGTAGAGAATAGTAAGTTTAACATTTGTAGGGCACTTAGTACCGTCGCTGATAATAAATGATAAAATTCTAGGTTAACTAATATATATATATATATATTATATTAATATATATATATATATATTAGTTAACCTAGAATTTTATCATTTATTATCAGCGACGGTACTAAGTGCCCATATTATATATATATATATATATATATTAGTTAACCTAGAATTTTATCATTTATTATCAGCGACGGTACTAGGTGCCCTACAAATGTTAAACTTACTATTCTCTCTCTCTCTCTCTCTCTCTATATATATATATATATATAATTACTAACTTTGATATTGGAAATTGATGCATTGCAATTAATGGTGAAGAAATTGATCCTGATATTGGAAAAGAAGAGGGGTTATTCCAAGTTTAGGTGGAACAAGATGAAGAAGATTTTGTTGTTATGGAGATGACTGAATCTGAAAATGATATAGGTGGTGATGAAATTATGCAACTGATAATGAAGAATATGTTATTATAAAAGGTAATGATAAAAAATATGGGAAGAAAGTAGGTACTGGGTTTCAATGTGATGATGTTGTGGATGGGGTTGGAAACAGTGGAAAATGTAGAGTGAAATTATTCAAAGATTTCATAAAGAGAAGAGTTTCACATGCTTAGTATAGTGAGTATAAGGATAGTAATGCTAAAGTCCAATCACCAATATATAGTGATGATGGTGGGTACGAGGCTTCTGACACAAGGAAGAAATATGTTATTTTTAATTAAAAATGCATGAAATATTGTTAGTTTGAAGTTGGCATGAAGTTTAAGGATGAGGTTCAATTTAAGGAGACGATCAAAGATTATGCAATTATAGATGGATATGATGTTTCACTAACAAGATCTAGTGTGAGATGGAAGTTACTTGTGATCCACTCTATCTCTTTAAGGTTTATGTTAGATGGATTGGAAATGAAAAAATCTTTATAGTGAAGATATTAGAAAACAAGCACACTTGCAAAAAAAAAGTGCAAAAAAAACTTGCAAGTTTGTAAGAAATAGATAACAAATGAATTCTTACACAAGTTTAGGAAGAACCTAAATTAAGTAATTAGCGAGATGATAGATAACCTTCAAAGGAAGTATGCATTGCAAGTGATTAAATCTTAATGTTATACCACTAAATGAGAAGCTATTATGATGCTACATGGATCAATTGAAGGGTATTATGCAAAATTATGCTACGTGGATCAATTGAAGGGTATTATGCAAAATTGTGTTCTTATGGAGAAGAATTGTGACGGGACGATAAAGAAGGCCAATTCATCATCCAATTTTAGTTTGATGAAAATTATGGACTACAAATTTTTAAAAATATTTACATGTGATTGAGTGCTTTGAAGTATTGTTTCCTTAATGCTTGTCGAAAAATAATAACGCTAGATGTATGTTTTTTGAAGACTTTCTATAGGTGCTTTGTTAGCTTGGGTGATGGAAACAATTAGATATACCCTATGTGTTGCTCTATGCTTGAGGGAGAGAATTACTAATCTTGGCATTGGTTTTTAAATCTTCCTGGTGATGATCTAAATATCAGTGGGAATTTATAGAAATTTTTGAACGATTAACAAAAAGTCAAAATTTTAATATTCGTATTGTTTATTAGTAAATGTGTTTTGAATTATTATACTTACTTTATAATCTTTTGCTTGTACTTTTTTTTATTCGAGGTTTAGTAGATACATTGAAGAATCTTTTCCTAGAATCAAAGCATAGAAAATGTGCCCACATGTCTATGCCAACTGGTCTAAATTATTTAAAGGTCATACATATATGAGTTTATTTTGGCAAGTGATTAATTGAACAACAAAAGTAGAATTTGATTAAATAATGGAACAGTTAAAAAATGTATCAAAAAAGGCTTACGATAACTTCAAAGCAAGGAATCCTGAGACTTTTGTGAAAACATTTGATAGTATAAAGCCAAAGTATGAAATTGTTCATAACAATATATCAAAGACATTTATGGATTCATTTGTAAAGCACGATCAAAAAGCTTGATCAATATGCTAGAGGATATTTGAGTTGCAACAAAAGTAGAATTTGATGAAATAATGGAACAGTTGAAAAATGTATCAAAAAAGACTTACAATAACTTCAAAGCAAGGAATCCTGAGACTTTTGTGAAAATATTTGTTAGTATAAAGCCAAAGTATGAAATTGTTCATAACAATATATCAAAGACATTTATGGATTCATCTGTAAAGCACGATCAAAAAGCTTGATCAATATGCTAGAGGATATTTGAGTTGCTTTAATGACTCGAATTCATGAAAAAGGAGATATGATGATCAAATCCATTAATGATATATGTTCAAGGGTTAGAAAGAAGATATAGATTATATAATAAGAAGCAAGACATTGTATCACTGAGATAAATTGAAGTTTGAAATTCAAAGTAACACATTTTGCAGATAAGTTCGTTATTAATTTACAAGAAAGAACATGTCAGTGTGGACTTTGGGATATTCGAGTTGTTTTAATTATTCAAATTCATGAAAAAAAGAAATATGATAATAAAATCCACTGAGGATATATGTCCAAGGTTAAGAAAGAAGATAGAAACTACACAATAGGAAGCAAGACACTATCACCAAGAAAAATGGAAGTTTAAAATTCGAAGTAACGCATTTTGCAAATAAGTTCATTGTTGATTTACATGTAAGAGCATGCCAGTGTAGACTTTGGGATTTAACAAGAATCCCATGTACGTATGAATTTACTTGTATATCAAATCAGATAGAGGATATCAATGGGTATGTGAGCTAATACTACAAATGTGAATGTTATTTAAGGAGTTATCAATATGCCACATAACCCATTAGTTGTTCAAAATTTTGGCAGAAGACTAAGAACTTACAACCCATATTACCTCCTGATTAAAAAGATGCATAAAAAACCTAAGAAGGGATAAAGATGAAGAACTAAACAAGTTAAGCAAAGTTGGAGTATTCATGAGATGTCAACATTTCTTTGAAGTTGGACATAATAAAAGAGGATGCAAAAATGAGGACCAACCTTCAAGATGACATGAAATTGTTAAGGTAATTGTATACTGATTTAAAATTGTGATTGTGATCATTATTCTTTGAATTTTCAATCAATCATTTCAAATTCTATGTCTATAATGCATAGAAAATGAGGAGGACCACCAAAAAATTCAGCACCTACATCCAACTATGATAATGGTGTAAGAAGAAGACGTAGACAATCAATATCTACAAGATCCAATACTGCAACTTTTATTTTCTGTCAACTTTTCTAAATATTATAAACATTTATATATATAGGCTTTCGATCTGGAGTAACATTTGAAGACGTTTGTTATAACACTTATTTTGCGATTTATTACCAAATCACAAAATTTGGATAATTAGTTATTAATTATTACTAATTAGCAGTAGTATACTTTATTTATTCCTAATCAATAATCATATACCTTTTGTTTATGATGTTTTATAGATGGGTGTAAGTCAATTTTAAGTGTTCGAATCAACTCAAGCTTTTCAAAATACAAATGTTCAAATAATAAATACAACATGGAAGAGATTCAAAGTAAAGGCGAAAAAATTAACTCCAATAAAATCTCAAGTTGGTAATGGTGAATCAACAACAAAATGAACCATTCTTGAACTCTGTGTTGTAGTTTGGATATGTATTTGAACCATGTTGGGATATGGATATGGATATGTATTGAAGTTTGTACTACAATTTGGATATGGATAGAGATTTTTGACTATATTGGATAATTAATTTGGATATGGATAGGAATGTTTAACTATCTTATATAATTGATCTTAAACTATAGCCTTTTTGTTATTTATTTGTTTTAGTTTTAATCGAAGATGTTACATAGACCAACTTCTTTGTATCTTTTTCTCCTTTTATAGATGTGTAACTATTAAAATCTCTTTTAACTTCTTATTCTTGGGATTATGGTGAGATATTTCAGTTAGGTTTAAAGATACATTTTGCAAAATCATTTTTGAAAGATATTAAAGGTCTTAAACTTATATCATCAATATAATGGCCAATAATTTGTGTATAATGTCCAAATAGTTCAATAACTACAAAAAATTCCTAAGAATGCGTTGTGATATTTTTTTTACAATGTCGTTGATCACTACATTAGCAATAGGGGCCCACCACATGCAACTCCTTTAAATATTGTTACATTGCAAGTTCTTATTAAAAAGCACTCACCTCGACACGCAACATTGTATCTTACAGATAAAAGTAATATCTTAAAGTACAGAAGATGTCTGGTAAATTTTTTTAAAATAACAAAACCTTAGCTCTTTTACCAAGATCACATACCTATAAGGCGCCTACAATTTGAATGTTCATCATTTAATTCTACAACATTAATATCATATAAGTGATATTTGAAATGATCATAATGCGTTGATGAAAATATAAGGACTATACGCACATTTGTATTATTACATTGATAAAAATGTTAACCAATATTAGGATAAGCATTTAGTATTTGTAGCTTTATCTTGTCATTACATTTAAGACAATCAATAAAGGGAATCTAAAATATTACTTAGGATAACGATATCCATATTATATATTAAATATAATAACAATAAGAATTACAAATCTCGTTTTATCATTGAATATAACACCTTCTTTGGCAAAATTAAGAGTATTTCTTTTCAACTTTTGCTAAATTGTTGAAACAAAAATAAATAGCATTCTTGAATCTATTAACAAGGGCTTCACACTTCTCATGTCAAGTGTATAACAAGCGTAGATGCACTAAAAACCACCTATATTTTACCTGCACCTATTTTTTCTACAATACGTCCGATGGTTAAGTATGATTAACACATATTCATACATCTCTTACAATAGCTAATGGAAGGCTACAAATAAAATAATAGCTTACGATAAGCAATGAATAAGTTTAGAAAACTAATCAATACTATAACACGAATTAACAAAGAATAACCTTTCAAACTAAAGTACTGCTGAACATAGGCGAGAGTATCTAGTCTTTCGTATTTCTTTTTGAATACCTCATTTTGATGCCAAGTCAAAATTTTCCAGTCATATTTAGAAAAATAAAACGAATAACAAATTGGTGATATTAATCTACCGTGGAAATCTTCGCTTTACCATTATGACAATCAAACACAGAAATAACATCAAGAAAAGAAGTAAAATTATTGGAGTGGTATCACACACTAACTTTTCACAAAATAAGGAAAAATAAAAACTTAATTGCAGGTTTGAGCACAAAAAAAGGAAACAAAGGAAATAGATCTCGAAATCACCTGCACTATAAGAGATAGGAGGATTCTATTGGAGATCCTTAAGCTCCTTTAAGATTAAAGTCAACATCAATCAGAAAAAAAAAAAAAGAATCCTTGCATTTAATCAAAACCTAGATCAACTCACTTTATTGCTTACAAAAACACAAACAAAGAGAGTCATATTGCTAGAGAGACCCAAAAGAGTCATTCGGTAAGAGGGAAGCATCAGAGTTGTATTGCAACAAAAAAACAAATTGGAAAATTAGGTTTTCTCCTTTTATTTTTAATTTAACTGATTATTAAATAAATGAGTTGGAAAAAAATTACCAAGATTACATACCTCTTAGGCACCGACAATTTGAAAGTTCATCATTTAATTCTATAACATTAATATCAAATAAGCGATAATTGAAATGATCATAATGCGTCGATGAAAATATAAGGACAATACTCACACTTGTATTATTACATTGATAAAATTGTTGACCAATATTAAGCTAAGCATTTGGTATCTATAGCTTTATCTTGTCATTACAAGTGAGACAATCAATAAAGGGAATCTAAAATATTACTTAGGATAATGATATCCATATTATATATTAAATATAATAACAATAAGAATTACTAATCTCATTTTATCATTAAATATAACACCTTCTCTTGCAAAATTGAGAGTACTTTTCAACTTTTGCTAAATTGTTGAAACAACAATAAATAGCATTCTTGAATCTATTAACAAGGGCTTCCCACTTCTCATGTCAAGTGTATAACAAGCGTAGATGCCCTAAAAACCACCTATATTTTACCTGCACCTATTTTTCCTATAATACATATGATCGTTAAGTATGATTAACACATATTCATACATCTCTTACAATAGCTAATGGAAGGTTACAAATAAAATAATAGCTTACGATAAGCAATGAATAAGTTTAGAAAACTAATCAATACTATAACACGAATTAACAAAGAATAACCTCTCAAACTAAAGTACTACTGAACATAGGCAAGAGTATCTAGTCTTTCGTATTTTTTTTTTGAATACCTCATTTTGATACCAAGTTAAAATTTTTCATTCAAATTTAGAAATGTAAAACGAATAACAAATTGGTGATATTAATCTATCGTGAAAATCTTCACTTTATTATTATGATAATCAAACACAGGAATAACATCAAGAAAAGAAGTATAATTATTAGAGAAGTATCACACATTAACTTTTCACAAATTAAGGAAAAAAATGAAATTTTAATTGCAAGTTTGAGCACAAAAAGGGAAACAAAGGAAATAGATCTCGAAATCACCTGTACTATAAGAGGTAGGAGGATTCTGCTGGAGATCCTTAAGCTCCTTCAAGATTAAAGCCAACATCAATCAGATAAAAAAAAACCTGCTTTTAATCAAAACCTAGATCAACTCATTTTATTGCTTACAAAAACATAAACAAAGAGAGTCATATTGCTAGAGAGACCCAAAAGAGTCATTCGGTAAGAGGGAAGCATCAGAGTTGTATTGCAGCAAAAAAACAAATTGGAAAATTAGGTTTTCTCCTTTTGTTTTTAATTTAACTGATTATTAAATAAATGAGTTGGAAAAAATTACCAAGATTACATACCTTTTAGGCACCTACAATTTGAAAGTTTATCATTAAATTCTATAACATTAATATCATATAAGCGATAATTGAAATGATCATAATGCATTGATGAAAATATAAGGACAATATTCATGTTTGTATTATTACATTGATAAAAATGTTGACTAGTATTAGGCTAAGCTTTTGGTATTTGTAGCTTTATCTTGTCATTACAATTGAGACAATTAATAAAGGGAATCTAAAATATTACTTAGGATAATGATATCCATATTATATATTAAATATAATAATAATAAGAATTACTAATCTCATTTTATCATTGAATATAACACCTTCTCTTGCAAAATTGTGAGTATTTCTTTTCAACTTTTGCTAAATTGTTGAAACAACAATAAATAGCATTCTTGAATCTATTAACAAGGGCTTC
>JAOTAX010000197.1:9313658-9325279 GCA_025629825.1 Erythroxylum guanchezii
CTGTATACTTTCAATTTCTCATATTTTCATCCATTGCATTTTCTTTCATTTTTATCTACTCTTACACTTCATTTAACTCATCCCAATATCAAAACCTCACCAAATTCATTTTCCATAAATCCATGCGTGATCAGTAGAAACAACCATATAACTCACGTATGTACAGTAAAATTACAGAGGATGAGTTCATCATGCTTTTTTTTCCTCCAGAATTTCGCACTCTTCCTAAAATAACAATATAGCCATAGTTGGTTTTCTCTCTAACACAGAACAGAACATATATATATATATATATCTCAATTTTTCAAACCCATGCATGCATGTGTATATATATATTACACCAGAAAATAATCATCATCAAAACTACTTACCTGGTTATTTGCAGCAAGAAAAGAAAATCGAAGGCACAAAGATTCCACATATGAAGTTTCAACAAAATTTCCAATATAGACAATATTGAAAGAGCTTCGGTGGTTCAAGCAACAGTAATAAATAGTGATAACACAATAGAAATGGACTGAATTTGGTTCTGTAAAAACAAAGAGCGTTTTTTTTTGTATTTTGCCAAAACTTTCGGTGTGAAGAACAACAACAGAGGAAAGCTTCACAACTGTAGGTGGCGTTTTGCATGTATATGCACGTGTCTCTCAACCCAAACAGCCACTTATCACCACCACTACAAATCATTTGTCTCAATACAATTTAGCCATTTGTCACATTTTAATTGGTCTCTTATTTTTTTTAATCTAAAAATACCCCAAAAATTTCAGAAAAAATTCTAAAATTTCCAAAAATTCCAAAATATTATTAATAGTCTCTAAATAAAATTTTCAGCTAAAATAATTCACCAAAAATTTCAAAATATCCAAAATATACCTTTTTTTTTAAATTTCTAAAATTCACCAAAAATTTCAAAATAATAATAACACTCGCTAAATAAATTTTTAACGCAAATAATCTATAATTCGCATTTTTAATCGCATTTATAAATCAATTATACCCGAAAAATGTCAATGAATACATGTACATTTATTGTATGTGTCCAAAATGCTTATGCACAAATAAGCAAATAGTCACACATGGAAATCATAAAATGTACTAAATTTCTTTAATATCCTAACCCCTTATATGGGGTGTTACATAAAAGACCCAGCCTATTCCTCCATGAAAGTTGATGATCATGGAGATGAAAGAGTTAGGGTTTAATAGTGATTCAGAAGATTTTGAAGCTAAATCAAGTGAGTCATGTTTTAATTTATGGGTTTGGTTAAATGAAGCATTTGTGACGATAGTTAGAGGTTAATCTCATGAAATGGTGTTTTGAGCATGTGGGTGTCGTGAATGGTGAAGGGTGTGTAAATTTCTTACTTTTATTGATGAGTAATGATTTATAGAAATGTTTTAGAGGTTGAATGATCATGACAAGGAGTTTTGTATATGCTAGAATGTTAATGAAGAAATGAACATAAATATATGTATATTGATGTTTTGTTTCACATAAATGCTAAATAATGGTTTAAAAGTTGTTTTATGAATGATTGATGTGGTATATGATGAGTACAAAACTATGAGTTATGCTACACATGTTTGTAAGATGGATTGGTTGTGAAAAGGATGTTTTAATGAGAATTAGGAGTTGATGAATGAATGAGCATATGGATGTTCTGTTTTTGGGTTAATGATCAAATATAGATCATGAATGGGTTTGTAAATGTTATTGAGTGGAAATGGGGTAGAGAATGGAGAGTAAATGAAGTACAAAAGATGGTTGAGGTATAAGTTATGTTAGGTGTAGATGATGGAAGTGAAAATCTGGAAAAATGCAGTTGGAATATGTTCTGCGTATGTTTCTGTCAAAGTTCACCGCGGCCAACTCTCCTTCGATCGCCACTACCAACTTGAAGGATGAAGTTCTCCGTGGCCAACTCAGGGTCGCCGCGATGAACTTTTAAGTTTTCAAGCGGACATTTCCTCTCTAGAAAAGTTCGTCGCGGCGAACTTTCCAGCACAGAACATACTTTGGTATTTTGATGATAACTTTTTTTGTAGTTATCCAAATGGAATGATTTTTGATTTGGCGTAAACTAGATACATATAGATACAAATTATATGAAGAAGTCAAATTCTGAATCGGACTCTAAGAATTTAAAATTTTGGATGGAACTTGAGTATGGGGCACTGTTCCAGTATAAGAACAGTCCGAAGATATTTGTAGTATAACTTCCAGATTTCTGAACTAAATGGAATGATCTTCATGTCATTAGAAACTTAAGAGATAGGAGAAAAACTTTCTAGAAGGAAGTGTTGCCAAATTTCTCCATTTTCCTTGTCATAATATTCATGAAAAATAGACCAGAATGCTTGGAATTTTGGAGATGATATATGAAGAAATTAGAGTTTGGATATTGTTTGATCTTATAATGTTAGAATAACATTAGTGAATGAACTGCTGATATTAAAGCATCAAAAACATGTGTATAATTGAAATGAAGAAGGTCATATGATTATAGTTGTGATTCAAAGGAAATGGGCAATGGGTATTAAATAAAAGTGAATGAGATTTGGATAATGTGAGAGCTAATAATGCTAAAAATGAAATGACGAGAAATTGAATTATGAATTTTGATTCTAATAGTTTTATTGAGGTGTAAACCTAAGTACAAATTATACTTAGGTGAGTTTTAAAATATGATTGATAATGTGACGAAAATAATGGAAAGATACCCGGGATTGTCATTAAATATGCATTGTACATATTCCATATTTGTGCATAAATGAATACTTATAATTGTGCAATTATTAATGTGTATGCAACGTGTGTATTGCATAATTTTGGATGTGCAGGATAAACGTCCGCATTCAGACGTTTCCAGAATTGGAAGCAAATGCTAACTTGGAGCGTACTGTGAATAGACCGAGACGGCCTCACTTCATTGTTTGTTTGTTTGTTTGAATTTTGTATTAATTGACAAGTGGATGATGATATGAATGTGATTTGATTGTGTTGATTTCTAGACAGAAAGTCCGATAATTGTGATGTTTGATTTGAATATTGAAGTGCTACTTGTATGTGAATGAGATGAAATAAGTGTACATAATATGATTGTTAAATGCCGGACCACGGTCCGATGATAAATATATTTTAAATGTGCATTTGCATATGAATGAAAGTGTGATTCTCAACTTTAATGTTGAATGCCGGACTAAGGTTTGATGATATATGAATAGGAGTGAATGTGAATATGCAAATGTAATTGATGCATTCCATTTCATGAATGCATGAAAAATATTGGCAGTTGTGACCTAAGGAGCCATGAATCAAAGCTTAAAGCTCAATGTGCAAAAAGAGCCTCGAGCTCAAAAGTGATTAAGAGCCTAAGGCTCACTATGTATGATGAGCCTTGTATCTCTATCGGATAAGGGACAGTTAGTAATGAACCTAATATCCAATGGATACAGGATAGTTAGGTACTCGGTCACAATAAAATAATAAATAAAAAGTGGGTTTCATGTGCACTGCATATGCATAATATGAATGATTAAAGTGTATTTGGATGTGAAATGTGAAATTGTGTGTTATGTGACTGGGTAAGACATCGATGATAGTCACTCACTAAGTTCGCAAAACTCACCCAAAATTTGCAAATATTTTTCAAGATCAGAAGAATACTCCATTAGGCAAACGAGAGTATCCCTATAGCATTCAAATGAGAAATAGAGGTCAGGATTAGTTCACGTATGCATTTTATTTCTTTATTTTTGTACTGAAATGTATTTTCCGCAAATTTTGTATTAAGGAATGTATTTTGAAATTATTGTACAATGTGTATGCGAATGAAATCATGTTGTATTGACATTATGATTATGAGTGTTTTGTTTCTGGAATAAGCCCTAGTGAATAACGAAATTCTGATGATTTGAAAAATACTTACAGAATAAAGTGGGCCCTTTTTTAGGATTGATTTCCGCATACTATGTTTGTGGTTTAAAAAAAATTATACTAAGTTTTGACTGATTGACTATTCTAGTACGCCAGCCACCCTCACGGGACACGGTCTCGGATATCACTCACGATGTCAAGCACGTGTCTTCCGAGAATGGGGTGATACACATTTGGTAAGAGGGAAGAATCAGATTTGTATTGCAGCAAAAAAACAAATTGGAAAATTAGGTTTTCTCCTTTTTTTAATTTAACTGATTATTAAATAAATGAGTTGGAAAAAAAATTACCAAGATTACATACCTATAAGGAACCTACAATTGCATTGATGAAAATATAAGGACAATACTCACATTTCTACTATTACATTGATAAAAATGTTGATCAATATTAGGCTAAGCATTTGGTATCTGTAGCTTTATCTTGTCATTATAATTGAGACAATCAATAAAGGGAGTCTAAAATATTACTTAGGATAATGATATCCATATTATATATTAAATATAATAACAATAAGAATTACTAATCTCATTTTATCACTAAATATAACACCTTCTCTTGCAAAATTGAGAGTATTTCTTTTCAACTTTTGCTAAATTGTTGAAACAACAATAAATAGCATTCTTGAATCTATTAACAAGGGCTTCACACTTCTCATGTCAAGTGTATAACAAGGGTAGATGCACTAAAAACCACCTATATTTTACCTGCACCTATTTTATTCTATAATACATGCGATGGTTAAGTATGATTAACACATATTCATACATCTCTTACAATAGCTAATGGAAGGCTACAAATAAAATAATAGCTTATGATAAGCAATGAATAAGTTTAGAAAACTAATCAATACTATAACACAAATTAACAAAGAATAACCTCTCAAACTAAAGTACTACTAAACATAGGCAAGAGTATCTAGTCTTTCGTATTTTTTGTTGAGTACCTCATTTTGATACCAAATCAAAATATTTCAGTCAAATTTAGAAACATAAAACGAATAACAAATTGGTGATATTAATCTACCGTGAAAATCTTCACTTTACTATTATGATAATCAAATACAGAAATAACATCAAGAAAAGAAGTATAATTATTGGAGCGGTATCAGACACTAACTTCTCACAAAATAAGAAAAAAAAAAGAAAATTTAATTGTAGGTTTGAACACAAAAAAAGGAAACAAAGGAAATAGATTTCGAAATCACCTGCACTATAAGAGGTAGAAGGATTCTGTTGGAGATCTTTATGCTCCTTTAAGATTAAAGTCAACATCAATCAGACCAAAAAAAAAAAAAGAATCCCTACATTTAATCAAATTTTAGATCATCTCACTTTGCTTACAAAAACACAAACAAAGACAGTCATACTGTTAGAGAGACCCAAGAGAGTCAATCGGTAAAAGGGAAGCAGCAGAGTTGTATTGCAGCAAAAAAGCAAATTGAAAAATCAGGTTTTCTCTTTTTGTTTTTAAATTTAACTGATTATTCAATAAATGAGTTGAAAAAAAAATACATTTGTTAGCCACATGACATGTCAAAAAACTAACATGGTTAGAAGTTAACAGAAAATTTATTATCAAGTTATTTTCACATTAAATTGAAAGTTAAAATATTTTTATATTACTTTTTAAAATTTGAGCCATTATCGTAAAATTAAGTAAAATTTAGAATTTTTTATTATTAACCCAACAATCTAACAAGATAAATAGTTTGGTGTAGTCACAAGTTTACAGATTACGTGTAGATGATTATACGAAACTTATAAGATATTACATGTAGTTATGTGCATTTTTTATTCTAAAGTCTTTCCTAAAACATAAAATAAAATATTATTTTAGAATATTTGAAATATATTTTAACATTTGTAAAAGTTTATATAATATGCTGAATGAACGAAAATTTAAATAAAATTAATATTTCATTCATTATATATAGTGTTAACGTTAATATGACATAAATTTATTATTTTTATTTGCATTGTAAGGTTTATTATTTTATATCGCATAATTAAATCTATTTTTAGTAAAATAATATTAAACTAATTAATTTTTAAATTTTACTTATATTTGCTAAAAAATATAATTAAAATTTATAAACATAAATTAACTTAAATAATTTGATATTATTATTATTATTTTAAATTTAATAAAGAAATTCTAATTCCCAAATTACCAAACCCTAATCTCAAATTCTATAAAGAAAATCCACGCCATTGCAATTTATCATCTTCATTATTTATGCAACTTTTCTTCCAAGAAAATTTTATTGGCATAAAAAAAAACTTCATTGTCTCCCCATGAACAGATCCAAACCCTCCCACTTCTAAGAAACTAGATTCCCTAAAACGCGCACTTTTATTCTTTACAAATGATTTTCATTCTTGATTCCTCCATTTGTTTACGAAATTCAAAAAGGTGAGGCTCCCTGGTTCAGTAACAGTAACAGTAAAGAGTAAACGAGAGAAACGATTTTACTTACAAAATTTGGGATTAGGATTTAATTAAAATTTTTATTAAATTTAAAATAATTATAATTAAATTTTAGACCTCTTATTCAATGGCCTTCCTTTTCTCGAGCTAATCCAGAGGATCCTCATCAGACGGGAGGAGAAAGTTTACTTCACTCATCCACCAATTGTATTAGATGGCTATAGATGTTATAATTCATGATAATCTTTTGTAAGTCCAGTTATTCTTTCAAGTCTCAGCCTGTCGTACAGGCAGATCATCAAGTCAACTTGGTATCCTTAATATCAGAACGTTAAGACCTGTTTAGGGTGACTCCCCAGTTTCCCAAGTGCCTTATCCAGTGCAACGTGAAAATTGTCAAAAGGGACTAGCTCCATCCTGCAAAGACGGGTGTCTCAGCATGCAAAGTCTTAGCAGTTGACACTACATGGAAAGACCTTGTCACTAACTACAACAAAAAAGCAAGTAAAGTTAGCACTTGAGACAATACGTACTCATATTTCAACTTCCCTTCTTTTGCCAGGCGTAGCAGATAATCTATCATATGTCTGCATTCTTTTGCTTTATCTGAAGTCAACCATTTCTGCAGCCAGAATCCTCTCAAGGAAAGATCCTGCAAATGTCAAGGAATAGGAGAAAAAAAAAAGGCGCTACTCAAATTGAAGATGCTGCAAGTAATGATAACTGTATATAACCTACTACAACTTTCCGTAACAATTTGGGAGGAACGGCAGCACCATTAGATCCAGTAACCACAGCGGTCTACAATGCACAGATGAAGAAAACCCACCTTAAAAATAAAGGATGAAGCTGATACAGTTACAGGCTGTTTTGACATCCCACCATACGTTACCATGGTTCCTCCCTGCCTGAACATCAGAACATCATTAGAATAATAAAGGACCAAATCAAATGCTAGTTTGTTGCCCAAAAACACACCTTAGAAATTTCAGAATGAGAGTAGCAAAATTGCCACCAACACAGTTGAACCCTAACGCAGGCTCAGGTAAACTTGTCTAGAGTGTCAATGAAAACCAAATGGCAAACTTCAGTGGGAACAGCATAAAATCAAAGAAATAAATCAAGTCTAGGGCAGTGAAGTCGACAGATATCAAGCTCGAATGGAAAATAAACAAGATCCCTACTTCAGCTACTACGGTACAACAAATTGCCAACAGAATTGGTCCAGATATAATGATACCAGGAGACCCTTAACATTCTTCACTTCTAGTTGGCCCTCAGTGAACACTTCGTCGGCTCCAAGTTGCTTTAACATCTCCTTTGCTTCATCTGAACCAGCCCTGAAAAAAGAAGAAAATAGAAAAGAAAAGTTATATTGGCAAGCAAATTGCACTTGCCAAAATCAAGCCTTCAAGCAATATAAACTCATGTACCCCAATTAATCATAAAGAAATTGGCATTTTTTTCTTCACAGATATGCAATTTGACTTGCTATATACATCATAAGATAAAGCCATGTGTCCATTAGTATTCTTTGCAACAACAGTAAAGCATTTTTTCACGGACAGCATTGCTGCTGAAATGCGAACTGCTAGAAAATGTTCCCAAGGATGGGGAATCGTGAAAATCATATGATTAGCAAGTTATTTTTTTTTCACAGATATGCAATTTGGCCTGCTATATACATCATAAGACAAAGCCATGCGTCCATTAGTATTCTTTGCAACAACAGTAAAGCATTTTTTCACAGACAGCATTGCTGCTGAAATGCGAACTGCTAGAAAATGTTCCCAAGGATGGGGAATCATGAAAATCGTATGATTATCAAGTTACAACCCTCAAGTATTCTCCAGTACAAAGTAAAAAACAATAGCAACCTAGG
This sequence comes from Erythroxylum guanchezii, assembly GCA_025629825.1. Taxonomy (NCBI): domain Eukaryota; kingdom Viridiplantae; phylum Streptophyta; class Magnoliopsida; order Malpighiales; family Erythroxylaceae; genus Erythroxylum; species Erythroxylum guanchezii. Next base: position 9,321,911 of record JAOTAX010000197.1, read on the forward strand.
AACATGCAAAACAGTTACTATCAGGTTTGAACACCATAGAACATAGGACATGATTATATTAAGCATGCTCCTACAAACAAGAACCTTGGAATGGCATACATTGTCTTGATGCTCATAAATAATAACAGGAATGCAAGCAATAGTGCAACATAAGACAACAGAAATTCAAAATATTTCCATATTGCAAGAGCTCCGTGGCCTTTTTTGCTCTGTCAAACATCCACTTAAAGAAAATTGAAGGTAGCTATCAGATAGAAGAGGAAAGATTTTAGATGCATGCTATTTTGTCTCAGAGCAGCCGCACCTGTCCCTTATCAGATTAATGCTATGAATGCCACGATATTTTGCAAGTTGGATTATGCACTGTCCTACTATACTTGTGGCCCCATTTTGCACGATAGAGTCTCCTGCTCATACCCTGTAATATCAGAAGAAAGCATAAAAAAAGTAAAAGATAACAATAATATTTCAGACTGTAGGTGTGGCAGCACCTGAATTCAGAGTTGTAAAGTCTTCAAGCATTCTTAAAGCACTCAAAGGATTAACAGTAACTGTTGCAGCATATTCGACGGGTGAATCCTTATTGATCTTGTGCCAGACACTTTGTTCTTTAACAACATAAGCCTGCCATGTTCCTTAACAGAAAAATCAGTCTATAAGAAAAAAGAGTTCAAAGCAAGCAATCACTTTGACTTGAGCATTCTACAGATATTAAGGTCTTCAAGATCACACTTGAGAACCATCTCATATTTACCAGTAAGAATATGGCTACTGATCTCAATATCAACTAACATCAAACCCAATGATTCATTAACTATCTAGGTTTACAACATGCAATTATTTCAGGATACCTTTCTACGCAGAAATACTCCCAAAATGGCACAAATGCTCAGGAAATCTAGTTTTCATCTTCTTTGTGAAAGTTCACATCAAATTGGTCAGACAGACTTCAGTTTTGTACCTCCACATGAATCATATTTTTACAATATAACAATATAGAGTCAGGGACCGTTTCCCAAATAGCAATTAACTAGGTGAATTGTTTCAATAGTTTGAAGTGACAAATCTGAAAACGCATGATGGTCTCTTATTAACACTAGCCCAGGCACGAATGGTCAACATAAGGAGATCTAGTGCAACATACCGGAAGAGGGTGGCGACGGGATGACCCAATCACCTGGAGATAGATCCTTGACAGCTGACCCCAAAGAATACACCTCCCCTACACCTTCATATCCTCCGACTGCAGGCACGGGTGGCCTCACAGGATATACTCCTACGCCATCCAACAAATTTATCAGCATCATCGTCGCGACATATTACATATGGAAAACGATAGCATCATCAAAAGTACTAAAATGCAGTAAAACAGAACAAAGATCAGCTTTCTACATAGTAAAGTTGCAAAATTTTCTACGATTCAACAAGTTGTCTTACTCAGAAAATCAGAATTAACTTGGGATGGCTTAAAAGTAAGCCAGGAAGAAAATAAACAGACAATAAGCGAAGAAAAACAGAACCTTCAATCCGATTAATATCAGAGGGATTGATCGGAGCAGCCAGCATTCTGACGCAAACATCGTTCTCTTTCATTTCAACCGGCGGCAACTCCACCACTCTGCACCAAACGGCAGTAAGTCTCTAACAACAGACCGAGACAAATGAAAGTTTGAACGCAACAGGTTTTGGACCTCGTAACGGCGTCAGGGGGACCTTGCTGGTCGTAGACGACCGCCTTCGACGGCGGCGACAGGAGGGCGGAGAATGCCCTTACGATGGTCAGCCGTGGCCGGTGGCAGACAAGAGACGGTGGCGGTCCGTTCAATTTCAGAGCTCTCATAGTCACAGTCATTTCTTACGTTCTCTTCTGGATGCAAAGCAGTCTAATTATGATGAACTTAAATGAGTTCAATTTCACGCTCACTTTGCCTAATCATTAAGATTAAATCATTTATCTCTTTTTCTTTTTTTATTTAAAATATGCATTTGCATAGTATTAGTACAATAAATATATTATTATATATAACAAACAATTTTTTAATTCAATGTAATTTTTCAAATTATTCAATTTATAACAAACTGTTTTAAAATCGTAAAACTTAAGTTAAAATATTGTCTTTTTAGTTATTTATGATGTAATTAACATATAAATAATTACGTAGCCACATCAATAAAAAATTAAGAGAAGTAATGTTTCAATCTAATTTGTAAAGATTAATTATTACATTAAAATTTTAAAAAATTAAACATTAAATTAAAAATAGCAAAAGTTTAATTATTTTAAAAATAAATATTTTGAGTATGACAATTAAAAAGAACTAAAATAAATATTTTCTGTGAAATGGAAACGATGCCATTAAAATGTACAGTAACAGGTTAGCACTTCTTGAATGACAGCAGCTGGAAATGCAGTCTAGGGAACCTTATAATTTGATTAATTAAACTTTTTCCATTGTATTATGTCAATTTTTATCATATTAAAATTTCAACACTACTGGAAAAAAAAAGGGATTAAAAACTAACATAATATAAAAAGAATTGTATAGTAATTAAACAATATTATAAGAGATAAGTGATAAATTTAAAATATTAAAAGTAAAATTATATTCCAGTAACTTGAACTCAATAAAACATTAAAAGGTTAACAAAAGATAAATGAAAGAATTGAAAGATTATAAAAAAATAGATCAAAATATAAAGTTATCTAAAAGCTAATTACAAGATTAAAAATAATAAATTAGATTTTAAAGAAGGGAAACAAATTGATTTTATTAGTTATATATTTGTTCGTTATAATGACCACAAAATTGCTCTTGATATCCCATTTAGAAATGAACCATGTGTTAGAGTGGTTGTTACAATTTATTAAAAAAAATGAAGTGTTTTACTAATAACACTTCTAGTTTTATTTGAGTTTATGTTTGTTATTTCTCATGTTATTCCTCCTCCATTTATTTGTAACATTGCCTCCTTTAAAAACCTTATTCGTAAGGTTTGCTTAACAAAATCTTTTATGCAGTTTAAATAAGAATTCTTATATAGCATCATCAGTAGACTCATCTATCTATGAAATAATAGCTAACTTCAATCCAAAATAACTATTAAAGTTTAGGGGCCATTTGGTTTCACTTTTATTTTTCTGTTGTTTTTTTAGTTTCTGTTTCCTGTTTTTAGTTTATGTTTTTTTTTAAAAAACAAAAACCTATTTGGTTGAGATTTGCAATATAAAAACTGAAAACAAAAACCTGTTTGATTAAGATTTCTAATAAAAATCTGAAAACAAAAATATGTTTAGTTTTATTATTATTATTATTATTATTATTATTATTATTATTATTATTATTATTATTATTATTATTATTATTATTA
>JAOTAX010000197.1:9330888-9341757 GCA_025629825.1 Erythroxylum guanchezii
TCGATAACTAGAGAAAAATTTATGGCCAAAACACTGAAGCATGCTCAATATAACATTTTCCAACTTTTAACCTCTAACACTTCATATATAATAGTTCTAACTTCCAAGAACAATTCGGGATCCAACAATTCCACCCCCTCATCATTGGTGTATAATGAATGACTAGTAGCTGCCACCTGCTCATTCTGTCTTTCCTTTGACATGAATTTTGAAAAATGATTCGATAGGGCTGCCAGTTGAGCAGATAACTGAGTCACTTGGTCCATTTCTAAAATTCCTCTCTTTCCAGTATTTCTCTTGAAGGGCCACTGGTAACTGTTTGAAGTCATATCTTCTAGCAATGCACATGCTTTTTTAGATGTTTTTCTCATCAGAGTACCACCTGCTGTTGCATCAATAATGATTCGAGCCTAGCCATTAAACTCGGTGTAAAACATTTCCACTTATACCTACTCTCGGTGTCCGTGATGTGGACATTTTCTCAAAAGGTCTTTGTACCTCTCCTAAGCTTCATGCAATGGTTCCAAGTCATGCTGTCTAAATGTATTGATCTCTACTCTTAACTTCACAGCTTTACCAGGAGGGACAAACTTAATCAAGAACTGTTGTGCTACCTCCTGCCAAGTTCGCATTCTATCAGTAAAAATTAAGTGAAGCCAATTCTTTGCTTTGTCCCGAAGAGAGAATGGGAACAAAGTGAGCCTAATGTCATCTTGCGTTGCTGATATGTGCTTAATTGTTGATATTTTTAATTATTTACACTTAGCGATTAATGATACAAAAATGCGTAAGATACTCACTTTAATTCATATATTATTTTAGGTACAATTTGGAAGCAAAAAAAATTAAAGTGAGTCGAAAGCACCATATATGAGTCATTTTTCGAATATTTATCTTTGCTTGTCTTTATGGAGGAAGAAGAAGAAAAAAAAATTAAAGGCAAGAAAAATGGGAAATGAAGAAGCATGCATGCATGGCCAACGTTTTCAAGAGGAAAGTAACCAAGCAAAACGCACGAGAAAGCAACATTTTTTAGAGAGGCAAATTAAATAGAGACACATCAACAAGCATGGGACGGCACAGCTGGAGGGTCGTTTTGAAGGCAGCCAATGAAGGCAGCACGCAGAGAGCTTGCAATTTAAATTAGAAGGGGAGCTAAACGACAGCTAATAGGACAAAAAAGATTAAATTGTTAAGTGGAGGCAACAGGCAATAGAGAGAACGACGACGCACAATGCAAACACGCACAGGAGACACGCTACAGCTAAGAGAAATAAATAAGCAAGCAATAAAATCACGCAAGCCAGGAGGGGAGCAAATTAAAAATCAACTAGCAACAACGAGAGGACCAAGACAGCAGGCGTGAGGTGGCATTTTAATTGAAAAATCACGCAGCAGGAAAAGAGCGTAACACAAGACGCTGGGTAGCAAATTAAAGGTGCAACGCAGGCACAAAGGAAAAAGGGCAACAAATTTAATTGTCTAATCATTAACAGTAAATAAGAAGCCACAGACAATATACATAACGCAAGAGAGTAGGGCGCTGGGGGCAGAAAAAACGCACGGCAAAATATGAAAATTCTGAGCACGAACATTAGGTCTTTGGATACCGTGATAATTGTCTACTATTGTAGGCTGAAAATATTCCCTGATAGGACGTTGTAACTGCTCCTGTTCATTTCCATTATCTCCCCTTCCATTTCCTCCGATCAAATTAGCTACACCAAGCATCAACACGCTACTTGAGCTTGCGATGGAGAGCTGGCACAGACAATAAGGAGGGACATTAAAAACAAAGCACAAAAAGTCATCTACAAGGTCGGTTCAAGAAGAACAGAGGGGATTTAAGGGTTTCAGGTGTGACCTTTAATGGTCACATCAGGCTACAGTAAACAAGCACAATAACGAAGACATCACACACCACAGTATCAAGAAGCATAGCAGACGAGGAGAGTGAGCTGGCAGCTAAAGGATTTTTGGGTAGAAATTAAAATGAAGGCTGAAGCAACTTTTTGGGAAAGACCCATGAAGAGCTAGACGTACTGACGCCAGTTCGGAGGTAAAATGGACGCCGACGATCCGAGTTAAGTATTTGTTATTATTTTGTTGTTGTTTTTCTCTCATTAGAAATTGATTGTGTTATCCTATTTTAATTAAGTTGGGTATTGTGTATGAATAATCGGTTTTTGTTATTATTCAGTTATTTGTGTATGAACCCGTTGGGTATTGTGATTTGGTGATTGTAATGCGTTCATTGAATTGTCAATTCAAACCCATTGCTAGAATTTTGATATAATCTGTAATTTTTATGTTGAAATTCATGTGTAGCGATTAATGATTCGTAATCATTAAGGATAACATGACCTAGGTTAAATGACGTATCATATGTGGTTGTTGCCTTGATTAATGGGTTTTCCTAATTCGTAATGCTACTACCTAATTAAATCTAAAGATCGTATCCTAGGTTGTTCAGTGGTTAGGTTTAATTAACGATCATATCTTGATTAAACAAAACCTAAAAGAAAACTCGGGTTAATTTTTAACCCACGATTAATAATTTTTAGGAGAGGTTAAAGAACAACAAATTAATAAAATATGCTTAATTAGGATGTAGGCCGAGATTGAACCGAAGAACCGGGTCCTTACCAAATTCCCCACATTTTTCATTTTATTGCATGTTTTCTTTAATTTGTTTTTATTAGTTTATTTTATTTTATTTTCTTCTTTGAAAAAACCAAAACCCCCCTTTTTTCCTAAACACCGATTAATTTCATTTCATACTCTTTACACGCACTCTCTGTGGAATCGACGTAGACTCACCATTGCTACAATAGTAGTCTAGTTATTTTAATTTTGATTAGCGTTACGACACGCAGTCAAATTTTGACGTCGTCACAGGGGATCGAACCTGGGTTTAGATCCTCCATTAGTGCTCCTCCAAACTGATTTGATTGAAATAAATTGATGAGTCCCGGTAAAATATGAAAGTTTTGAGCACGAACATTAGGTCTTTGGATATTGTGATAATTGTCTACTACTGTAGGCTGAAAATATTCCCTGATAGGACGTTGTTGTAACTGCTTCTGTTCATTTCCATAATCTCCCCTTCCATTTCCTCCGATCAAATTAGCTACACCAAGTCTGGCCTCTAACTAGCTAATCTTTGAGCCATGTCATCCCTTTATCTTTGAATTCTCTGAAGTTCTTCTGCTTGATTTTTCATTTTCTTTTGTCGACAAACTGACTTTACTGTTCTTTCTAACTCTGGGTCAAACTGTCTTTCTTTCCCTCTAGTGGTTTGGGGCATACAATCCTCTTACAAACAAGTTGTGCAACAAAACAAAAATGAAAAAAGAAAAAGAAACAAATAAGTTACTCTAGGGATAAAAAGAAAACCAACAAGTAAATATCAAACTAGCTATAGAAACAAAAAATTCAAATAATAATCCCCGGCAACGGCGCCAAAAATTTGTTCATGAACCGCAAGTTCACGGTTGTCAAAGTAAGTAATAAATCGGTAAGAACTGAGTCATGTCCATAGGGATTATAAGAAAATTTAAATTTATGCTAGCTAATAGTGTTTGAAATCGGGTTGGATGAAATTTTCAAAAATTAAAACAATGTAACGAATTATTAAAAACTCAAGGAAATTTCTAAGCAATTACACGATTTAATGAAACTAAAATAACTATGAATATGACAAATTTGTGCAGTAACTAATCAAGAAAAGATTCCAACAATTGACTAATTAAAAGTATTAACTTAAATGCGAAATGACTTTCTCTTAGGGAATGATATTTTTATCAACCTTAATATTGAATTAGTTATCCTCCACAAATGAAATATCCTAACCTTGTAGGTAAATTTTAAGAGTAATTAATCCCCTTTTCTCAAAGATGAATTAATCTATCCACTCTAGACATCACTTAGTAATACCTTACTTAAGTTCTTCCTAGAGTTTCTTAAGTCTCAAACCTTCAATTTTCACCTCCTAAGTTTGTTGGGTCTCCCAACTCACAAGAAAATCCTAGTTGAAATTTCCTTCAATCTTCTAGCAAAAACTTCCTTTTTCCAAAGGCGAATTTATACCAAGCCAATTTCCAACAATTCAAAGTAAGAACAATTAAACCAAGGAAAATCAACAAGCATATGAATATTGAGTCATGGATTTAGCAATGTTCAAATTAAAGCATCAACAAAAATGTCAATTCCCTAAGAGAAATTAAAAGTTCTAGCCACAAATCATCATGCCAAGCAATTCCAAAATATAAACGCTATATAAACTCGTGATGGAATCAAATAAAAATTCAGAACACATCTCCAAATTGCAACAAAGTGATGTGCTCTCTTCTTGAGTGGGGTAACGTTATTCTCCTAGCCCAGCTGCTTCAACATAAAATAAAAATTAAGAACATGTCTCCAAATTGTAGCAGAATTGTGTGCTCTCTTCTTGAGTGGGGTAACGTTATACTCTTAGCCCAACAGCTTCAACATAAAGGTTTCCACCAGGTGGCTCCTCCACTAGTTGCTCACGTTTCTTTTCTTCCACCTCAACGTAGCTGCTTCATTTAATGTCCACCATGATGCAACATTGTGTGTGGAGTAGAGAGTGTATGTGAGTGGTGAGTGTATGGTGAGTAAGGGTTGTGCATTGTGGAGGATTGGACCTAACAAATCAAGGCTTGCATGTATGGAGGCTGGAGAGAAATCACGATTGATGCTTGGAGGCTTGTTGTTGGTTGAAAGGTGATGAAGGTTTGTGTTGGTTATGGTGCATGGATGAAGGTCACGTTAATGGATGTGTATGGGAGTAGCTGCATTGGTGATGGCTGTTGTTTTGTACGTGAATGGTAGATGCCTTTGAGACTGATGCGTGAGTCTCTTTTTGTATAGAGGTGCTATTGTTGTAAAATAAAGGTTGTATTTTTGTGAGGGGATGGAGGCTGGATGAATCAAAAGAATGGAGAGTTAGCTGTTTTTGGTGGAAGCGTGGAAGCTTATATCCAAAAAGAAGCTTTGGTGTGCGTGAATGGAGGCTTTTTTATGGAGGGTTGCAGTGTGTTATTTTCTGGATGAGGCTGTCCATGCATGAATGATGATGTGAAAGCTAGCTGTTTTTATGAAGGTGTGGAGGTTGCGGCAGTCAAGTTTTTGGATTGAATGGGGACGTTCTTTTTTAAGCTTCAACGGAGGCTGCTTGCGTGAATAAAATGGAGGCTGCTTTGTCATGTAATAAAGGCTATCTTTTGTTGGTGTTGGAGGCTGAAGCATGTTTTTGTGGAAAATGGAGGTTGCTACGTAGAAATGAGGGTGGTGTAGGTGTGGAGAATGAGTTATGCATGGGCTGGAATAATTAAAAGGTGGGGGTTGATGTTGATCCTTGGTTGGTTGGTATGGATTTTTCAAGGTCAAATTCGACAGTGTATAAAAACTAAACAGTGACGATTTATGAGCTCAAATTTTATCAGTATCTTCATCTTTGAGTTAGCTTCAATATAAGACTTAAATCACGGGATTTTGCCATCTGAGTCAAAAGTTATGATCGAAACATTATCGAAAAGTCATTATGGCAATCCAAAATCTTACGCAAATTTCGGGAATTTATTTCTCCTGAATTTCAGCTCAGAAAAATCTGCAATTGGTCCCAAAGAATCCATCAATGAGTCAAGAATTTACGTATGAAAATTTAGAAGTTTTGGCTAAACTAATCTCGAGATAAAAATCCCACAATGACCAAAGGTCAAGTCTGCCAGAAACCCAAAAACGGTGCAATTCAAGTTTATTTGTTTCATTTATGCATTTTACGTCAACGAACCTCGAATAATGCTAAAACATGATAAATCAGCTATAGATGAACATAAAATGAACATAAATGACTCTAAATTAAGTCTTAAAGATATATAAAAATATGAGTGTATCAGAAGTGAAATTGATGGTCTTTGGTGAAGGTGTGTCGAATGGAAGTAAAGAAGTCAAGTTTTGGAAACAATTTGGAAGTTGTGGGTAAGTGAACCTTCATCCCACGATCGTGGGATTTATAAGGTTCATTCCCACGATCATGGGAAGTACTTAGGAAGTAGAAAACATTGGTTTTAGACAATTGTTGGACCATATAATGTTAAGGTACTTAATAATTGTTTGAATGGACTTAATTGATCTTGAAAATGAACCTAGTTTGATGTGGAATAGTTTAATTAAAGTTTGAATAAGATTTTTATTTTTTAATTTAAGTAATAACTTAAGGATGGTGTTGTTAGATAACAAAGTAACTAATTTTGGAACTTATAATTTGTTAAAGGAATGAAGTTTATTTATGAATGCTAATGTGATTTAAAGAACAACAATATTGTGCTAGTTGTGACTGTTTGTGAATTGGGAACTTTTATGACTGCATGTAATGTGTAATTTCTTAATGTATTCATTGGAGGATTATTATAAATGTTTATGTTCACAAGGCATGTTAAGTTTGATTAAATGTGAATAAAAATATTCAATGTAAGCAAAATGGAATAAGTTATATGATATGTAATATATCTTTTACATGAGAATTTTAAAATATGACATGTTTTGTTTCAGAAACTGCCAAGTCATAGTCGTGGGTAAACAGGCATGCCTATAAGCGTCTGCAACTGCTCCTGTAACTTGACACTAGAGTGTCCCCTAATTATTGACACTACGATGTCTTCTGATTATTAATACTACGGTGTCCCCTAATTATCGACATTACAGTGTCCCTTGATTTAGAGACATTAGTCTCTTTTGTTTCAGATACCAATCACGGTTTCTTCTATTTTGTTCCTGTTACCCACTTTAATCAAATGGATTAGCAGTCTAGCTTGTTTTGTATTTTGATACATGTTCAATTTTGATATAAGCAAATTCTATTATGATAAAAGATAAGCTCTGATCTGATACAAAACAAGTTCTGTTCTGACATAAGTTATACCTTGATCTGAAAGGATCATATCCTATTCTGATATTCAATTCTGATATTTGTACATTCTATTATGATATTTATGAGTTTTGTTCTATTGTAGAAATGTTTTGAATTGATTGATGAATTATATTCTGTTCTAAGATATAATGTTTGGAGTATTTTGTATTATGAACATTTAAAGATTGTTGTGATATGATTTGAATCTGTATATATAACTGTTAGACGACTGTTAAAAACAGTCATCATTATGCAATATGTTTAGTTATTCCCTACTAAGCTATATGCTTAACATGGTGGTTTTGCCTCCGTGTAGGTTCTGATAAGAAGGTTTGAGACTGGGACAAAGACAATCGCAACGACCAAGAAGAATATGTTTTGTTTTGAAAATGTTCAGTTTGTTTTTTAGTTGTATTTTAACGTAATGAGATATATTGTATTTTGATGTAAATGGTATTTAATAACTTTAAAACAGGTTGGTTTTTGAATTTATGACATGTATTTTGTTAAGCACAATATGTATGAAATGTTCTGTTTATAAAATAACATTTAATTACATGTAATGTATGTCTGTTTAAGTTGCTAAAATGAATGTAAGAAATGTTTGGTATGATTTGGAATGTTTCGGTTCTATTTTGTGTGGCGTCTACATATCCTCCCAGGGGTATGCTGGTGTTACAATATGGTTGTTGGTAGGAGCTTTATTGTTGTCCCTTCAATCCATAATTGTTGAATAGAGGATTCTTCCATCCTGAATTATGTGCATAAGGGTAGCTAGTATCACAATTCTTTTGTGGTTGACCTAGAAAACTTCCAAAAACATTCACTTGTTCCGTAGATGTCTCTTACAAAGTTGTACACATATCAGTTGGATGTCCTACAAATGTGCAAATTCTGCATGCTTTGACTTGTTGAGCACGATTTGCAGCCATTTGTCTCACTAAAGATGTCAGCCTAGCTATCTGTTGCTCCAATGTGGCAGTACTAGCTTCACTGACTTTTAAAGGTCTAGGGTCCTCTCAAATGTTGAAATGTTGAAATGTTAAGAGTTAACAGTCATGTTGGAAATTAGATTTCTGGCTTCAATAGGTGTCTTATCTACCCATGCACCTCTACTTACTGCATCTATCATATTTCTTTCTTGTGGAATAAGCCCTTCATATAAGTAATAGATCAAGAGTTGTTCCCTGATTAGATGGTAAGGACAACTAACAAACAACCTCTTAAAATGCTCTTAGTACTCATATAATGTCTCCCTCTAGTGCTGTCAAATTACACATCCGAATATTCGTATGTCGAGAGGTAGGGAAGTACTTATCCAGAAAAATCTTTACATCTCATTCCAAGTAGTGACCGATGTAGAGGGCAAGTAGTAAAGCCAATCCTTGGTGATGTCCCCCAATTAGAAATGGGAATGCCCTCAACTTTATCTGTTCTTCTTATATCCCGGCTGGCTTAATGTTAGAACAAACTACATGAAACTCCTTGAGGTGCTTATGAGGATCTTCACTTGGAATACCACAAAAAGTAGGAAAATGATGAATTAGACCAAATTTAAGCTAAAAAACAACATCAATAGTAGGAAAATCAATGCACAAAGGTTAATGGTTGAAATCATGAGCAGCCAACTGCTTAAGACTATTATCATCATTTTTCTCTACCATGTTAGAATTTGTTTCAGAAATGGAATCACTAGAAGAATTAAAAAGCAAATCTAAAGTTATTTGAGTTCCTGGTGAAGAATTAATTATCCTGCCAGATGGTGATGGATCCTATGAACTTTGTGCAAATTTTCTCCTCGATCTGCTTAGTGCAAATTTCAATTCACCAGAGTGAGAATATCGTGTTATACACCATAACTAACCAAACAAGGAAAGAAGTTAATTAAAAATAAAAATAAAACAAAACAAATAAATTCATAAAAGCAATGGATATTAATTCTTAGCAACGGTGCCAAAATTGATGTAGCATGTCGTAACACTACTCAAAATAACTAGACCTACAATTATAGTAGTGATGACTTTAAGTCGATACCAAAGAGATTAACTCCAATTACTTTCCTAAATCATATATATATGTAAAACAGGGGGTGTTTGATGCAATTTGGAAAACAAAGTAAGATTGAAAACTTAAATTAAATAGAAAAAAAGTAAGAAAATTGATGAATGCTTTGAAATACGGCTCTTTAGTTTAATCTCGACCTCCATACATTTTAACATACGTGATTGCATTATCGTCTTCAACCTCTCTTTGAACTATTGATCGTGGATTAACAATAAGCTCAATTAATCTCGTTTTTTCCTTAGGTCATAGTTTATTAAAACAAGCTCTTTAATTAACCCTAACTATCGGAGAACTTAGAACAAAGTCTCGAAGTTTAATCAAACAGTCGCGTTACGAGTGAGAAAAATGGATCAATCTAAACAATAACCACACAAACTCGGGTTATTTAACCTATATTATGTTATCCCTAATGATTTAATACCTTTAGTTGCCACATAGGAATTCAAACATGACTATATGTACCGTATTGAAGTTCTAGTAATGAGTTTTCATAAAAAACAATCTAATAGAGCATTAACATCATTCTTACACAATACCCAATCAATAAACACAAGATAAGGTAAAAAATTCGAAAAGAGGGAAAGAACACGATACATAAAAACGATATGCTTAAATGTGCTCCTCGGTGTCGACTTCATCTCCGAACTGGTGTCGGGAAGTTAGGCCTCCATCTTCTCCATATATCTCCAAGAAATAGCCATGAATCGCCTCTGTTATCTTTTTTTCTCCTGAAACCCCAAAAACGAAGAATATTCACGTCTGGAATGTTTCAGCCGTCAACATAATACATTTATAATAAGAACTAGGTTTTTGGGGACAAAAGAGGCTCACGCCCATGACAAAAAATGTCATGACTGTGAGATGCTAGTCACGGCCATGAAATTTTTAGTAATGGTCGTGAGATATAGACATAATATATACTTTATGTTTCATGCATTTTCTTGTCTCCTCTTCATCCTAATCCTTCTTCTTCTTGCTCTATGAAGATAATTGAGTGTGAATCTTAATAAGATGGCTCAATGAGTATGCTTTTGGCTCACTTTAACTATTAGGCTTCCAAATTGAACCTAAAATCAAATATGAACTTAAGTTAGTGTCTCAAGCATTTTAAAGCATTAATCACTAAATGTCAAGGATTAAATGTATCAACAATTAAGCATTTATCACTTGACGAGATGAATCTCAAGCAGCTGTTGAAGCTTAATGTGTCTTCCCCATATTTGGGTTCAAGGAGGAGATTATTGTATGTGTTCAACTCTATTTTTAAGAATTTCTGTTGGGAACCAAACCTTTCTTGGAAGCTAGAACTGTTAAGTGAATTATTGGCAATTATTCATGCGTAAAGAAAGGAGAAATTCATGAAATTGAGATGAAATGGAAAAGATGGTTTAGATATAAGATGGATTATATGTGAAATATTGGGAGTTAAAAGCTGGAAAGTGCAGTTGAAAAATGTGCATTGAGCATACTTCGATGTTTTGGTCATAACTTGACCCCTAGTTATCCGAATGAGGTGATTTTTGATTTGTATTAAACTAGAGAGATAAGGCAACAAGTTGTATGAAGGAATTAAGTTCTAATTCAATCTCTAAGAAGGTCAATTTTTGGATGGAATTAAAGTGCTGAAAAATGTGTTAGCATGATGACAATCTGAAATGCTTGGACTATAACTCTTGTTGTAGTGCACCAAATTTAATGATTTTTGTGGCATTATGAAATTGAGATAATGAGGAACATTTCTCTAGAAGGAAGTCCTAGCAAATTCCTTCAATTTGACGATTAGAAAAATGTTCCAAGTTAAGCATGATGTTATGATATTTTGAGACTTTGTCATATTTGATGATTTTGAGGAATTAATTAGCATGTTAATG
>JAOTAX010000197.1:9341857-9364627 GCA_025629825.1 Erythroxylum guanchezii
TTGAGACTTTGTTGTATTGGGGCTAAAAATGCCCACTAAAGCTTTGTAAGAACTCACTTTATGATATTAATGAAAGATATTTGGGTTTTAATGTGTTTTGCCAATGCTTGTTTCACATATGACTTTGCATTGTTTGGTAAATGTCTATGAAGGTAAGTTTGTGTGTGCTGTGTTTTTAAGCAAATTCTGGACTGATATGGATTGAATGGGATCAAGTAGCCTTCTTGAAGGTTATAGAGGACTTTCATAGCTTTCCAATGATGTATGAAGTGCTATTTTTGGATGTGGTAGTTGGAAGATGGGAGTTATTGAAGTTGAGTGCAGGTGCTGTCAAATTCTGGACTGATGTGTTCATAGGGTTTGTTTTGTGTATACTGTGCTTTAAGACAAATTCTGGGTTGATGTGGATTGAATGGGATCAAGTAGCCTTCTTGAGAGTTGTAGAGGAGCTTCATAGCTTTCCAATGATGTATAATGTTCTATTTTTGGATGTGGTAATTGGAAGATGTGAGTTGTTGAAGTTTGGTGCAGGTGCTGTCAAAATGGCCAATTTCGGACAGAAACTTTGAGTCAATTTTTGACCATCATAGAGTTAGAAATTGTTCTTAGGATTTTCATGGAAGTTGTAGAGCGTTCTTTTACCTTTACATGGGTACCAAGTTTGTAAATTTTGGAGTTCTGAGTCAAAAGATATGAAAGTTAGAAGATAGGATGTTGGACTGGAAAAATTCTCGAGCGCTCGTCTGGCGTGCAAGCGCTGGGCAATCGCCGAGCGCCCTTGCGCTGGCGCTGGGCTATCACTAGTGCGAGTGCTGGGTGATCGTCGAGCTCCCATGCACGGGCGCTGGGCGATCACCAGTGCGAGCGCTTGACGATCACCTGCCGCGTCGCACTTGCGACGCGGTCGATTCCTGATTTTCTTGCCGATTTTGACCTCCCTCCACTCGTTGGCCCATAACTTTTTTGTTTGACCTTCGATTGACCCAATTTTTGAAGCGTTGGTTTCCGAAGACATTTTTCTACCTCTCCATAAAAATGTACAGCTTTTGATATTAATTTGGAAAATATGGATTAAATCAAAGTGAGAGGATCAGATAAAAGAGTATGAGTGGATATTTTTTCTGAACAGACTTTAGTCTTTTGGCAATATCTTAATTTGTAGAGCTCCAATTGAGTTGACTCTTGTTTCTAAATAAAATAGAGACATAGAGCTATAACTTACCTGAAGGAATCAAATTTCAATTTACGCCCTAAGTCTTTCAATTCCTGGAATGATTTCGGGTGCAGTATTCAGTCTCGGTTTAATTTTAGCCCGAAAGTGTTTTGGCCAATTCATCCTTATTTCTGACCCAAATTAAGTGTTTTTGGAGTCGTTAGAAACGTAAGGTAATGAGGAACAAATGATGTGAAGAAGTCTTATTGAAATTTCCTTATGAGCTATCCCAAAATCTGTTTGGAAGTAAGTAAGATGGGTTCGTTTTTTAAGTTTGCCTTAGTAAGGGCTCACCAACCTTGTGGGATGCGCGCCTAGATGTCACATAGGACGTCGGCACGTGACTCACAAGGGCAAGGGGCCCAACAGGGGGTGTTCAAATAGGGTTGATTTTCCTCTTTGTCACAAAGAAAGATTATAAAAGGGTTCCTCTTGTCAAGAAAAGATTGTTTAAAGGTTATTTTTTACCTTAAAAGAAGAATTATAGTAGAATTCTAAGAAGAATATTAGAAGAGGACGTATACAAAAGTTATTTGTGAACTACTACAAATTACTTTACACTCTCTCTTCCCTATCCTCTTTAAATTAGTATTCAGTTATTTGATTGGTTTATGCTAAGAAATCCTTTATTCTTTTACACACACACATACACACACACACACACACACACATATGTAATTCATTGGTAAGAAAATTGTTGAATATTGTAAAATATAAGTCATTCTCGTCTTGAGTGCCATTAGGGATATTCCTTATCAAATCTCTAGGTGAGTGTAGCTAAATCCCCACCCCCTAATTGGCTCCTATATGGTTTTATTCTTTAACACCAAGTGATACCATTCTTAGGTTTCTCCTTTTAGGAGCATGGTAGCTATCCCTACTCTAAGGTTATCTAGAGTATGATTTAAATTGCTCACACTTGTAACCAACCCCAAACACACAATCCTTCAAAGAAAGGAAATTAATTTTGCTAAATCTTATTGGCATTGTATACCCCTCATTCTTTGAAACATTTTTAGAACTAGTATTTATATTCTCCTTTCCTATGGGTATCGATTCACCATTCCTCCAAATATCTACATAAATCAGTGGAAGATAAATTTTTAATCAGTCATCTCCTTTTATTGCTATCATTTCTATTTTGGTTCTCCATTAATATTTTTATTTTGCATTTTTGTTTTTAGCATACTCCTCACATTCTCCTCTATCCTCAACAACTCTACACCTTTGGTTCCTTTTGCCATCATGATTGCTTTATTCTTCTGCTTTGATACCAAGTTATATGTGAATTAAAACAAAAGTATCAACTATCAATCACAAATGAAAAGAAAAAGAAGAATGAGAAATGAGTAGAGTGAAGTCAAAGAGAATAAAGGGAAATAAATTTATTTCATTAGTTATAGATTCATTTGTACAGTGACTACAATCAAACTTAACACCCAAGCTAAAAATGAACCACCTGTTAGGGTGGTTATTTTTTACAATCTATTAAAACGAAACAAAACATTTTACTCATAACATTTCTAGTAAAGAAAGGTAAAAATTGTTTTGTTTTAGTTAATGGTTATTGCTTCCTACATTCCTCCTTCATTTCTTCATAACACACTTCCTCTCAATGAAATATATAAACTATGATGTGCACAAGTTGAAGCCTATTCCCTAACAAAGGCCAATATCTTGATATCTAATACTGATAGTGTGATTAGGTCATTTTTCTTGGATCTTTTTATTAACAGTGGGATATTTAGCAAATAAGAGATTGAAGAGATTGTTGGAATTAGTTGTTTAAATATGTTATTTGTCTTGACACAATCTATTGTCTTGATTAGAAGAGTTGGTTTTTATTTAAAATTTAAATAACGACAGTACTCTTTTAAAGTATTCATCTTTTGACAATACTTTCAAGACTTAGAGACACTCTAACTAAAAATGGGCCCAATAACAATTTGGTGAATTATTAAGAATGTGGGATCAATCCATTTTCTAAGTTGTTGATAGGAAAGAATCAGTGGGTCGCTGGTGGGTCATTATCTATACTTTCCTCATGAGGTTCCAAAAACCTGAATATTTTATTACTATATTTCTTAATCATCGCTCTTAATCTATTGACACTACCTTCTTCTTTTCCATCCTAATTATCTATAACAAGTACCAGCCTGAGCAAGGGCAAGAAGGGCACTTGCCCAAGGCCCAGATTTATAGAGGGTCCATTTATTAAAAAAGTTGAAAATTAAAAATATTTAAAATTTTATTCATTAAAAGAATTAAAATTTTAAAAGTTAACAAATATATTTTTTAAAAGGAGTAGAAATTGAAAAGTTAATAAATCTACTTCAAGATGTTTACATATACCAAAAAGTTTCTTAGCACTTTACTTTGGAAAAAATGAAAAGAAAAAATTTGTTGTTGAGTTTCTTATTCTAAATTTCAAGTTTTATTTAATAAAACTAAAGAAGAGTTTGGCCCTAGCCATCAATTGAGTGATTTGACGATTCTATTTCAATCTTATTAAGAAAAACAAAAGAACAAGTTCTTTTCATATTTATCTTTTATCTTTTATATTTGAATTTATTTTGAATGTGTGCATTTATGCAAGTTAAAGGATGATAAATATACACACATGCACATTAGACCTAAAAAAAAGGAAATTTTGAGTTTAATTTGTTAGAGATATATGCTAATATATTTATTAACAACAATATATTTTATTAATATGATAATAAAATATGTCGTTATTGATTTTTATTTTTTATTTTTTATTATTAATATAATATATTTATTAATAACATATTTTATCAATACAATATATTAATATAATACTTTTAATATAATATTTGATTAATATCAATGATATAATTTATTAATATAATATTTTATTAATATTAGCAACAATATATTGATCTTGATACTATCATTAATGATTTTGCATATAGAAATGTTTAGAGAAATTATTTTTCATGATCATCTACATGCTTGTTAGTGTAATTATCTTCGTGTTTTACAATTTGATATTGTTGTTCGGTTGCTGCTACTACTATTTTATTGTCACTACTACTATTTTTAATAATTTTATTATTGCTGACATTTACAGGATGTTGTTATGTTGAGTATGTGGACTTATGACTTAAGTAACTTATGTATGGATATTAAATTTTAAAGTTAACATATTTGTATATTGTTAATTCATTAGGGGCCTTCTTTTTACTTTGCCTTAAGCCTATAATACATTATCAAGGGGCCTATCTATAACATAAGGGCTTAAATTGGACATAGATTTATTCAATTTATTCATCTATTTCTTAACTTATTAATTAACTAATCGAGTTAAAAATATCATTACTATTTATTATAATTCTCGTGTATGTTGATATAAGATAAGATTATTTACAAAATGCTATACATTAGCAATATTAATGATAGAGTTAATAATATATTGAATTTATAACAAATAGAAATTTTAAACAATTGATTAATATAATTTGTAGTTTTGATTAATAAATACAAAATAAGGTAAAGTTCCAAAGTTAAAATATAATTTACTGAAAAAAGATATAGCTAATAAGCTAATTAGTAATAACTTGAAAACTTAAAGTTTGATTATTGGTAATAAATAATTTCCTATCTAAAAGATTGTGTTAACTACCCTCCTATAGACAAACTGATTCTTTTTTTTAATTCAAAAAATTTATTGAAATAACCTTAAACAAACCAACTCTTCTTGTTAATCAACATTAGCAATAACTTTTCACACTAATTTACATTAAAAAAGTGGGGTAATATAAATAGTTTCTTCTTTGATTAACATAATGTAAAGGCGTGATTTCATTTTACATAATATAAATAAACAAAGAAAAAGTAAAATATTATAAAAGTTCTGGAGGCAAACATCAATTTGGTGTACAATTAAATATATAACAAAAGATAATACAACTCTTCTAAGACTTTTAAAGGAAAGAATAAGTGTGTAACTCAAAAATTTTGCAAGCTTTAATGTATAAAGAAAGATTACTAAAAATATTTGTATCAATCTACTACCTGCTCTTGAAAAATAGTCCAACACTAAAAATATCATAAAAGCTCTAAGAATAAACATAAGATGCACATGATTTTTTCTTTTTTCTTGTTAGTCTTAGAATATATAAATCTTAATTTAGGTAAAGCTTCATTTTGTCTTTTATTTTTTGACATGTATTATAATAAATGAAAGTTCTTTTTTATAATGTTGGAGGATTAGGTCCTTTATTTTACTTAAACATAAGGGATTGACTACACTAACATCACTTTGGCATTGTTATTCTTGCTAAGGCCTGAATTATTAGTTTGAAAGCTTGTAAGATAATAGAAAAGGCATGCTTTACTTTTTATTATGCATGTCGAGTCTTCTGGCTTGTCAGGAAGAATTTGGCTCATTTTGAGAGATAGAGATTTATAATTGCTAGAAATCAATGCTTCTTACCAACATATCTCTGTAGAAGTTATAGCTTCAAGCAAAAAACTTTGGCTGCTTACTATGATTTATACTAGTTCTTTGTTAAGCTTGCAGAAGTAGTTATGAGATTTTTCAGCATCTATTTCTAGTTGTGTTCTTAGTCCATGTTTCATCATTCAAAACTCTAATAGAGTACTACATGATGGCTCTTTAGAAATAAGGGGACATAGTTACCTAGAAATAATGATTAATAGTTTCAATCTAATCAAATTGGAGTTCATATGCATTCCTTTCACCTAATGTAATGGTAGAGAAGGAAGGCTTTCAATTTATGAATGTTTAGAACAAATATTAGCAACTCCCATTAACAACCTTTTTTCTTAAGTTAGAATCCTTCATTTAGTCATTATATACTCAAATTATTGTCCCATTTTATTAGATTTAGATGAACAACTCTTTATTCCATGCAATAATATATTTAAATTTAGAGCAGATTGGTAAAATTTCCTAAGTTATAAGAAAATTATTAGGGATGTTCTATCAAATAATTCTTTAGACTTTACATTTGTATTTTAGGAAATAGGGTTAGATTTGATGAGGTGGAGCATAGATGTTTTTGGTACTATTTAAGGAAAAATATAAATTGAATGATATACATAAAGCTTTGACGAAGAAACTAAATAATATTTGGAAGCAACATTTGGAAACATGTTTATTTTGCAAGTATGTTGGCAGTGTTTTTTTTAATTGTCCTCCTAACAAATCTTCTTCCTTTTTGGAAAAAAAAAACTAGAAGCCAAGGATGTATTTCTTAAAGGAGTTAAATAGAGAGTGGGAGATGGCAAGCTAGTATGGTTTTTAACAAACAATTGGCAAACTTTAGCCCTTCTAATAAGCTCTACCCTACAAGACATCGGTAGGAAAAAAGATAAAATGTTGAATTTGAATGGGAACTTACTTCAGCATATTGACCATAATACTTTCCTACCACTGTATAATAGAAATTATAAGTTACACATTCATGCTTAATATTGATAGAGCTAATGCCCCAATTTAATTATTCAACAACAAAAGAAGTTAGAATTTCTTTCTTGGACAAAGAAGCTACCACATGCATGGGTAAAAGGTTTGTTTAGTCCAGTTTACACCTCCTTACTCAAAATGACCACTCACTCTTTTTGCATTTAGCACGAGGTATTCACCATCGAGCAATTCATCGTTCATTAATCACTCTTATATGGTCTATTGGAACATTGTTGAACAACTATATAAGCATCACAATGTAGCTAAGCTTTTAGGATTTTGTACTATGGTCTTATGGTTTATTTTCTGAGCATAGGAGAAAAGGGGAGGAAGTGAAAGAAAAAACGAAGTCTTTCCATTTTTGTTCTTGTTTCCATAAGGGTATGGATTTTCTATGATGTAGTGGAAATCGGGCAAGCGATCATCGTATAATGTCAAAAATACCACTAAACAATAAGCGCAAAAACAACCCATTTTAGGTTTTTGCTATTATCTACTTAATATTTTCCTCTATAATTTAAAAAGTAACGTGTTTTCTTTAATAAATGCAATAAGGAACAGGAGGTTGATATTGATGATGAATTATCATTTGAAGTAAAGAATATAAATGTGAATATTCAGATATCTGGGGATGTCAAACGTACTAAAGTGTTTCAAATCAAATTATGTCTTCGGTGGAGGTTTTTACAAAGTTTATGAGGGTTACTTTTTAAAAAAAATAAAAGAAATTGTATTAATAATAGCAAAAGCTACAAAACATCATTACAATAATTCACTGAATCAGTCAATAAATTCAGGATCCTCTAATAATTACAAAGGTAGAGGACATCAATTGATTATAGCATCCTATAGTGTTTCAATCCTTGGCTAAGTGTCATTTAACCCTTCTATATTTCATATTAGAATGGTCATTTAAGGGGAATACCTCTTCTTTTGGTTTTCCTCCTAGTTAATCATCTTTTGGATTTAGAGGAACTCTCACAAAACCTTTCTGATATCTTAACAAGTTAACAAGTTTGCCATTGTCTGGTTGTAGTAGCAACAGGTTGATTGGTGAATCATTATCTAGTAAACCAAATTCATCTTCCATCGCTTCGTCCACTGATTGTGCATCGGCTTCCATCTGACAATTCACCTTCAATTGGTAGGTGTTTTCAACAGTCCTTAAGATATTTGATTCCTCCCTATTAGCTCATGTTTGTTCCATATTTTCTACCGTCGATAGACTAACAATACCAGAAGGTTGAATAATCTTAACTATTTTTCACAGGTATACTACTCAATTCACTTAGCTTATTACCTCTCTTAATTTGTTGCACATCCAAATTATCAACCCATTTCCAGGTGACTTTGCATTTTCCTCTATAGATCATCCAACTACCTTAAGTCTGTCCCCTTTTAAAATCTCAAAAGTTAATGTCCCTATAAGTTCATTATAACTCCTTGTTTTGAAAAGGTTTCTAATATGTTGCCAACTTTTCTTCCCCAAATTGGGCTTCCATGGATAGGAAATTGGCACATCAAGTTTTGTCAGTTCACCATCATCACCTAGCTTCATAATAAGAAGTTGATCAAGCAACACAATCTGTTTTAACCTCAACACAAATTTTTGCAAAACATATGTATTCCATATTCGCTATTTAGGTGTCCATACATATAGGGTTCCTAAGTGAACTACCTAGGAAACTTAATCCTTCAATCGTACAGAATTCAAGAGGAATGCTGTGGAAGTTAACCCACAACAGAAAAGCATCGACATTTCCCTATCAAAATTAGTACCTGGCTTTCATTTTTGGATGAATATAGTCTAGCCACTAATGTGTCAGGGACCTTGCTCGATGATCTCGTTAAGATTATTCTCGGTTGAGAACTTGAATAGGCAGGAGTCATTGTAACTCCCCCACTACCATAAAGTACAAATAGGAACACCCTGAGGACATTCCAGTACATAACCTATGATAATGGTGCGCTACATTCAATTCACAACATTCACTTAACATGGCATCATCATTCTTTATTTTCTTATAAGACATCATAATGAAAAACACCATATTTTAAAACCCAAATTTCTCCTTTCATTTCATAAAACCAAATATTTACATTGACAGTTTTCACTATCGTCCGAATATGAACATCATCATATCCTAATACAAAATACACTATATGAAAGAGGAAATACACAAAAAGATCTATCTAATCTTCCAATCTCAACTGACCGACCTTTGAGCCATTTCTTCTTTTTCCCCAAAAGTACAAGACTATACTTCTTATAGCATCTCTTAGTAGCTAAAGTCGTCTCTCGGTCTTGAAAAATCAATGTTACAATTTTTGTGAGTTTTGCGAACTCAATGAGGTAACCATCATCAATGGTTCACTCAATTCATGCAACACATCACACATATAACATATAATTCACATCTTTGCATTTTGCATAAATTATCACACATCACATTCTCACTTAAGGGTAAGACAATTTTGCATTTCAAACAATCAAACATACTTATTAAAATGTATATGAAATGCTCATGTGACTCTTTTTCCAATTGTTACGTTATTATGATCGAGTGCCTAAACTGTCCCGTATCCATTGTAGATACCGGACTCATTTATACTGTCCCTTATCTGTTGGGAATATAGGGCTCATTTTACATAGTGAGCCTTTATCTCTTAATCACATGTGGAGCTTTAAGCTCGTTTTCGATAGCTAATCAAGCCACAACTCTCATTATCTGATCATGCACTCATGTATAGAACGCATCCCTCATAATCAATCAATCATGTCAATAAGCATTTAGTTTGTCACATTCACATACAAGTAGTACTTCAATATCATATTCGTGCATCAAGTCTTGGACATTCATTGTCCAGCATCAACATAATCAAATCACATTCATATCATCATTCAAAACATATTCTAAAGCAACAATTAATTGCGTGAAATCGTCTAGGTTGTTGGCCCCCGAATTTTTTTCTTGTTGAGTTAAGCATGATTTAAATTAATTATGAGGTCTTGATACATTAATTATTTTTGGAGTTATTTATTATGTTAAGGTTAGTAAGATTTTATTGTATGGGTTAATTGAATTAAGGTAGTAAGATAGTATGACGGGCATTTTTGGAAGATCACTTAGAATTAAAAGTTATAAGGCATAAATGAAAGGGCAAAATGGACATTGCACACTCATTAAGGGTAGGATTGGAAGATGAAAATGTGGTCTTGCATTTGAGAGAAGGAAAAACGTGAATTGAGGGAGAGAAGAAGAGAATAACGAAAAGAAGAGAGAAAGAAGTAAGAGTGTCGTGGAGAAGAGAGAAAAGAAGACAAAACAAGTTAGGGTTCATCTTTTCTAAGCTTTCTAGAGAGATTTTGAGGTTGTTCAAGAAGAGAAAAAGAAAGAGGAAGAGAGGAGCTTTCTTTAGAGCCAAGAAACTCATTATTTGGTGAAGATTCAAGGTAAGTACATTATGAATCCTTTGGATTTTTGGAAAGGTTTTAGTTCAAGAAGTTTAGAAACTGCATGGGTTTAAACTTTCTAGGATCAATTTTAGTGAATATGTCTTATGGGTTCTCCAATTTGTAATCTTATTGAATAGGAAATTTTGCCATTGATGAAGGAAATCAAGAGAGGCAAGAGGAGCAAGAGTAGAGGCATCTTTGAGCAGTCTATAAGCAAGGAAATCAAGGTGGGTTTCATATTTATAATTGAGTAATGAGCCATGACTATCTTTTCAAATTTAAGAGCATTAAATGATTTTAATTGTTTTATGAACATTTCATTATTGCTCTTTGAATGATTGAGAAAATTATTATATGTTTACTATATGAATTTCTGTTAATGAATTGTGAAATGATTTTCGAAATATTTCATGATCATGAAAAACATGTTTTTGGAAATATTTTGGGCAACATGTTTACAAGTTGTGAAATGCATGAATATGTGGATTTGATTTAGTCCATTCTGTATGTCAAGTAAACTTCGACTAAAGGCTTCTCCCGCCTGCCCGCTAGTGGCATGGAGCTCCTTCACGAACTCCCCTAAGTTCACGGCTACGCAAAATCATTATGTGGGATTGCAATAGTACGTTCTGTTCACGGCTACACAAAACTATTTTATGGAACTGTGTTAGTACGTTATGTTCATGGAACTACCCAAACCATTATGATGTGCTTACATGTGTTGACAAGTTTGATGAATGCATGATTTATGTTGCTTATGAATTGTTTGATAAATGAGAATTTGGAAAAATATGTGCTATATGATTCAATGTGAATTTTTACAATGGAAATGAATATTTCAATGGTTTTTGCTTGTTACCGATTATAAAACTGTGACCCACGAGCTTTTAAGCTCACCCCCCGTTCCTCCCATCTTCAGGTGATGAGAAAGAGATCGAGTGATCAAGCATAAAGGCATTCCTCTGAATTCTGCTTATTTTGTATTTTAAGCTAATTTTTGTAAAGCAAGGCTTTAGATGCATTTCGAGAATTATTGGGTTATGTATCTTTTGTATTTTGGATTTTGATACCGATGATGTAATATGGCTTGAAATGCTATTAAAGCTTTGTAAAACTCTCCCTTTGAGGGTATTGAAATATGAATTTGTATATGGATGTGGTTGAGTTGAAATTAGGTATGCTTAAGGAAGTTATCGATTTGAGATGATAGATTTCGAATACGAATTATTGTTATAAATATCAGTGAGATGTGTTACGGAAAAACCATGTTGTACATTCCATTTTCAAGTCTTTCATAAGGGTAAAAATTGTGTTCTGACTTCAGGGAAAAAACTATATTAATCTAGGTTGAATTGGACAAAGTTGTCTTCTTGGAAGTTGTAGCTTATCTTTCTAGCTTTCCAACGATATATAGTATGAAATTTTTGGGTATCGGAGTTCAGAGATATGTTCTTTATAAGTTGGTGATGCTGCATAGGATGTATATACAGGACAGGTGTAGTAAATGATGAGAATTAGTTGTAGTTATGAATCAAATGAGTTGATATTAGAGAGTTTAATGAAACAAAGTTGGTAGTTGAATTGATATGAAGTGATATCGCACTAGAAGAATTGAATTTGGAAAGATTACGAGTGAAAGTGATGTTAGAATAGATACAGGAAACATTGGAGATGCTTTGGAGGGAGTTTTGTCTCACCTATGTCTGTTAGACGAACTTTCTTGGGTCTGAAAATGTCCCCAGCCTCGTCTATGTCCGTTAAACGGACCTTCACAGAGTTGGAAGACACTCCAGACCTTGTGTATGTCCGTTAGGTGGAGGTGTATGTCCATTTTTGACCCTCTAAATGGCAAAATCTCTCTTCAAAGTCCCACAAAAGTTGTAGATCTAAAAGTTCTCTTCGAAACCGTCCTAAAACAACCTCAATCCGATAACTCTAGTGAAAGTTATGTCAATTGTCCCAAAACAAGTACAATATGATTAAGGACATATTCATGTTTGTTTTGTTTGGCCATAACTTCATCATCTGACCTCCAAATGAAGTGATTCTTGAACCAATAGATTCCTAACACATTTTTCTATCCATAACTGCACTCATTCTAACCCCTTTATGAAGATCATTCTACCTCAACATCATCTCTATAATAGTATATGAATTATTACCCATCATACATTTACAAGAGCAAGACATTTACATAGGCTTTTCATCATCCACGATGCACATATAAAAACTCATATAATCAACTCATCAATCTTACATTTCTCATCATTCTAGTTTCATTTAAAAATACCCATGAAGATTAACAAGCTACTTACTTAATTTAGCTCCAAAATCTTCAAAATCTCACTCAACCCTGGCTTCACGCACAACCTACGATCACCATCTTTAAGGTTGGAAGGTTTGGGTTTTCTTATGGAAATGAAGAAGGTGACATGGTGGGAGTAGCAAGTGAAAGATTAGGGAGCTAGGTTCAATTTTGGTGGAGTTTGTCAACAAAATGAAATAAAGAAGATGAAGAAGCTCGAAGATAATTGAGAAAGTCACGTAGAAGAGAAGAAAAGAGTAAAATGAAAGACATTAGAGTGTCTTGCAAAGAGGAACAACGCGAGAGAGAGGAGTGGTGACTGGCAGTGACACTTGTCACTGCCACTTGTCACCTCCCTATGGTCCCATTTGGACCCTTATTAATAACTAGTCTATTTGTCTCTAATTTATAATCCAATTGTCTCCCTATTTTCGATGACATTTGTTAATAAATCCTAAAGTCATTTATCAAAATTTTCATTTCCATTTTACAGTTAATTCTACTGCCATTTATCATTTATCTTGCCACTTGGTATTTTTCTTAGTCCAAAAACTATCCAAATTTTCAGAAATTATCCTAAAATTCACCAATAATTGTAAATCACTAAATACACTCTCTAAATTAGTTTTCAACATATAAAAATCACAATTCTCAATATAATCATATTTATAAACAATTATATCCGGAAATTATCAATGAATGCATGTATAATTATTTTCATGTGCAAAAATTCAATATTCACGTGTATATGCATATCATATAACGCATGAGCATGAAATGCATTTTCTAATCTCTTAATAATCTCTCATATATATATTGCTCTAGCCTCAATGTGGGTAATGGGATGTTACAGTTGTCCTCCATCAACATTACTTTCTCAAAACAACTCTTACCCCATCTAGCCATGGCTCAAGCTTGCACAAATGGAAAAACAAGCCTCTTGTTCCAGAATACAACCACCAAAGCAGTAGACCAAATATTGGCTCTAGCTTCTAAAAGATCAATAGGAGGTATAAGGGTACCCTCTTTTATGACATTCTAAAAATGTTTGAGCTCTCCCTTTTTACATTGGATCTAGGTTTATTTTTCTAAGCACCTGCATTTTCATTGACACCAGTCGTGGCCTTCATCTTATTATCTGTTAAAGAAGAGTTCTCCCCTGTCTTTGTTGACTTCGGTGAACTTATAAAAGGAGGGAAGTCGACCAAGTTCAAGTTAAAGGAGAAGACACCCCCTCCTCCATTTTCCAGGCCTTCAAAAGGCTTAGTCTGTGAAGCAAAGTCAGTAGCTAAGGATCCAAGAATACTGTTGAAGGTTGGAGCTTAGCAGAGGTGAGGAAGAAGATTTCAAGAAAAGGGATTTGTTGAGGGCAAGAAGGTAAAACTGCTAGAGAGAAGGCAGAGAAAAGTTTCATTGAGAGAGAAAATGCCCCTAGGTTCCTTTACAAATGTTCAAGTTTACGAGGGTTACTTTAGAAAGACATAAAGAGGTAAACATATATTACATGCATATTGTGGTTCGTTTCTGTAATCAATATTGAGAGTTGAATCTGGTTGCTTAGATTTTGTCTATCAGACAACTTGATCCATAAGGTGTTCAAGGGTTCAATGAGTTTGTAGGTGAAGTTATGGACATTAAGTTTAGCAGATCTGTTGAATTAATTGGATATTGTGCTGAGGCAGGTGACATACTATTGTTTATATAAGTATAATGACATCAGGACCTCTGCAAAATCATTTGCATGGTATGTAAGTTTGTAATGTATCATTAGTAATTTGATTAATTACACTCCATTCCACCTTGCAACTAATTACTACACCAACTGTCTTTCTCGAGTCTTTTTTTTTAATAGATTTTCAACATTTTACCTAGAGAAGGCTACCATACTATCCTAAGCTATCTAATTTTAGTTTGGATAAGATAGGCCTAAACAGTGAAAAGACTCACATTTCAACAAGGGTTATGGACGCGTATGGTTGTGTTCGCCAGAGTGTTCCAGAAAGCTAACGTATAAGTCAGATGTTTACAGTTTTGGAGTGGTTTCTTTGAGCTCATTACTAGTAGGAAAGCTTTGAGTTGAACAAAACCTAGAAAGGATTCAATTAACTGGGTAAGAAAGTGTTCCTCTGTATCTTTTTTTTTTTTATTTATGCTAAGGCCTTTATTGCCATTGCTAAGTAAGATGTTAACATCATCATATTTACATTTTGTATGTATTCTATGTTTACTAGCTACCTTTGAAGTAAAAATTTGTATTAAGTACATGTGTATATTGAACAATTTAAACAAGCAAGACCTTGTGAAAGAGTAGAAGACTTTCCTCTAACGACTGAAACTACGATTAAATGTCAATACCATCCCGAAAAGGTTGTACCAAGCTCTTGCATTTTCTCAATCTTGTCTTCTACAGAACCCTAAAGTTCAATCCTATATATGTGACGTGATTCAACTCTAAAGGTTTGGTCGGGTTAACCAACCCAATATTTGAAATATCTAATTCAAACCATATTTTAGTTCTTATCTCATTATTTCTTTAATAATTGTGAAGATATTGGAAAGTATCACTGTGAATATAATTGCTTATGGAGTTTGTCACACGTTAAGATCTAAGTTAGTGACAATACATAAAAATTCATTGTCATATGCATGGCACGTGCCTGAACATTTCGCGCCAAAATCCATAAGTCGTTAAAAACCAAACTAACCAACCAAAGAATGGCCTACCTCTCTGCGCTTCCATAATCAACACCACTTCAAGAAAAGATCAACACCACTTCAAGAAAAGAAACCTTCATTTCTCTGAAAATGCAACAGAGGCCAACAAGCTCTTGTCGAGCACCTGAAGACCAGTGGAAGATCAACGTCAAACAAAAACCCGAACTGGCCCCATTAAGGACCGTGGATGACTCGTCCGACCACCTTCCAGTCTACTCCCGTAGACCTGCCCTTCCACGGTCAAGATCATTAGGATCTGAGAAATTGATTCACTTGATTCCGCTCATAGTCTTTTTCTGCTTCTTCATTCTCTGGTGGTGCTCTTATCCAGGTACCTTCTTCTTTTCTACTCTTTTGTTTGATTAACTTCTTGTTATCGCTGTTATTTGGGCCATATATATAGATATATATATATATATATATATATATATATTGTTTTTTTAAATAGTTTAGGAGCAGGCAAAAGGGATTACGGGGAATTACTTATTCTTTAATCTGTTCTTTTGTTTTCTTTTTGTTTCATTTCTGTGTGAATTTTCTCGATTCAATCAATGCATGGAAAGTTAGTCTATTACTTCGTCTGAAATGATCTTGGAAAGATACCATTATAGTGATTTTTTTTCTTATTACAATTGCTTAGCTAATTGAGTCTGTAATCTCCATTGTTGTGCTCTGAATTCAGTGAAAGTTGAGACCAAGGACGGAAGAATCTTAGCAATACATCGAATTGAGAAGCCGCAGAATCTTACTGCTAATGTTGTTGAGCTTGCTGTGTTGGCATCTGCTACGTCTCCAATTCCATCAGCTACAGAAGTTCATGAAAACAATTACAGCAACATAACTGAAGTAAATCTGGCGCCAGCATACAAAGATAAATCATGAAACATTTGGCCTTTATAAGTGAAAAGTTTAGGAATGAGAAACTTCAGTCTACATTTACGTTAACTTCTAGTACAGAATCATAGTTGTTTGTTTCATGTAAATAATGTACTACAGAATGATCCTCTTCTCTGTTGACAGAGCAGGAAGCTAAGAGAAAAACGTGTGTAACTTCAATTTGTGGCATTGACTAAATAACAAATTGAAGCCGAGTCCTGAACAATATATGCTTTTGACTAAATGCGGCTTCTGGGGTTTTACTGGTGTGGGAAATCTAATAGGAATTGTCCTTTGAGCTGTATTCCTTAATGGCACAGATGATTTTCTTCATTTATGCCTGGGATACTTGTGGGAAGAAGATTGGATTAGAGAAAAGCCAACCAAAATGGGATCCTACTGCTGCTGCAATTCACTGATTTCACCCCCTCGGCAGCTCCCTACCCATAAGTACATAGTTGAAGGTTTGTTTGATGGAAGAACTCTGCAACAGTCTCTTCTTGGTGACTGCAAAAAAGTAAATTGTGATTTTGGGAACATGAAACAATGATCCTATTCACTTGAATCCGTTACCTTTTGCCATCGGTGAACATCAGGTTTCTTCAACACCACAATAGAATTAATCTTTTCGGGTGAGTCCATTTTCCACCGGCAAACAGGGGAACCAGTATTGTAACGATGGTAGATTCCCATAGTTTGCTTTCTTGCTCTATCATATCTATTAGCGTACATGTAAAAGATGAAGGGTTTGGAACATGGATGCTTGGTGACAGGTCTTGTGTTGAATGCATATGCAGTGTAATCAGCTCTTTTGTACCAATTAAGAAAGGTTCTTGAGGGCATCTCAAGCTCTCTAGGCGAGATTACCCCTCTCCAGACTTGAACAACAAAGCCCCATGACACAGATATGGACCAATATCTTGTGGTGTCATAGCAGATAGACTGTTGCATCACGCTTGCTGAGTCTAAATTCACGGACTTGAACAAATGTTGGAGGCCTCTGGCTCGGTTCATACGTGGGAAAATTGGTTGCACCACATCAAGATGGTGAAGAGATGCCAGAGGAGTCACAGGATGGGCTGACAATAGTCCTAAAAGATCTCCATAAACATCGTACTGCATAAGCACCATAAATAAATCACTAGTACTTAGGTTTGCTAAAAAAATGAAAAAAAGAAGCATAGGCTTGATATTAGTGAGGAAAATATTCAACAACGATTGCTTTTGCTGACAGTTTTAGATGACATGACATAAATATGACATTTAAACTTCTCTTTGAATAAAAGCTAATAGATCACCATGTAAGGAAGTAATTAGACATCAAATCAGCTAATTTTTCAGGTAAATCGATAAGAAATAAGGATTTAGGGTTAAGAATCCTATTAATACTTTCATTTTTGGTTTTCCTTAATTCATTAGGGCCTCCATATATGCTGAAGATGTATATGTATTACCTGATGGAACCCAGCTTCTCTTGAAAGTGGCACTCCAAGCTCAGCCATGCAAGCCTGCATTCTATCATCACTACCATACAACCCTGGATATCTTTGAATGCACCTATCTTGCATTTTTGCCAACTCTTTTGCCAATGGATAGCTTATAGCAAATCCACCACCTCCATAAGCCATCGCATAAGAGAAGTAAATGTTTTGAAGGTGACTCTCTGAAGAGCTACCCACATAATAGAACTGCCTGTGATCATATTTAGACAGTATTCTTACCACATTATCCACAATAAATACTGTGTCATCATCTCCCATCACAAACCACCTCACGTCCTTCAGTCCTAGCTTCAATGTCTCCGAAACCACCCTCGAAATCCTTAAGGCTGAACGGTGACCTTGCCGGTTCGAGTACTTAAACTTGGACGTGTCTGCAGAAACCCTAATCTCAGGCAAATCTTCGTTCTTTCTAACCCTTACCCTTCTGTCCATCCAAACTATTCCTCTTGTCTCCTTAGGTCTCCACCATACTTTGACATACTCTTTTCTCTTTTCCCACAAATCCACCGAAGCAGCGATCCCAAAAACGATATGCTTCAGCTCAGTGTCGCTCTTCTCCGGATTTTTCAGGAGAGATATACTGGTTTGCGAAGTTTCTGAATGTCCATTCTCTTCATTGGCGTGGAATGTTGAGGACAAGTTGGTGAGAAAATCGAGGTGTTCTTCAGGCATAGGGCAATGGTGATCATTGCTTGAGATGAAACGTGACGAGTAGACAAGGTAAAGCGTGGCCGTGATGAGGAAGAACAAAACAAGGGCATTTCTGGAAACAAGTGCATGTTGAAACATACGTTGGGGCGTAGTGGACATGTTTTGCCTTCCCTGAAAAGATCGTTGTGGTGTGGCTGGCGGTGTTCTTGCGGCTGCTTACTGTCATCACATGAACGGTTATGGTGTGTTTCTTAATTCTCTTCTGTTTTCTCTTTTTCTTTGCCCCAATTCGAAGAGGTGGAGGAAATGGAGAAGGAGAGGAGATTGGACTGAGACTTCTTCGGATCTAAACGAGAAACGAGAGCTAGAGATGTGTCCATTTATGACCCCAAAAAAAAAGAAAAGGGAAGATGTGTCGTCTAATCTCTTTTGCGTTTGTTTTTTCTTTATGGAATGACGAAGTTAAATGCGCCAATTTCTCGCTGGATTAAGAAAGTTTTAAGAACACATATATAATTAATGACTTAATCATGTAATTAATTTCCAAACACCAAACGAGCTTGCTCATGATGAATAAAATGAACAATTAGAATTAGCATTTCATGCCAAGGAATCTTCTCCAATGGTTGATTGAGTCTATTGGTAAGACGAGGGACTTATTCTCCCTATAACAGTGACTCGAGGTGACTCATTTCAAGAAGAGGAGCCAGTACACAAGGAGTCCAGATCCTTGTTCAATATTATGGTATTTTATTGTGTCCAATAAATCTCAGTCATTTATTTATGTGAGTCCCGCGTGGGTCCCGCAAAATGAATGATTGAGATTTCATGAGAGAGAATAAGACAGAGTAATATTGGACAAAGGATCTTGTCTCGCGCACAAGTTGGTTCAAATATTACACTTTACAAATATAGAGAAACTTTTTAAAGTGAAGTCCAATTACAATTAAGTAAGGACAACTTTGAGTTAGGATTTATATTTACGTTAGGGATTACATAACTAGTATTTACTAAATAGCATGTTAATTCCAATCTTCAATTTGATCAGTATAGTAATTTTGTGTTTGAATTTAAAAATTAAAATTTTATTTTATCTAAATAATTATGATTAATATCTTAACACTTTTATTAGTAATATTGACAACAATTGTCTTGCAATTTAAATGTAGAACTTTTTTTTTGAGTAAATCAGAACTTTATAAAGAATAAAAAAGCTATGTACAAGCAAGAGATACCATAGGTAATCTCTTAACACGCAAAAAACAAAATGGCATGCATTTAACTACCCTACCATCAATTGCCTCTACTAAGACCTGCAAGATAGACTTAACCGATATTCTACCAGAACAGAAGGTGACAAGAACAAGCTAAAACCAAGTACTGCAAATGCCCAGTTATACACCAAGCAAAAAAACAACATCAAAAAACTGCATTCTATCAGCATAAGCCCACAATACACTAGCTAAACTACAGTCCAATCAAGTAGACGAGCACGACATCATCAAAACTTGCTAATCTGTATTCAATGTCTCAGTTAACTCCAGTAGCAGCTTCTATAGGCAATGGTTTACTGTGCATAAACCTTTGCTTATCAAAGCTCCATAGGATCCGAATTGCATTTGGATCGTCGTCGAAGCCCTTGAAAATGTTGTCATCCAAGAGGATTCTTCCATGGGGAAGTGAGGCCCCCTAGTTGAATAGTAATATGCATCACAAAGTTAGTGCAAAATAGATCTAATTACCTCTCTCTATGTGTGTAGGCTGAGATGCTCCAAAACTTGAAAGATTATCCTAACTTGTAAGTTCTTTACCTCCATGGCTACATCCTTGAAGGTTCTTGAATTCCTTTCGGTCCAAATGTGGTAAACTATTGTGGAAAGAAGTATAGGGAACAAGGGGGACTGCGGGGGTGTTTGGTGGAACCAAGTAAGGATAGAAGGAAGGCTTGAAGAGTTGGGGTTAGTGATTTGGAAGTGGGTGAAGCAATGGTCCCACACAGAATTAGAGAAAGGACAGTTAAAAAACAAATGCTCATTGGATTCCATGTCCGACATACACAGGGAACAATGGTTGGGAGTATATAGAAAGTGAAGTTTATCCCTTATTTGGAGTTTTTTTAAGACTGCTAGCCAAAGAATGAATGAACACCGTGGACTGTTATTTTTGAACCAGACCAGGTTATACCAAGGTACATGTTGGGTTGAGGGTCTCAAGAATTTGTAAGTTGAACCATTGGTATAAGTCTTTGAAGAGCTAGGAAGCCATTCCAAATAATTCGGAGAACTAGTCGATTGATATTGAATGGGTTCAAAATCAATTATGAGTTCCATAGGAAAATCCTGCCACCTCTGCACATTATTAGTATTGAGATCAGAAACCTTGGCTGTCATAGGTAAGCCTGATCCATTTATCTCTATATGAGAGAAGAAGTTTCGTAGGATTCCCCTTAGATGTCAAGGATCTTGCCATAAGAGAGTAGACTACCTATTACCTATCCTAAATCTGAATTGATTCCCTAATTTGTCCCTTACACTTAAAATTTTCCTCCAACTTCAGGAACAATTATTAGTAGGTTGTGCACTCTAAAAAATTTTCCGTCTTAAAATAATCGTATACATCCATCTAACCCACATGACCTCTCTATCATAGAAAAGTAACCAAATCCTCTTCCCTAACAACATGAGGTTCCAGGTTGGCAAATGCTTAATCCCTAACACCACCCCCCCCCTCCCCTCCTTTTTGGATTTAGTAAGGTCACTCTATTTAACTTTGGATTGATGGTGACTATCCACCCTCCCAGCCCATAGAAAATTCTTGAGTTTAGATTCAAGTTCCTAGAGGACAGAAGACGTGAGAATAAAGTGAGAGGCCTAATACACCTAGAATGAAGAAAGAACAGAACTCACTAGTTGAAGTCTACCAGGATAAGAAAGGCTTTTATGGGTCCATTTGTTAACTCTCGCATCAATCTTATCCAATAAAGATAATCATTCTCTCCTCGAAAGCCTACCTGTAATGAGGGGAACACCTAGATACTTTATGGGTAGGGAACCTTTCCTAAGGCCAGACAGTTGGGCCATCTGGTTTTCCAAGTGAGCCATGTCATGAGAAAGGAAAAACTGACTTTTGGACCTATTCATATCCAATCCTGAAAATTAAGAGGAGTGTAGGCAATTGAGCAAAACTAGAGAAGAACTGTTGTCAGCATGACAGAACAATAATAGGTCATCTGCAAACAGGAGATGGGTGAGTTTAAGAGTTTTGCATCTCTAGTGGTATTTGAAGGAAGGATTTCTAACTATGCAGTCATTCAAGCTCCTAGAAAAAACTTCCATACAAATAATGAAGAGGAAAGGGGATAACGGGTCTCCTTGTCTAAGCCCAGATTTTCCTTTGAAGAATTTGGAAGGCGATCCATTGATCAAAATGGCATACGAAGGCGATGAAATGCACTCGTGGATCCAAGCTATGAACCTAGGAGGAAGGCCTATAGCTTCTAAGGAATTGATGAGGAAATCCCAATGGATGGAGTCATAAGCTTTTTGGAGGTTGATTTTAAAGGCACATCTCTTTCGACCATTAGAAAGGTGGTAGTTTTTGAAAATATCTTGGGCTAGCAAGATGTTATCACCAATTCTCTTATCCTTAACGAAACCACTTTGGTTAGGACTAATAATGTAAGGAAGAATTTCTCTAAGCCTATTTGCGATAATCTTAGCAATCACTTTGTACGGCATGTTACAACTCGAGATAGGCCTATAATCTACCACTGTGGAAGGGTGAGCTTTTTTAGGGATAAGTGTGATAAAGGTAGAGTTAAGCTCTTTAAGAAGTTTACCATGCTGAAAAAAATCTTGGATAGCCTTAGTAATGTCCTCCCCAATAATGTGCCAATTTTGTTTAAAGAAAAAACTATTGAAACTATCCGGGCCAGGTGCCTTATTCGGATTGAAATGTAGAACTTTTGTTACTATAATATGTTAACACTATTTATTTTTTGATCAAAAAAAGAGCAAAACAATAGCACTAGGCTACCAGTCGAGGGACGAAATCCCCATAATATCTTCCAATATAATACTCAGACAGCCCATTGGAGGTGATTGGAAAAAAGACGCCAACGTCAAAAGACGTTGCATAGTTGGCTAACCAGTCGCAAGTCTGTTGCCGTCGTGAATACGTGTCGAATCTTTACGGTCCATTCTTTAGCCAGCAACTGTTGAATTCCCAACACCAATGTATTGCGTTCTTGTCGTCGGTTTCCCAAAGAAGAGAGAATATTAATGACTACTAGGGAATTGATCTCCAATTCTACGCGCTTGTACCCGATGTCCCAAGCAAGAGTCAAACCCGAAAACACCCCTTATAACTCTACACCCACGGATGTTACAGAAACCAATATTATGAACAAACCCTCCTAACCAAGTACGATGCCTATCCCGCAACGCTCTACCTGCTAATGTTGGATCGGAAAAAGAAAGCATGCCATATTTGGAGAACTAGTAGATTTTAAAACTTTTTAGAAATCTTATTTGCAGCGGAAGCAATATATCCAAATCATCATGTCAATCTATACATGATATGGTATAAGGATAATAATAA
>JAOTAX010000197.1:9364727-9379349 GCA_025629825.1 Erythroxylum guanchezii
ATAATAATAATAATAATAATAATAATAATAATAATAATAATAATAAGATAATTAATTTGGTATAATAAAATTAATAAAATTAAAAATTTAAAGTAGAAAATTTATAACAATAATTAATAATAATAATAATAATAATAAATATTATTATTATTAACAATAAATAATAATAATAATAATAATAATAATAAATTAATAATAATATAAATATAAATATAAATATAAACAAATAAATAAAATTTTAAATAATAATAATAGTAATAATAATAATAATGATGATGATGATGATGATGATGATGATGATGATAATAATAATAATAATATTAATAAATAAATAAATAAATAAAATTAATTAATAATAAAATTAATAAAATTAATATAATAATAATAATAATAATAATAATAATAATAATAATAAACCAAACATATTTTTGTTTTCAGTTTTTATTAGAAATCTCAACCAAACAGGTTTTTGTTTTCAGTTTTATATTACAAATCTCAACCAAATAGGTTTTCATTTTTTTAGAAAAAAAACAGAAACTAAAAACAGAAAACAGAAACCAAAAATAACAGCAAAAAAATAAAAGTAGAACCAAACAGCCCCAGTTTTTCACTTTCTGTACGTAATATGTCTGAATTTCAGATTGACATCCCTACTAAGAATGACTACAAGTGGTTCATTAGCGAAAAAAGTCTTAAACCATGTGATTTTCTGAACTTCAATTTTGAAATATAGAAAACAATAATAGCACTAATGCAAAAGGAAGACATTCAATTAGATAAAACACTTAAAAAGTGGCATTATATTTTACAAAGAAATTAGTGACTAAATCCAGTTTGAAATGATACTTGGAAGTCACATTTTTCATGGCTCAAAATGCTTCTTTTTTTTTCACGTAGCTCGAACCTGAGCTTACTGTATATCAAGTACCAATTAATGTAAACCTACTTAGTTTTCACTATATGATCGCTGATTGATGCTGAATATATGTTCAGCATTATTTATCTGTAGATTTAAACTCGCCCCAATTAGAATATTCCCTAATAAAAGTGGGGAACAAAGCAAGTGAAAAAAGGAAGAAAAAAATGCACACGATGAATAACAGATTCTTGAGGAGAAAAAGAAGAAGAAGAAGAATGTACGTCGAGAAAAAAGAGTTACGCTTTCTTCCACAATGTATTCTCCAATTCTTCTTTTTCTTTCGAACCATATTCTTATTCACAAACTCCTTTTCATAATATTTTTAGATAAAATATGTTTTTTTTTTATATTTCAATAATGGAATATTAGGATTTACATAAATTAAGTCCAATTCATTTATATTTTTGAAAAATGTTCATTTTGATATACTGACTAATTATATTGTTTTACATCATAGACTGGTTAAACTTGAATTGATCACATAAAGTTGATGAGTCTAACATTAACGCACAGTGTGGTACGTTAATTGAATCTTTTATTATAAACGAAAAGAAAAAAATCACATGATAGCACCTTTAAAATTTAAAATCACATGATAGAAGTCTTTCTTATGCTGGTCGGCTTCAATTGGTGATTTCGGTTCTTTCTTTTTTCCAAGTGTACTGGTCTTCTCATTTTATTCTCCCCTCGTCCATTCTTAGGGATATAGAGTCTAAACTTAGGAATTTTTTGTGGGTTAGGAAGGTAGACTCTGCTTTTCATACTAAAGTTAAATGGAGAGACAACTAAATCCGTTTGGGATCATTGTCTTTACCATTTTCACCTACACCATGCTATTCCGCATAACCTCCATTCCATTTTGACTTGGTTTACAACCAGCCCCACGGCTATTCCCTCTTTTCCCATTCTTTTGTCAACAACCGTTTTCAACATTTGGACGAAATGGAACAATAGAACTTTTAAGGATGAAGCCAGGGATGTTGGGAGTGTGACCTCCAGTATAATCTTCCAAGCTATGGAAAGTCTCCACTCCATCCCAGTGAGAAGGTAATTGGTGAGGTCTTTGTTTCTTTCTCTAACTTTTTTGCAGGTCAATGGGCCAGGAAAGCACATTGGTGTGCCATCTGCTTGTCTGGAAAGTGCAACCATTCA
This sequence comes from Erythroxylum guanchezii, assembly GCA_025629825.1. Taxonomy (NCBI): domain Eukaryota; kingdom Viridiplantae; phylum Streptophyta; class Magnoliopsida; order Malpighiales; family Erythroxylaceae; genus Erythroxylum; species Erythroxylum guanchezii. The sequence continues at coordinate 9,366,799 of JAOTAX010000197.1, forward strand.
GCAGTTTTGCAGGCATTTGCACACCTTGAAGGTCACGACTCAAAAGGTGGCATCAGAATATGTAGAGCTGTGTGTGTAGATAACAAACTGCTTAAACTTGTGGTGATGTTCCTTTATTATCAGCTTGGTGTTAGAAACCTTTTAGCTTAAGTGTCTTTCCAATCTTTGTTTAGGCTTGAAAGCCAGCTTTTTGTTCTCTGGTAAGTTTATTTGTCCAATAGTGAGCTATCAAGGCATGTACCCTGAGTTTTTGAAGTTCCAAGTGGATCTTGTTTGGGACTTTAAAGTTTTGTACATTATTTTTATTTCTGTATAAAATCATCTGATTTATCAAAAAAAAAAATTAAATGTTTGTCTTTGTACATAAGAAAGCACTAAGTAACGTCATCATTATCACATTCAGTTCGAAATCACACAGTAAAGTGGGATCTGGAAAGCTCTGATATTACGCAGCCTTATCCCTACATAATAGAAAGACTGTTTCTGATAGACCTATATGCAGATATGACAGGAAAATAATGATGTAGGTTAAAAGAGTAAACAACTAAAAAATGGCATGCAAAATATTTAAGTAAATAAAATGACCACAAATACATAAAGATAATAATAATAATACTGATAAAATTACTACTAATAAGAAACTTAATAAAACGATAATAATAATAACATGTGCTTATTTCTACTTAAAGGACCACAGAGAGCAGCTAGGGAATGAGGAAAAAACATACCTGAATTGATGATCGTGAAAAACCACTACCAGTGAATGATAGTAATGTCAGTGATAGAAGCATAATGGCTTCGACAAAATAAATTTTTTGCTGCACGACGTGAGGTATTTACTAAATAACGTAGAGTTTACAATATAGTAAGTAATACTACTTTCAATATTTTCCAGCATCAATTTTAACTGCTTAAGCATGAAGTTCGGTATAGCATATTTAACGTATCATTTACATTAAATCGAAGTCGCGTAAGATGCCTAACAAAGTTGGATTAAGACCATACTTATGATGAGATATGGCTATGATTGTCTTGCACAATAAAAGCATAACATATGTAAGGTATCATTCATATTAAAGTGATGTCACACACTTTATCTTCTAAGATGCCTTGCAAATTTGGATTAAGACAACATGCGATAACGAACTATATTACTATGCTATGGGTGTCTTGGATTAGAAAAGGACAAGGGCCTAATGATTTTATTTTTGTTATAGTTGGCCTGAATCTGACAGAACTCTCTAATTTCTTGTTGTTGTTAGGTGAAACTATAACTTTCGCAGATTCCAGAGATGGGTAATGTGAGCATCATGTCCACCAAGCTCGGGCGAGGCAAGTGAGCTGAAGCTGAAGGGACCACTTAAGGCTTCGATCCACTTTCTCCCATTAAAAGAAGAGTGGGACTTCGGCCAACAGAGGTTGTCACATATGCAGCAATCGCAGTCGTGAACAGATAAGATGATTTTGCCTAAAAAGCTCTTCACGTGGCTCTCGGGCCTACCACTTTTAGGCTTTCCATATGCTTGGAATCTCACTCACTCGCACAGGAACCTCCTCCAATTCAGACGTCGAATCCCGTTTATGGTTGCAAAATATATGAAGGAAACTGTATCAAGGGGAATTTTTTAGATGACCGAAATATAAAACTTTAAATGTAACCAAGCTTAAAGACAATAGTAGAAAGATAAATCTTAAGCTATTATGTTTTTACGAATGGTATCTGTAAAGAACTATAACTGATTGAACATGGGTAACCAATATACATGGTTGAATTATTTTGGTGTATGGTCAAATAGGCCCGCATGAAGCTATTCCTTACATTACGAATCGAATGTATACTGCAAAACACTTGAAAATAGACATTACGAAAACTAATATGACAAATATCAGAAACTATACCAGCTTCCCCTCAGTCCGTTTGTTTTTAGATTAATGGTTTTTGCAATCAGCGAGACACGAATACAGCAGGAGCGTTGTCCCCCATAAGACAATGGTCGGTAGAACCTCCACTTCACGTACACCGACTGTATATATGTACTTCTCTGTTTTATTTCTTATCTTGTTGCCAACCCATTCCCATACTTCTGTTTTTCTCACCAGAAATTATTGACTGGGTTAATGCAAATACCTACGAAAGGATTGCAAACTATATCTCCTTTCTTTCAACCGCTTCCAATATGATTTCATGATGACATCGGAATAGGAGAAGAAATCGGCACGTGAGATTAGTTGTTACGGGATGGGAAGCCAAATTCCTTTCCACGATCATTCTTCCTGTTAAAGGTCCTTTCTCTTCTTTTTATCTTCTCTACGGTATGTTCTTTCTCTGTGTTTTCTGTAACTGAGGTTCGATCTTCTTCCAGCTCTTGTTTCTCTCTGGAGTGTTTTTATATATAAACCCTTCAGATTCAGCTTTGTGTTCTCAAATTGGAGTTTTGGGTTGCCTTTTTCAAGACAAAGTATCAACAGTACTCATCTGCACTTTTAAGGTGCTTGTTCATTAATTTCATCCAGTCTTTTCCACATATGCCGTTTCCCGTGGTATGCTGATTTCGTACTTCGCATATAGTACTTACTAGATTTGTCATACAGTAGTTTGTTTCTCAGTCTCTACATCTTAAAGCTTGTTAACAGCAGAGGTTGGCTTTGTTTTCATCTATTTTAGACGACCATTTGATCGATTAGTTTTCAATTTCTGCTCAACATGAGCTGCATGTTCAATTTTCCTCGTAGAAGAGTTTTTCCGCCTTTGTTTTTTCTTAGAAAGGGAAAAGTTCTCCTTTGTTAAAAATTGGAGTTGCTTATGAAATGCATCTTATCTAAATTTCTAAGTTTACTTATAAATATGTTGATGAAATTTATAAATATAGCAACTAATATGCCGATAGTTTACAGAAACAGGAAAGTTTGCTCTGGCATGTTGTTCATTGTAATCGCTCACTCTCACGGGGCAGTAAAAGGAACTTTCCATTTGTGTGGACAGCCTTAATTCAGCGAACTACCCAGGCAGGTCCTGGTCCTTATCGCGACACCAAAGTCCCCTCCTCTCATTTGCATGTCATATCGGACCAAACTACCCTAACAAATATGAGGTTGACGATCTTGGCAGCTACTAGACGGCAGCTGTCACTACTTACCCAACAGAACCAGATTAAAAAATGACCCTCTAACCCTTCCTAATCCTAACAATCGACTCCAAAAGTTCTTCTCCTTATCCCAATTAACTTTCCTGAGTTCCTTATAATATCACCTACCATGTCCTCTACTCTGGTCCATACAACTGACCCACCGTGTATTCTGATAACGACACATACGTAGATCTTTTTATATGTCTGTATACTCTAGGCTATCAATCTCATGTACATAAATATGATTATACTAATGCTTAAATGCTTATGTTTCACATACACAAACTTCTAGGTTGATTGGTACCTGACTTATTTCGATGCAGTGATGGAGACCAACAAGCCACAAAAGCAATCGCCAGGCCTGCCCACTCTGCCTAGAGACTCTCGTGGCTCACTTGAAGTGTTCAATCCCTCCACTTACTCCTCCCGACCCACTGACACAGCATTTCGTAGCAGCCCCACTTGGAAAACCTGGGTCGAACCGAGTGTCGACCCTCAACGAGACCCGTCCAAGGCCTCTTCCAACTCCGGTCGGAGTGAAGAATCTTACGTCACGTCATGGATGGCCTTCAAAGACCCTACTCCGGCCACCACCACTCAAGTTCAACCACCGGAGCCCCAAAGTGTCGGCAATGGTGGAGACAGAAGTCCGAAACTGGCCGGAGAAGCCGGCGTTGCGGCGAAAAGAGCAGCCGAATGGGGCTTAGTGCTAAAAACCGACGACGAAACGGGCAGACCGCAAGGGGTTAAGGTTAGGACCTCAGGTGGGGATGAACCGAACATTAATACAAGGCCAGGTTCATCCTCAAGAAGAAACTCCAACAACTCTGTAAGGAGCTCCGATGATGTCTCGGACGATGCTGGAAAAGAGAGAGGAGGGATTCCAAGAGTATCTGAAGACATTAAAGACGCCCTATCATCGTTCCAACAAACATTCGTTGTGTGTGATGCTACGAAACCTGACTATCCTATACTGTATGCAAGTGCAGGGTTCGTTAAAATGACAGGATACACCTCGAAAGAGGTGATAGGCAGGAACTGGTAACGTCTGTGTTAATCTCTGTTGTGTTTTTATTATTTAACGGTTAAACTGTCAAAGTGAGGAGTGGGTGACAGTTATATGTATTGTAGTCGGTTTTTACAAGGTGCTGGCACGGACGCAGAAGATGTAGCCAAAATTAGAGAGGCTTTACAGGAAGGGAAGAGTTACTGTGGAAGATTGTTGAATTACAAGAAAGATGGCACTCCTTTTTGGAACCTTCTTACCATTTCACCAATCAAGGATGAAAATGGCCAAGCTCTCAAGTTTATTGGGTTAGTTCCATTCAACTTATATATTGCTTTTCTGTTTTCCATTTACCTCTTAGTTTTAGGCCAAAAAACAAATACTGAAAGTCATTTTCTAAAAATAACTCTTCTTTGCGAATTGAATTTGGCCCACTTGGTTTCCGCCATTTGGCATTCAGTCACAAATGTTCTTTCAAGGGCAAAATAGCACCTCATCTCCATTCTAAAAACTTCGTGGAACACTGATAGCCAATGTCAATATCTTGCTAATAACAGTAACTACGAAAATTTATGCCCGATATTTATATAGGTAGAAGTAGTAGAAGCATAATTGAGTTACTGTTGATTTGGATATAAGAACAGACTACAGGATTGGCGCGGAAAAGCCTCGTGATTGCTTATTCTGTAGCTGGAAGTGTGGTTAACAAGACCATGTCGGTGACTTTTACACTGTTAGTGTAACATAGCACATGATCTTGACCAGACCAACATTGTACTAAAAACCTTCGGCTTTTTTTTTTTTTTCCTTCCTTCCCGTTTTCTTATGAGCCCAACTGGGGTTACCCACGTCCTTGTCATTTGCGGAGAGATTCAATGCTTGACATGCACGAACCCTGGACCTCTAGATGCTTTGGATATAAGGTGAAAAGGAAAAGGGAAGGAAGTGGAAGGAAATTTTTTTGGATATGAATTATTGATTGGGGGAAATAGCAATGTGACACATTAGCTGTTGTCAGTGCATTCATGTATGAAAGTTTTTCTGTCTGATGACTTGGCAGAATGCTAGTGGAGGTTAGCAAGCACACTGAGGGGTCCAAAGATAAGATGGTGCGGCCCAATGGACTGCCTGAATCTTTGATCAGATATGATGGTATCTATCCTCTCTCTTTCCATAAATTCTTGGAATTTTCTTTTTCTTTTTTAGTTTCTGTTATCAGAAGCTTAAAATGAGTAATAAAACTAACGGCATTTTTATTGCCAAAGCAGAAATTTATTTACTCTCAATTGCCAAGAATCTGAAATGGAAGTTCTTCTAGCATTAACTTTTTGAGCTAGATATCAGGCTGAATTGCATGCTATGTTTTAAGCACTCTCCTCGACATACTTTTGAGGACTCTTATCACTTAAACTGTAACAAGAATCTTATGCGAGAGAGAACAGAACCTTAACCAGAACAACAATGTTTTCTCTTAGATGTTGAGTTTTAACAAGTATTGCGGCTTTTATCAGTGCCACACTGCTTTGGAATTTATCATTTTGATGGGAAATACAAATTTATGGATATTTGTTTTGCCTACATCAACTCAAACAATGGCAGCAAACTCGCAAGAGTTGAGAGTCCAGTGGTACACTAAAAGTCACCATGAAGAACTGAGGAAGTTGATTTTACTTGAACCTAGAATGGATAGTAATGCTAAAATGATATAGATATGAAGATAAACTAGAACCCTTAATGTCAAACTAAGCTACGCAACTATGTTTACTTCTACAGCTCGTCAAAAGGATGTGGCTACAAGTTCAGTGACCGAACTTGTTGAGGCAGTAAAAAGACCTCGAGCACATAGTGAATCAGCAAATCGTCCTTTAGTGAGACAATCCAAAGATTATGGAGAACAGGAAGGAATAGGAGCACCAGGAAGGAGAAAGTCAGAGGTCGCGCCTCCAAATAGACGAAACTCTCGAAGCTCAATGCAGCGGATCAGTGAGTTGCCAGAAAAGAAACAAAGAAAATCTGTCCGCCTTTCTTTTATGGGGTATGACTATTTCTTTCAGGAAATTTTTACGACAGGCTTGGCCAGTGCCACTTCCTTGACATATATAACATTTTCATGGTTCAGTCTGATGAGAAAAAGCACTCAATCTGCTCCTGAGACTTTCCATGACAACGAAATGTCTTTCTCTGATGAAGAGAGTGAGGATGATACCAGGCCTGATAGCTTTGATGACAAAGTGAGGAAAAAGGAAATGAGACAGGGTATTGATCTAGCTACCACACTTGAACGTATAGAGAAGAATTTTGTAATTACTGATCCAAGGCTACCCGATAATCCCATTGTAAGAATACTACTTTGTCATCAGATATTCTTCTACTAAATTGGAGTCCTGTTTTTTGACGTGTTTTACACCGGATAGAAAGAGGTTCCGACATTTTTGATTGTTTGAACATTTCAGATATTTGCCTCTGATAGCTTCTTGGAGCTGACAGAGTACAGCCGTGAAGAAATCTTGGGAAGAAATTGCAGGTATCCTCAAGTATTAATATGATTGTGAACAAATTTGTCTTTGATGATCTGAATCTCCCTAACTCGTCAACATTTGTAGACTTTGGCAAGTTTTGCACAGTACATAAATAGTGATTTTCAGATTCAAATAATTTTCATGCGTACGCATTATGTGCACTGAAATTGTTTTAAATCTACTGAGGAACACCTGCATCACTGTTTTTCTCATCGTTTTTCATTGTATCTCATTTATGCATAACAAATTTTCTAATTGACACCCTTCTGCTCTGGGAATCCTGTTACTGCAGATTTCTGCAAGGACCCGAAACTGATCCGGCTACTGTCAGGAAAATAAGAGAGGCTATTGACAATCAGACAGATGTTACTGTGCAATTAATTAACTACACAAAGAGTGGTATGAATATGATTATTATTACTTCTCGTCGTCTTTCTCCAATTGAGTGAAAATATAAACTATTTATAGGACCATATCTTCATTTATATACATAGTGCGGAAGATCTAATGATATGTTCATAAAACGACACTTAAAAAATTTTGTCTTCTATTGATTTTCCTTCTATTCAGGCAAAAAGTTTTGGAATCTGTTTCATCTGCAGCCTATGCGTGATCAGAAGGTATATATGATGCCCACATAACTAGATCATGTAATTTGAATAGAGAGGCCCTTGAGCATCAATTGTGATGAGTCGGAGAGAACAGAATGAAGAGACTTTCGTTTACCAAGTTCAGCTTTCTATGAACAGGGGGAAGTACAGTATTTTATCGGAGTACAACTCGATGGAAGTGAGCATGTTGAGCCGCGTACCCACAGCATTCCAGATAAAACTGCAACAGAAAGTGAAAAAATGGTATGTACTCCCTTGTCTACCTTTTCCATTGAAGTCATGCCATGAAAATGGATTCATTTTATGCATACGATTATGGTGTATGTGGTGTTAATTGGTAGTCTCAAGAGTCTATTTCAATTGATTATTTTGTTTGGTGGCCATCATCAGGTCAAACAAACTGCAGAAAACGTTGGTGAAGCAGTGCGAGAACTTCCAGATGCAAATATGGTAATTCTCATTGCAATTCCAAATCTTAAAAGAATTTTTTTTTGGGTGATAGATTATTACAAAAATTACTGCCATCCTCATTGCAGAAACCAGAAGATTTGTGGGCAAATCATTCAAAGGTGGTTCATCCAAAGCCTCACAGGAAGGGTAGCCCCTCTTGGAAAGCAATTCAGAAGGTACTATTTCGTTATATAAGAACAGGAAATCTGAATGATAAAATATTTGACAAGTTTAGTTGGCGGTGGAGAAATCTGATTGGGTGGACCTTTACGTGGGAATTGAACTTAGGTTAGACAGTTTCTTGTATAAGAACATTCCTGTGTGAAGTATAATTGTCCTTGGGCATATATAAATTCTAAAGTTTTTGTTTCTCAAGTGGATGTGAATGCAACAGTTCCAGTTTTAGATATATATTTGTTTTATTGACGAGCGACCATACTCACATAAGAAAGATAATAAGGACGTGTGATGTGTGATTTGTATGCATTTTTTGTTTGCTGTTAAAATAACTTAGTTTGACATGTTCCTCCTAATTCTGAGCTCATTTTAACCTTGCAGATTATAGATAGTGGAGAGCAAATAGGTCTAAAACATTTTCGGCCGGTAAAACCATTGGGATCTGGTGACACGGGCAGGTTTGTCTTTCACAGTTACCCTGTAAACTGCTTAATCAAGAGTGGGTGATAGTCAGATGATTCTATAAAATTATCTTGAAGATATTTGATGTTTGATTTAACTTGTGAATTGTAGTGTCAATTTGGTAGAACTGTGCGACACTGGTCTACATTTTGCTATGAAAGTCATGGATAAAGGAGTTATGCTCAACCGCAATAAGGTAATAGAAATTTAGTTGCAAACTTGAGTTGAGATAGATTTTCTCAAAGCATCACTTTTTAGTAGTCGGTAAACTTACTTTTTCCTCTCTCCTCTTGAATGAATCTTGATGCTTCCTGTTACCCTTAAATTAGCATACTTTATGCATCTTGTAATCCTTTAACTCAAGCTTGTCTTCTCTGACACAGGTACATAGAGCTTGTGCAGAGAGAGAAATTCTTGATATGCTGGACCACCCTTTTCTTCCGGCATTATATGCTTCATTTCAGGTACTTTGATAGAGAAGTACGTAGTTTGTGCAATGCCAATATGAATTCTGTATGCTTAGGAGGATGTCAGATTTCTTCTATTCCAGACGAAAACCCATATTTGTCTTATAACCGATTACTGCCCTGGTGGAGAGCTCTTCCTGCTTTTGGACAGACAACCGTTGAAGGTGCTGAAGGAAGATGCTGTGAGGTGAATTGTTGAGACAGAACATTATAAGTACATTGTTATTAGGGAAATAAAACTCCCGTTCACAAGTGCTTTCTTGGTAAATGTAGGTTCTACGCTGCAGAGGTGGTTGTTGCATTGGAATACCTTCACTGTCAAGGTACGGACTGGATTGATTTTCTTTTCTATTGTTTGCTTGCTAAGTCTCTCATCTCTTTTTCTTGTTTTCCTTAAAAGGGATCATTTACAGAGATTTGAAACCCGAGAATGTTTTACTCCAGAGCGATGGTCATGTGTCCTTGACAGATTTTGATCTCTCATGTTTGACATCGTGCAATCCACAGGTATCCGACTGACGCATCTTTCTTACTTCTGGTTTAGACGCTGAAAGTAATAATAACATCATGTTTTGCAGCTTTTGATTCCTAGCGTAAATGAAAAGAAAAAAAAGCACCGTAAACGTCAGGAGACTCCGATCTTTGTGGCTGAACCCATGAGAGCTTCAAATTCATTTGTTGGGACTGAAGAGTACATAGCTCCAGTTAGTTCTCTCAACACCTTTCTAGTTTCTATTATCACAGCCTTCCATTTGGTTTCTTCAATCATAATGGAAGAAGAAATTCTTCAGCAAGTACACATACTGTTATACCAATATGTATCATCTTATGTAACCCAGAAAAGCTAGAAATTCACGATCATCTGCCAAAACAAGATGTATGAAACATAAGCATATACTACATAACCTTCTACGTCCTTTCTCCATTTTCCTTTGAATTTGATTGAGAAATCGTTTAATTCATAGTTTTCTTTTTCTATATGTTTATATGCTAGAGTCTTCTTTTTTTTTTCCTAATCTTTTCTTAGATTATATAGATTCGTATCTTTTTTCTTTATTTTTCTCACTTTCCAAATTATTTCAGGAAATCATTTCTGGAGCTGGACATACTAGTGCAGTAGACTGGTGGGCTCTAGGTAATTATGATACTCTTGTAGTTAATAGGATTTGTATCTTAACAGTTATTGATCTTTCCATTTTCATAATTGAGTGAATTAAAATCAAAATTTCCAGGTATTCTTCTATACGAAATGCTTTATGGATATACACCCTTTAGAGGAAAAACAAGGCAGAAGACATTTGCCAATATACTTCACAAAGACCTTAAATTTCCATCCAGTAAGCAGGTAAAACCATCTTTGCATGCTCTTGCATAAAAAATGTCATTTTAGTGTCTCAGCTTGATTAAAAAGTGTTTAAAGATCACAATAAAGGCCATCTAGAATGACTCCAATTTGTTGAATTAGCCTAGATACCTGTGATGGTTTTAATTAAAATTGCCAAGTAAGTGCAGGTTAGTCTCAACGCAAAGCAGCTTATATACCGATTGCTGCACAGAGATGCCAAAAGCAGGTTTGGTTCAAGGGAAGGAGCAAATGAAATTAAGAGGCATCCATTCTTCAAAGGTGTCAACTGGCCACTAGTTCGCTGCATGGTAATATGTTAACGACCTATGGCTATAATGCAGAAATGTAGATAGATAGCTTAGGACTGACATGTTTGGGAAAATGGCAGAATCCTCCTGACCTTGATACTCCCCTTTCTGGGTCTGAAGCAGAAAAGGAAGGCAAACTCGTGGACCCTAAACTGCAGGATCTACAGAGGAATGTGTTCTGAAATGGTAAAATTAACACCCTTTTTTTATCTTTTTTTAAATTCAAAGTGTTCTTGAATTGTTTCTTCTCCTATGATTTAGTTTTTTAATTATGTTATGCCTTTTCAGGAAAAAGATGGAATAGGCAGCAATTTTCCTGTGAACGGTAATTTATTTGCAGTGCTTGTCCATCTCTGGCTGTAAATGTAATAGTGTTTGCTTGCAGAATTTGAGATTTCTATGATAAGGTTTGTTGGCTGTAATGTTCTGTAAATTAATTTATTTTAGTAGACAGTTGCTCCACTGAACCTGTAGTTCATTCTTTGGAGAACTGAGAACATGGATCGTTACTATCTTGTATCTCTCAGCCAAAAGTTTGACCACTTTTCTCGTCTGAAACGTCGACACTTGTGCTTCTTTTCGTGATTTCGGTGATTATAATTACTATAGACTGTGGACAGCGAAACGGACATTTTATTTTATTTTATTCTATATATAGATCTTTTGAGCTTGTAAATCAAATGTTCACGGTTAATAGAAGAGAATCCTCTTGTTATTTTATGTAAACTTCTTCCTCTAGGTTACCGTTCAGAAAAGTCATTTTCAAATCTATTTGATGCAATTCTATATTAAAATGAGCTACCAATACTAAAATTATAATAAGTAAATCTTGTTCACTCAGGAGAAAATGTATTTGCGTAATCGATTCCTTATTTTTAAATGAATCATTTAGTAACAAATCTTGCCTTGTACTCCCTCTTATTTAAAATAAAAGTCATTTTAGAAGAATTTTAATTATTTAAAATAAGTGTCGCTCGTGACTTTTCATATATATTTATGATTTTACTTCTAAAGTTACCCTTTAATTTTTCTCACAACTTGATTATACAGATTATATTTTCAAGGTATTTCAACATGTAATTAATAAGGTGTATCAAATATTTCATTAACTTTCTTAATAAGTGTGCATCCCTCTAAAATGACTTTTATTTTGGATAGGAGGGAGTATCTCTTAATGTTGTTTAATGAGTCTTTCTTTATTTTAAATACCCATTTGCAATCTATAAGTTTTGCTCCTTTAGGTAACTCAATAAGATCCTAAACATCGTTATTCTTCATAGAATTCATTTCTTTCATTACGGCATTATACCATAAATTTGATTCTTTGCAACTCATGCTTGTGAAAAGATTTTAGGATCATTCTGGGCTTCTATATTATAATCAGATTCTTTAAGATATACAACATAATTATTAGTAATAACTAATTTCTTTGTTCTAGTATATCTTTTTACATCCTCTTTAGAGCCTGCATTCAACTGGTTGTTGAATGCTTTCAGGTAATTCTTAAATAACTGGATCTATGAAATTATCAACAACTTATGAAATATCTTGATTGTCATTTACGTAAATTATAGGATGTTGAATTTCAATAGTTAGTTGTACAATGTCTATTTGAACCTAAGGAGTATTGTAAATGACAATTACTTTATTATTTGAGGTGGAAAACTGAGTATCCAAAAGATTATTATCAAAAACTATATTTTAAAATTGATTCTCCTACTAATCAAATCATTCTTAAGCAAAGTTTGCATTTCTTGATTTCATAATTCTAGTGTGATGTGATAAACAATAGAACCTATATCATTTAGATCTTTCGGTATATCCAATGAAACATCCACTTATGGTCCTTAGGTCCAATTTCTTCTCTTTTGGATTATAAATTCTTATTTTAGACAAATATCCCCAAATGCATAAATGTTGCAAACTCAATTTTTAACCTTTAAATAACTCAAATGATGTCTTTGTAAAAATGTCTTTAAGTGTACATTTGCGTGTACGCAACTTTGAGGCCACTCGTCGTACGGATTTAGTCTGAATTGGAGTAAGTGGTCTACATGAAAGTTGTAGCTTGTCTGTCA
>JAOTAX010000197.1:9383386-9402399 GCA_025629825.1 Erythroxylum guanchezii
GAATTTTAAATCGTTTTGTGATGATTTGAATAAGATTGATTAATAGATGAAGGGAATGAATAATAAGGAAAGAAAAACGATTCGAATTGGTTTAGTCTTAGGGTTTCCAGCGCAACGCGACTCTTTTCTACAGCTTTTGTTTACGGATGTCGGATATTTTGTTTCAATTTGATTCGAATTCGATTTCGTTTTCGCTTTTGTGTGGCCACTTTTGTTTCGCTTCGTTCTTTTCGTTTCGCTTTTCCGTTTCCGTTTTGAATTCGCTTTGCTTTCGTTTGTATTCCGTTCTTTCATATTCGCTTTTTGCTATTCGTTTTGCTTTTGTTTCGTTCGGGTATAAATTCCTTCGTTTGTTTCCGCACGCGTTCTTTGCTTCGCTTTCCGTTTCTGTTTCGCTTTTCCTGTTGGGGTCCGGTTTCGAGATCGGGTCCCAACATTCAAGAATTTCAAGAACTTACTCAAAGAAACAGGAATTTGTTACAACTCTTTTATTGATGAAGTTAATGCTACAAATGAATGTTGGGAAAATCTATTTATGGGAAAATCTATTTAAGGTCAAATATGTCTTTTGTTTTATTAATATATCATATAATATTCATTCTCAAATATCTTTTGCATCATTATAGGTGCATAAAATGGCTCACAAATTCAAGAAAAAAGGATATAAGGAATTTTTAGACTTGTGTCATATTTTGAAGATACTACTGCAACTAGTGTACATGCACATCCATCAACTAAATCTCCATCGAATAGTACATAAGAGGAATATGGAAATGATATTGATGAAGATTACTCGTATAATGGAAAAGAAGATCCAGATAAAAGTTCTTCGTCTAAGAGAAAGAAGTCTCCTAAGAACAAGAAGGAAAAGAAGACATATTCTAACATTGTAGAAGAAGCCTTACTTAGTGAACAATCAAGAAGAAAGAATAATTTACTTGAGAAAAAATTGAGTGAAACATCATCCACTGTAGAGAATAGATCTTAAGAGTCTAACATAACGATAGAATGTCTGAATTCTTTAGATGAATTGGGTGTTGATGGTGTGCAATATGGAAAAACTGTGAAGGCTTTATATGATTTTCCACTTTATAGGGATTTTTTTTAAAGATGACACAAACAAGGAAGCTAGATTAATTATGTCGCTTTAGTTATATTTTCATGTTATTGCATATCGAATTCTTATTGATTTGACACTTTTATATTAAGCATTATTCCATATTTTGAACATTTTAAGTTTGTGCTTTGTATGACTATTTGACTTAATTTTAAGTTTATATTTTATATGAATATTTTTCTATATTTGATTCAATATACTTGATTGAATATTTTATTAATTATTTAATGTTGACATTGTAGATACATAGATTTCTTATCAGATTTCGAATCAGATTCTAATGATGAACGGAAGAAGGTAATCATTATTTTTGTAGCTAGTGGAGAGAACAAATATTTTCATTTACAAAAGTAATCATCTAGAACTTCTGCTCTACCAGGTCATGATTGGGTATTAAAATTTTTTAATGGAATCCTACAAAGATTTATGTAAACTTAAGAATGAGAAAGATAATCTTCTTGAACTTATGTGATGAGTTGAAGGATTTAGGAGGCTTAAAGGCAACGAATCATTTAACTGTGGAGGAATAAGTAGCAATTTTCTTGATGACTATAGGGCATAGTGAGACAACTAGCGTCAATGTAGAACACTCTCAACATTGGACCTGGACAATTTCGAAGTAATTTTGAAAAGTCTTATATACAGTTAATTGTCTTACAAAAAGAGTCGTTACTCCACCATCTTTTACTAATACACTTCCTGAGATTCAACATAATTCAAAATTCTTTCCATATTTTTAGGTACATTTATTTATTTAATTACTATTTTAATTATGTCCTTATGATTAAAAATTATTTTAATATATTTTTTAATTTTTAGGATTGTATAAAAGCAATAGATGGTGTTTCAATTGATGAACAAATACCATACAATGGCAAAAGAATTAATCCAACCCAAAATATTATATGTTGTTGCTCCTTTGACATGCGTTTTACATATGTAATGGCTAGATGGGAAGGTACTGTAAATGACTCTCGAGTTCTTTTGAAAATGGTGACAAATCTAGCGAATCAATTTCCTTTGCCTCCATAAGGTATAATATTATTTTAAATAAACATAGTAATTATGATTCATTTTTAATATCTTTTTGTTAATATTATGTTATTTCTATGTTAGGTAAGTACTATTTAGTTTACTCGGGCTACACTAATATGCTTAGATTTCTTTCACCATAACAAGGTAAAAGATATCATTTGCGAGATTATAGAGGCAGAGGAAGACCTCAAGGTCCACATGAATTGTTTGACTACAGGCATACTTTACTAAGAAATGTTATTGAAAGATGTTTTGGCGTTCTAAAGCAAGATTTTCTATACTTAAAAACATGTCGAGTTATGATATGAAGAAATAAAAATACATTATTATTGCTTGTTGTGTTATACACAACTATATTAGAATGTATGGACAAAGCAATAAATTATTTAAAAGTTGTGTTGAAAATGAAGAACAAATTAGGGAAAGTGAAAATGAAGATGCAAGTTCTCAAGTGGAGTATAATATCACTCAACTTCAAAGTATGTCTTGGAAGCGAGATAAAATTGCTAGATAAATGTCGAGTAATTATATTATTTCTAATTGATTTATGTTTCTTTTTGTAAATGATATCATTATTATGTTTTCAAGAATTATAGTATGATGGACATATTTTATTGATTAGAACGACTTAACATAATTTCTAATGTATGTTTCCAATGTATTATATTATGATTATTACACATAAGAATATAATTACAAAAAATAGAAATAATATAATAAAAACAAACATATTTTTATTTTCAGTTTTTTATTACAAATTTCAACTAAATATGTTTTTATTTTCAGTTTTTATATTACAAGTCTCAACCAAATATGTTTTCATTTTTTTAAAGAAAAAAACCAAAAAAAAAAAAACAAAAGTAAAACTATTCGACACCTTAATTTACATGTGTGTGCTTTAATCTTCTAAAAAAGCTACGAAGTTCCATCCTTATGGTGTGGGTGTACAAGGTTTGAGTAGCTAAATTCTTTTTAATGGAAGCAGCAATGGCCGCCACTTAAATATAATTTGATCTAGTTTTTAAGTTAGGTTTTTATTCATTAAGTTCAAATTCTTATATAAAATTTAAGTCGGATTAATTTGAATAAATAACTTTTTACTGATAAAAATATTAAATCAGATACAAATTTTTATATTAATTGATATTAATTACTTAAAATAAGATTTTTGTCAAAATAAATTTATTTTATTGAATTTGACAATATTTTAATTATAATATATACACCATACAGTTTAAGTTAAAGCAAATTTTGGTTTTGTCTTCTACAGTAATCTTTTTATCTTAAATTATTAAAACAAATCTTTTCCGTTCAAAAACAATTTTTTAAAAAATAAAAATTAGAAGATTTTTTAAAATTTTTTAACGGTTCCATCTTTTACCCTGAATATCTTATAAAAATTATTAAAGCAAATTCTCTCTCTCTATATAAATTCCTTTGTCCATGTTCCAAACCCGACCAAAACCCTACTGCCTCTTATTTGATCTCGCCATTGAAACCCTAATCGAATTCCCAAAAGTCCTCTCAAGATTTCGTCGGTTCTAATTATTCAATCAATGAAGACAGTTACAGATGAGATCATCTCTTCAAATCCGGTGTCTGTTTCAAAAGCCGCCTCCATTCTGTCCAAGTTCGTTTCGGCCGAGACTGGCGCTTCTCAGGCCGTTAATGCTTATCTCCGACGCGCTACAGCCGCTTTCGATGAATTGGTACGCTTACATTCCAAGTCGGACTGTAGAAGGCGCAAAGGAGACCAATCAAATGTAATTACCGTTAGCATCACTGATGCGAGTGAGTTGACTCCGAGTAAAAGTTGTGAAGTTGAGACAAAGGTCGATAAGAAGAAGAAGAAGAAGGAGAAGAGAAAAAATGAGGGAGATTATGGGAACGAGGTCAAAATGGAAGTCATTTATGAAGCGGATAAAATAGTAGCGGAGACTCAGAAAAACAAGAAGCAGAAGCGCAAGGATAAGGAGGTCAACGACAGTTTTGTTAATTATGGGGATGACGAGGGCAAACTGAAAGAGGAAAGTGAAAGAAAGGAGAAGAAGAACAAGAAGAAGAGAGAAAAGGGTAATGTTGGTTATTCCGAGGAAAATGGCGGTGAAGTTGGGGAGGAAGCAGAAATTGAGGAGGATAAAGGGGAGAGGAGGAAGAAGAGAAAGAACAGAGATGTTGACGAAATTGGGGATGAATCACAGAGTAAGAAAAAGAAGAAACGGTGAAGCTGATGATTAAGTATTGACTTTCACAGCTTTGTTCTTTTGTCTGTTTCAATCCACACCGAAGGAGCTGTCTTTTACAAAGAAAGCTATATAGTTGGTGGATAATTTTTGGTAGAATGATACTGTTCATGAAACTGCGTAATTGTTGTTCGAGTTACCGATTCCCATGAAAATTTGTTGATAACTAATGTATTGGTCCTTCTTATAAATGATTATCCTTTCTCTTAATAGGGATTACTTGATTTAGCATGTGAAATCAGTTGGATTTCTCTGGCTTCTTGTGATTGTTTTGTTTTTGTTGGTTGATTTCCAACTGCTTTATGTAGTTAAACATAGGCATGTTAACGTTGATCGGAGCTGCCAAACATTTGGCAAATGTTTCTGGATCTTCTTTGAAATGTTCTTAGTCGATATCAATTCCATCCAAATAGTACTTCTTCACTAAAATACTTATTGAACGAACAGCATTGGTAACCCAGGAGTTGATTGATTTAGGTCCATTTATACTGTCACCTCAAGGCTCACTGCTACCTTCATATTCCGATGGCGGGATTTGACTGCAGAAACAGCTGAAGGGTTGAGGTTGTCTGTGCACAAGTATGCTTTAAAGTTACCTTTGATGGGGTCAGGGTGGGAGTGGGAGGCGTAGTCTATAGCAAAGGAAAGAATGAAGTGAAATTGAACTCTTGGATCAATAGGCACGTCTGAAAATTTGACACCATTTCCTTCAGCTCCAACTTACTTCCTGAAGAGCTTGGCCGAACACTGCTTCGACTGATGCAAATGTTTATGAGAATAGGAATGATGAAAATTTTATCCATTGTTGTTGCATTGTAATAGAAGACTGTGTTGCAGGTAACTTACATAGAGATGTATAGTATAAATTATAACGGAGTGGTGATTGGTTAGTGTACATTTGAGTTCGATAGATACCTTTTTGGTAATGGAAGAATATATTCCCCTGCTAACAGAACTCACCTTTACCAGTATCATAAGGGGTTGGTGAATTGGTGATATGCCATTGGTATATTCAATTTTCTTGGACTTTCTTGCTGTAGTGTCCAAAAACTTAAGAATAAGATTATTGGTTGTCATAATTATATGTATAGATTAAACTATTAATCGATGGCAACTGTTACATCTGTGAAATTTCTGCCAAAGGTTTCACTATATTATCTACATTAGAGAATCAATAAAGTGTAAATATTAGATAACTAATCACTTTACTAAAAATTTTAAATTCCTTATCATCCAACTCATAAATTCTGAATAGAACATTGCACTTGGTGTGATGAGAATTGGCTAATGAGGGGATGTGTACAATCAGTCAACTAATAGGGACGCATACTTCTGCAGAGTTGCATAAATGACAATCGATATCCCGCAGTAGAAAGGGCCGTCCCAGAAACATCTAAGACACAAGAAGGTGAAAGTGCCCACTATTATTAGAATACAAAAGATACAAACTTGATACAAAGAGCTTATTGAAGCGCGGTCAAAAGTTACAAAAAAGTGTCCGGTCTTGTTCCTATTCTCACTCCAAATGACTGATATTGAAGAAGGATGCATTAAAGAAGAATGGAACAAAGAAGTTCGAAAGGAGAAATCAGGGCTTTTGAAATTGGTGCATCCTTGGGAAGATCAGCAGGTGGAGGCAACAACTTCTGACTGGGAAGACTTCCATCCAACATAACCCATGCCATCTTTGGACCCCAGCTTGTGTGCACTTCTAAATGGCAATGCATAAACCATACCCCTGAAAAAAAAATTCACAACATTAATCGTCAAATCAAATGCATTAGCTAACTGATAGATATCTTAGAGCAGGATTATCTGTACTACCTGGGTTATCTGCCAAAAATCGAATTGCAGCCCATCCGCCTACAGGGACACCTACAGCATTTCTCTCAACAGGGTCAACAAGATTGAATTTTTCAGGGTCTTTGTTTGGGTCGAAGTTGCCAAAACCTTGTCCGACCACGAAGAAGTTGAAACCATGCAAGTGAAGAGGGTGACTCTCAGCTCCAAGTATGCTTGGGTCCTGCATAATTAGCTCCACGCTAGTGTTGTAAGGAAGCACCACCAGCTTGGTTCTGTTGCTCACTATTGTATTATTAGGAGGGATGCTAGTATAATTGAATGGGATCAACGGACTAATTGGAAAATCAGGACTTTAAACACCATTAGATTGGCCAGTAAAGTGTGCTTGGAGCAGAGCTGTGGATGGCATTGCAAATGAAACATTATTAACTGACGCTGCAAACATGGAACCATTTGGGCCCTGAGAGGTTTGGTTTTGTGGGCATGGGTTAGTTCCAAGGCCAACTGTGAAGAAGAATTGCCTAGTGGAACATTAGCAGGGATTGATCACTGGCTACTACGGAGTTTGTTGGTAAAATTTGTCACAAAGCCAGTGTCATTGAGGGGTGGCAGAGTTGGCTTGTAGAGCAGAAGGTGTTCGACGGAGAGGCTTGATTGTGGAGCTACGTATTCTAGGATACCTGCAACTGTGGAGTTATCAAAAGTGCCTTGGCCAGTCACATATGGTCTAGCAGACATGAAAAATGAGGCATGTGGGACGTGGGGTTTGGTCTTGAGAAGGACATTCGTGGTCTGTCCTGGAGCGATCAGCACTGTCTGTGTGTCAAAGGGTTTAACGTAGACAGCATCGGCTTCAACAACTGTAAGTGTGTGGTTGGCTATGCTAAAGAAGAGCTCATCGTTGAGTGCAGCATTGATTAGGCGTAGCAGATATGTCTTGCCAGGCTTCACCTTCAGTTTATATGTATCTGCCATTACAAGTTGCGCTGAGTTGAGTCTCCCAAGAGACGAGAGCATTAAAGCTGGAGAACCGTCAACAATTTATACCTTTTGCTGAACAGTTATACACGGCCCTGAAAGCCCATTAATAGTGTAAGCATCCGAGACATTCGGGCTCCTCTTGTTTGCAGGGCCTGCTTAATGATCACTTCAGGATCTGCATTAAACCACTCTCCTGCAATTCAAAGCAAGCATCCTAGTGTTAGCAACTTACTGTCCAATAACATAAATGAACAACGAAGACCAGTAAGTTGACATTGGTTGATTACCGTAAATGATGGGAACTTCCTTGTTAGGTTTGGAAAATGGGTAAGGAACAGCAAGCCTGGGAAGGATGATAAGCGGACCATAGACAGATGATCTTAGCCATGATATGTGGGCATGCCACCAAAGAGTGCCTCTCTGCCCCACAATGGTGTAGTTGTACACATAGCTCTGCGCAGACTGTATAGGGCACTGAGTTATGTATGCTGGCCCATCTGCCCACCCACTTCGCAGTTGTCGAATTCCATGCCTGTTTCAATGAAATTTAGTTTAAGCACGACATAGTTTTGCTTGGATACATTTCGCAGCTAGTGATTGCTGGTTATTACCAATGGATGGAGATGTTATGTTGTATATGGTTAACCACTTTAACGAGCAGACGATCACCTTCCCTTGCCACAATTCGAGGTCCTGGAAATTGGTCATTGACTGTTACCATGCTCTTAGTATGGCACAGGCGGGTCACATTCTGCAACTTGATCTATGAAGCATATTAGAATATATGTTATTTATCTAAATAATTAATTTTGACATTATTTATTAATTGGACATATAAGATATTAATTATAGTAAGATTTAAAAAGATGTGGAAGAATCCTATACAAAATAGAAGCTTACTCTCTTACAAATTTGTGGCATATCACGTTGATGTTTAAGATGTATATTGATGGATTGTGTGGATAAAAGATAAGGACTTTGTGTGCATCGACCGTGGGTGTCTTGGAATTAAAGTTGAAATCTATCACTTGGTGTGTGTACGGTAGGCAAGAGTGTTAATTGTCATTGGCAAAAATAATAGCTAGAGGTGCATGACTTTGGGAATACAAGAAGATACATAAGAAGGGCGAATAAATTGAACTTGGATTGACCAACTCTTTCAATAGACTAATTGGTGTGAGGGCCAAGCTTTCAAAGAAGTGATGGCTATGCATTCTAGTAATTAGCCGCCTTGAAGTCTCCACAGTTGTCGTGGTGACCATTATCGATGTTGACTTCGTGTGGTTTTATATATAAGGTGCAGTAGGCGTTGATTGGAGATAGAAAAATACAATTGTGTGCAGTGGGCGTTAATTGGAGATGAAAAACACAGCTGAATGAGTGCATATGTTCTGGCTTGCGATACACTGTGGTTTAATTTGTGATTTTCCAGACTTGCTCATCTGGGATTGTGCATGTGTTCCTTCTGTGGTTTCATATGGGTGTTTACGTGAATCAGCCCATTGTTGTTGTGATGACTTTCAGATCTATTTCAGTGGAGCAGAACTCATCAGGAAGTTGTTCTTCTCTATCTCAAGTGTATTAGTTTTCGTTCTTTATTATTTTAATCACTTGAGTTATTTGTTCATTATTCTTTCGTTAAAAGATTGATTGAGAAAAATCCTCTGTTGAGGTTAGTACGAGACGATCGTACCATTAGGTGTGAAATTCTTTCACGGAAAGTGAGGTTGAGAGATAGTGTCAAAGGTTGAGTGGTGTCGGCTTAGTAAAGCCTTGGGTAAATCTATTGTATTTCTGTGAAAGTTATTAAGTTGGGTGAGGGCCCCACAGATATAAGTAAGATGTGCCGAACTGCGTTACCAAATTTTCCGTGTTGATTTATTTTTGGTTCTCTTAATTTTTCTATTTTTTTGTTTGCTAGAAACGAATCGAAAAGTTTGCGAAACTACCCCCTACGATTTTTCAATTGGTTTCAGAGCGAGGTCACTGATTCAGAACTTGGTAGCAAGTTGGTGCAGATTCTAGTTTTGCAAACATGGCCATAAGAGAAGGAGCATTGATTATCAGGCCACCACTGTTAGAAGGATCTAACTATCCTGCATAGAAATTACGGATGAAAGTCTTCATTCAAGCTCAAGGCACGAGAGCTTGGAATTCGGCAGCACATGAGTGGATGCATCCAATAATCACTGATAATAAAAGAGAGGCAGTTCAAAAAGATCTATCTGAATGGACAAAAGCTGAAGAAGAAAGTTCACTTGGAAATTCGGAAGCAATGCATGCGATATTCAGTGCTGTCGATGAGGGACGCTTCTCAATGATATCAGCCTGTGAATTGGCTAAAGAAACATGGGATGCTTTGTAAAATATCCATGAAGGATCAAAATCTATGATAGCGTCGAAACTACAGATGTTAGCTGTGTAGTTTGAAGAGATGAAAATGGATGATAATGAGACTATTGGGGACTTTCAAGAAAGATTGCGTGATATAGCAAATAAGGAACATCAACTTGGGAAGAAATATTCCAATCTGAAACTAGTCAAGAAGACGTTGAGATCACTACCTCCAAGATTTATTCCAAAAATTGCAGCAATCGAGGAGGCTCATGACATCAATGATTTGTCATTAGAGAAGGTAATTGAAATTCTTACAAATTTCGAAATGAATTTGTTGAGGAGCAATCGAGAGAAGAAGAAAAGATTAGCATTGCAAGCCGAGATTGGTAAAGTTGTAAATGAATTAGAAGATGAATCCGATGAGAATGAGGATATAGAGCTATTAACATGAGAGTTTGGTAAATGGCTGAAAAGAATGAAAAAGGACAGACCCGACTTTAGACAATATTGCGGAAGTTCGTCGATTAACAATGTTAAACATCAAGTCAAAATACAAAAGGGTGAAAGGAAGGCAAGGAAAATCCAATGTCATGAATGTCAAGGTTTCGGACACATTCAATTTGAATGTGCTAATACTTTGAAGAAGAGAAAAGGAAAGTCCTTCACAAGCACCTAGAGTGAGAATGATACCGAGAGTGAATATGGTAGCGAAGAAGAAATAGCTAATGGTGTTGCGTTGGTTGCCCTACATAGTAAAAGTCTAGTTACTTGCTTAACAGTAACTAATGGCCAAAAAGAAAGAAAATCGGAAAATTTCGAAAACAACTCATCTCAAGACCTATTATCATATTATGACAATGATGGAAGTGACCTAGATGATAAAAAAAGGGAACATTTATGAGGCTTACGAATTAATGTATGAAAAATGGGTGAAAATATGTAGAAAGAATGAAAGATTAAAGGAAGAGAATCTCTCTATGAAGAACACCATCTAAGAGTTAGAAATGAAATTGATGTTGACGTCAGATGACCTTGGTGAAGCTATAATGAAATTAGTAAGTACCTGTAAAGATTATTCGCTCTGTAATTACTGTAGTTACTGTAGAAGAGTAGTAGTTATAGTTGAACGTAGTTAGCTTATTGTCAAGGAGTAGTTAGTTTGTTAGCTGGATAACTAATTTTTCTTTTTGTACAAACATTATTTAAGCTCTAATTGAGCTACGTAAAGATATACGATAGAAAGAGTGAGAAACAATTTTTCTCTCACTAAACAACTCTCTGTTATATTCTTCATTTGGTATCAAAGCCATAGTAACCGTTCCGAAACGTAGATCTGAGACGTCGGACCCTTGATTGGAGAGCTGTTTTCAAGAATTGAAGCGTCAAGATGACAACGATCTCGAAGAAAGATTCTGATATTCCGGGTGCTAGTCTCGTCACTACTCCCCTGAATGGATTCAACTATAGAACATGGAGCACTTCTATGAAGAAAGCTCTTGCAGCTAAACACAAACTCGGTTATATAACTGGCAAGATTCAGATTCCAGCTGAGGATGCGGCAGATTACGAGGAGATTATGAGTGCCAATGCCATGGTGGAATCTTGGATTTTAAACTTATTGACCAAGGATTTGCATGATGCGTTCCTCTACGTGTCTTCTGCTAAGGACCTATGGGATAAACTCGCAAATCGTTTTGGTGATTCTACAGGACCTCAAGAGTATCAAATCCGAAGAGAAATTGGAAGCATTCCATAAGGTAACTCCAGCCTTTCCATGTATTTCACGAAACTATGCACATTGTGGGACGAACTACAGTGTATCATACCTGTTCCACAATGTATCTGTGGTTGTTGTACTTGTGACGTTTCTGGTAAGATCATGAAACTTAATGTCAATGCAAAAATTATTCAGTTTTTAATAGGACTGAATGACTCTTATAGTCATGTCAAGAACCGGATTCTCATGATGGAGTCTTATCCTAATATCGACAAAGTGTATTCAATGCTGATGAATGTGGAGAGGCAAAAGCAGGTTTCGGATTCCTTTGGGGAGGCAACAGAAGGGAATGCACTTATGGTTGGCTCAAGGATAGTGAAGATTTCTAATTCAGGAAAAGGGAATGGCAAAAAAAAGGACTGGAAAGCTGATAAAGAGGATAAGAAATGTTCATTTTGCAAAATGGATCGACACTAAGGATGCCTGTTTTAAGTTACATGGCTATCCCGAGTGGTATATTGATCTTAAAAACCAACAAAAAAAACCTAGTGGTAAAGCAGGCAAGGTTAACTTGGCAGAGACACCGTTGGAGGACAGTAAAGACAATACTGGAGGATTAAGCATGAGGGCAATCATTCAACAGGAACTATCAAAATTGATGAAAGAACAAACACAAGTGTCGACCATGGAGAAAGTAAACTTTGGTGTAGAATTTGCAGGTAATATTTCTGCCCTTAAAAAGCAAATAGGCAATCAAGGTATACAGAACTCGTGTTGGATAGTGGATACTAGGGCTAGCATACATATTTCAGGAAATGCTTGCTTGTTTAATAAGCTAGGACCGGCGAAGAGGGCATCTACAGTTAGTTTACTAGACGGATCGATCAAGAGGGTTAGCATGGTGGGAGAAATAAGACTTAGCAAGGATGTTGTATTGACGCTTGTTTTTTATGTACCGAGTTTCAAGTATAACCTGTTATTTGTGAACCGAATCTTGCAACATGGAGCTGGAGTTTTCACTTTTTATCCCTCCTTCTGTGTTTTACAGGACCAAAAATTTAAGAATGCCTTGGCTGTGGGCAGAGCTGTTGGTCATCTGTACTATCTTACGATAGAGTCTTTCCATACTGATGTGTTGACTACTGCTTTTGTTTCTTTAAGTCGAGATACAGATCGAGTTATTGATTGTTGTTTGAATAAGGATGCGGAATGTATAGACAGAGTTAATGGTGTTGACTCTACTATATTGTGGCATCAATGGTTGGAGCACCCCTCCTTTGACATTGTACAAAAATTTCTTTATGTTAATAAAAGATTGTGTGATTCAGATATTGCGTATGATGTATGTGCGAAAGCTAAACAATCTCGACTGCCATTTCCCATTAGTGAAAGTCATAGTGATAAACTTTTTGAATTATTTCATGTTGATGTTTGGGGTCCGTATAAAAGGTCATCTTTGACAGGGGCCTTTTATTTTCTCACCATGGTAGAAGATTGCAGTTGAATTACATGGACTTTTCTTATGCAAAATAAGGATCAAGTTGGTTCTATTTTAAGCAAATTTTTTCCAATGGTGCAGACACAGTATAATTGTGTGGTTAAGGTGGTCCGAACAAATAATAGGGGTGAGTTCATAAGATAAAGTTGTCAGCAAGTGTTTCTTGATCATGGTATACTTCATCAACGATCTTGTGTCTATACCCCACACCAGAATGGTAGAGTAGAGAGGAAGCATAGACATATTCTTCAAGTAGCATGAGCTTTACTACACCAAGCTCACATGTCCAATAAGTTTTGGGGTGAAGCTATCCTCCATGCTACTTACTTAATCAATAATCTGCCCACTGCTACTTTGAAATGGAAGACTCCTTATGAAGTTTTGTTAGGGAAACCACCTAATCTTGGCAATTTGAGGGTCTTTGGTTGTTTGTGTTATTCCACATATACAAAGCCCCAGAAGGATAAGTTTGTTGTTCGAGCTTCCAAGTGCCTTTTTATAGGTTATGTCGCAAGAACGAAGGGTTGCAAAGTTTATGATATTGGCACAGGAAAAGTTTCCATCTCTAGGGATGTTACTTTCCATGAAAGTTTGTTTCCTTGTGCAGGTCATCAGTTTATGGAGACTACTGACACACCTATACCATCACTGCCTGTATTGAGTGAGGATGTTGCAGATCAACAACTTGTTCCTCAAATTGATGACAATCAGGTGGACTCTGAACTTGAAGAGCTTCGTGTGGCAATCCCAATGCCAGATGTGCATCCGACTGTGGCACATCACTCACCTCCACTTCCTGAAGACCGTAGGAGCAGCCGAGCAAAAAGGGCACCATCATGGATGTCTGACTATGTGGTGAATTACATTCAAGGCGCAAAACCTCGTACTTCACCTCATCTGCCCAACACATTTCCTTACTTTGCTCATACTAGGTTATCTACAGATGTAGCATACTTCCTCTGTCATGTGACTGAAGCGAAGGAGCCTAGGAATTTTCAGGAGGCAAGTTAGGATGCCAAGTGGTTTCAGGTTATGGATTCAG
Source organism: Erythroxylum guanchezii (assembly GCA_025629825.1). Classification (NCBI taxonomy): domain Eukaryota; kingdom Viridiplantae; phylum Streptophyta; class Magnoliopsida; order Malpighiales; family Erythroxylaceae; genus Erythroxylum; species Erythroxylum guanchezii. The sequence continues at coordinate 9,397,160 of JAOTAX010000197.1, forward strand.
AATTGCAGGCGTTGGAAAATAATCATACCTGGGAGCTCACTACGTTGCCGACAGGAAAGATTGCTATTAGGAGTAAATGGGTTTTCAAGTTGAAATATAAGCCGGATGGGACGATAGACAGGCATAAAGCTCGTCTAGTAGCCAAGGGGTATAATCAAGTTAACGGAGAAGATTATAATGACAGTTTTTCACCGGTGGCAAAGGTTGTGACAGTGCGGATTTTTCTGGCTATTGAAGCAGCTAGAGGATGGGTTTTAAACCAATTAGACATCAATAACACATTTTTGCAGGGATATCTCGATGAAGATGTTTACATGGTTCCACCTGAAGGTTATACTAAGGCACGTAAAGGACAAGTATGTAAGCTTGTGCGGTCTTTATATGGGCTTAAACAAGCCTCACGCCAGTGGAACACCAAACTCACAGGTTTTCTTCTCAACTTTGGTTTTTAGCAAAGTGTACATGACAACTGTTTGTTTGTGTTTTGTGGATGATTACTTCTTAATGCTTTTAGTGTACGTGGATGATCTACTTATCAGTGGCAATTCTGTTGCCACTATTACTTGGCTCAAATCCGCACTTCATGAGACATTTACCATTAAAGACTTAGGGGAGGCTAAGTACTTCCTTGGTTTAGAACTCATTCGTGATCATACCGGCATTTTTCTTATCCAGAGGAAATATGTGCTGGACTTGTTGACAGATACGGGTTTGCTTGGATCTAAGCCTAAGAGTGTGCCCTTTCCGAAGGGTGGTAATTTGCAGAGTGATAGTAGTCCTCTGTTGGAAAATCCTCAGGAGTATCGATGAATAGTTGGCCGGTTGTTGTATTTAGGATTTTCTAGACCGGATATCACTTACTGTGTACAACAACTCTGTCAGTTTTTATAGAATCCCCGAGAGGTTCATCTTCAACACGCCATTTATGTTCTGAAGTATCTCAAAAATAATCTGTCTTTGGGTCTTCATTTTCCTGCATTTTTGGATTTGTATTGATTTTTATCAAAGTCCAACTTAAGGGGGGATGTAAAGATTATTCGCTCTGTAATTACTGTAGTTACTGTAGAAGAGTAGTAGTTATAGTTGAACGTAGTTAGCTTATTGTCAAGGAGTAGTTAGTTTGTTAGCTAGATAACTATTTTTTCTTTTTGTACAAACATTATTTAAGCTCCAATTGAGCTACGTAAAGATATACGATAAAAAGAGTGAGAAACAAATTTTCTCTCACTAAGCAACTCTCTGTTATATTCTTCATAGTACTGAAAAGGGATTGAGAATGTTGAATGAAGGCATAGAAAAACTAGAAAACTTAATGAAAATTGGTCAGGTTAAAGGAGATCTTCAAGGCATTGGCTATAAGGGTGAGCGCTCTAAAGTGAATGAGGAGAAAAATAATATGTCCAGATCTATCCGAGAAGAAGAAACATCGAGAAAGAATCGAAGATTTGTACTGACGTGTCATTTTTGCGGAGTTATCAGACACATAAGGCCGAGATGCTATAAAATGTTGCAAATGATGTTTCAAAGGGGTCAAAGCTGAAAATCTAGACATTCTCTATTAAATTTTCAGCAACAACCCATGGTACCGAAGCACATTTAGATTAGAAAAGATCAAGCACAAGCACAAAAACGTGGTGAAGGAAAAATAAGAAACTATACAGATTCACAGTTAGTTATTGCTTTTAAAGTAACTGGTCAAATAGAGGACAAGTCAGTTACTTCAGAAGAAGAAACCAATGACCGAGATAATGTGACGAGAAATAAACCCAGGTTTGAAATTCTTTGAAGGGCACAAGGACTGTGTACTTTACATTTTTGAAGTATTTTTTGTGTTGTTAAAAAAAACAAAACAACCAAAAAAAGAAAGAAAAAGAAAAAGAAAAAAGAAAAGATTTTTCTTTTTTAGTTCTTTAGTTTTTATATTGCTATTGTCGCCTCATCTTTTTAGTAGTTTATATTGTGACTTCTATTTGGCTCCATGGAAGACTCCTTAGCTCTCTCATCAGTATGGATCTCTCAGGTATCTCTCTCTCTTTCAGGCATATCTCTTAGTGTTTTGAATGGTGGTAAATTGTCATATTGGCGTGCTTATAATTCTTCCTGTACATCTATTGTTGATTATTATGATTATGCGTTTTGATACTATTTTGTCCCAAGAAGGAGACATTTGATTGTTTATGATGAATGTTCCATTCAGGGGCAGATTTTAAGGTATATGCGTGATTATTCGTCGTACTTTCTGACATCTTTTTGTCATAAGAGGGAGAAATTTGGATGATTGGATAATTGTGATGTTCTTTGGAACTTGCTTTTTGATTAAAGGGGAGTTTTTTTTCATCTCATATGAATTGTGAATTTGATGGTTATATGTCCAATTATCTCCTTTAGGGGGAGTTTTGACTATATGACAAACAATGCCAAAAAGAGGGGAAATTGTTAAGATATATGTTATATATCTAAATAATTAATTTTGGCATTATTTATTAATTGGACATATAAGATATTAATTGTAGTAGGATTTAAAAAGATGTGGAAGAATCCTATGCAAAATAGAAGTCTACTCTCTTACAAATTTGTGGTATATCACGTTGATGTTTAAGACGTATATTGATGGATTGTGTGGATAAAAGATAAGGACTTTGTGTGCATCAACCGTGGGTGTCTTGGAATTAAAGTTGAAGTCTATCACTTGGTATGTGTACAGTGGGCAAGAGTGTTAATTGTCATTGGCAAAAATAATAGCTAAAGGTGCATGACTTCGGGAATACAAGGAGACACATAAGAAGGGCGAATAAATTGAACTTGGATTGACCAACTCTTTCATTAGACTAATTGGCATGAGGGCCAAGCTTTCAAAGAAGTGACGACTATGCGTTCTAGTAATTAGCCGCCTTGAAGTCTCCACAGTTGTCGTGACCATTATCGATGTTGACTTCGTGTGGTTTTATATAAAAGGTGTAGTAGGCGTTAATTGAAGATAGAAAAACACAACTGTGTGAAGTGGGCGCTAATTGGAGATGAAAAACACAACTGAATGAGTGCATGTGTTCTGGCTTGCTATACACTGTGGTTTAATTTGTGATTTTCCAAATTTGCTCATCTAGGGTTGTGCATGTGTTCCTTTTGTGGTTTCGTATTGGTATTTATGTGAATCAGCCCATTGTTGTTGCGACGACTTTCAAATCTATTTCAGTGGAGCGAAACTCATCGAGAAGTTGTTTTTCTCTATATATCTCAAATGTATTTAGTTTTCGTTATTTATTATTTTAATCACTTGAGTTATTTGTTCATTGTTCGTTCATTAAAAGATTGATTGAGAAAATCCTCTATTTAGATTAGTACGAGATGGTCGTACTATTGGGTATGAAATTTTTTTAAGGAAAGTGAGGTTGGGAGATAGTGTCAAGGAATGAGTGGTGTCGGCTCAGTAAAGCCTTAGGTAAAGCTATTATACTTCGATCAAAGTTATTAAACTAGGTGAGGACCTTGCAGACGTAAGCAAGATGTGCCAAATTATGTTACCAAATTTCTGGTGTTGATTTAGTTTTGGTTCTCTTAATTTTTTTGATTTTTTTTGTTTAATAGAAACGAATCGGAAAGTTTTCGAAACTACCCCCTATAGTTTTTCAAAGCATGTGTCCAAAATCAAACCATTAGGTAGAGAACTGGAATACGTTAAACGAAGCTTATAGAAATCGTCATGTTGATAAGGCAGGAAGGTGATCATTATACATGTTTCGTAGAAATTACTTACATCAAGCTTGTAGTGTCTGGTTACATCTTGCACCATAATACGGCTTCCACTGCTGTAGTTAATTACTTGGGCTTAGTTTAGCATTAACTGAAATTAAGTAGGGAATTAAACAGCTCATTAACACACTACTGGACAGCTTGGTGAGAAAGCAAGAAGTATAAATGTCATTTTTACTGGTAGATGGCTGATGGAGCTCTTTCATTTTCATGGAGAATTGCAGGGGAAGACGCTATTTTCTCCCAAGCAAACAGATTTGCGAGCTGCCAGAAAAAGATTGGATATATACATACGAGTCCAGATTCTCTGTCAAATATTATGGTATCTTATTGTGTTCAATAAATCTCAGCCATTTATTTATGTAAGACCCACATGAGGTTCGCATGGGCCCCGCAAAATAAATGGTTGAGATTCTATGAAACAGAATAAGACAGAGTAAAACTGAACAGAAGATTTGGATTCTATACATACATACACACACTATGGTTTGTATTGTTTCATTAGAGCTGCATCAATTAAAACCACTGGTATAGCAGTTTTGGTTTGCGCATACAAGACTGAGCTTGTAGTTGCACCTACCGCAGTACCTAAAAAGGGTTTTTAATGCATTAATAAAATCCTAATCATTCATATGTCATCCAGGTTCAATTCTAGTTGTTTCAGGAGGATTTGTCCTTTTTATATTATTTTCCATTTATACGTGTCTCTAATAGGTCGCGGGAGAATAATGTGCAAACCCATTCAAAATGATATAAATGAGTGGAGTTCAATTTTATAAAATGTAGTCAAATTTTAATATACTAATTATCAATTACGCTATGATTATGAGTTATTATAGTAATTATATGATTGCAGATAAATCAGATAATTATCCCTAGACTCTTTTCTTATCAAGATTTTTTATTGGGTCATTATTATTATTGTAGATAAACCAGACAATTACAATAATGAATTTCATCCTACAATTACAATTACAATTGTCAATTTAAATCTTATAATAGAGGTTGAAGTTTTATTTGTTAGATGAAGCTAAAGTCATTTTCGTAAAGAACTGAAAATTTTGCTTTTAGCCCAGTGCTTATGTGCCGTGTGTGTGTGTATATATACTATAACTCGATATACAACTGCTTTAATGCGATTACAATTATGTGATATTTGTGAAATAGAGAAATATATTTGTGTTTTCCAAGATTATTATTATCATATTTATAATCAAGTTTCTGATACTAGTAATTATTTACCATTGTTCTTTGCTAAGATTCCAGACCCTTGGGGTTCAAAGTTAATAGATACTTATAAACCTGAAGGTATAGATACATTAGGTAAAAGAATAGAGCATGCACGAGATAAACTAAGTAATTGGTGTGCTGATGCAATTTTAGCTAAAGCTAGTAAAGGATTAAGAAAAAGAATTTCTTTATGTTGTGATAAACCAAAAATGCCAATAATGATAGGATGTGATAGCTCATATTATTATGGAAAAATAAAA
>JAOTAX010000197.1:9423420-9446140 GCA_025629825.1 Erythroxylum guanchezii
AGATTTTGGATTGTGTAAGAGATTTTGGATTGTGAATGACGTGGCAATTTAACTTTCGTGGATATAAACAAAATTGCTTTGGAAATAAGGGCTCCCTTATGATTTTTTCTAGTTTTTGTTTGTATGTTGTTAGGGTGTCTGCAATTGGATCTCTTGTTTAAAGAATTGGGCTCGAATTAATGGTTGTGTTGTTCTTTTTCTTAGGTTTATTTGATTTGAATGATGTTTCTTCTTTTCTTGCATTTCCGAGATCTTTAAGTACAATGGCAAGAGGTGATAAGGTGGGTCTAATCTTAGTAATCACTAATCAATATCTCTTTATATACCCATGTTTGATCCAATACGAGGTGAATTTTGTGCGTATTTATATTGTAAATTTTGGGTTTTGAAGTAATGTAATTTCTTAATTGAAAAAATCAACAGTTCTCTGATTTATTTGTTAAGCCTTGTAATTCATGAATGTTGAAGCGTATCTTTTACTTTTTCTTTGGTTTAATAATTTACTATGATCTGCCATGTTGTAAAATCACCTCTCCATCTTCTATGTGGTGGCTGTAGCTTGTAATAATATATTTCATAAAGCAGATTTTGAGGTTGTAGAAGCTACATCTTATCTCCCTTCCCAGTTTGAGATTTCATAGTAGTTGAAAACATTTTTTATAATAATTTCATCGGTGGTATTCGTAGCACCTTGATTTGAGTTGTAATGATTTCAGTGCGAGTATAAGGATATGATTTTTTTTGGCTTAAAGAGTTTTTTAATCTCTGAAAATTTCTTCACTGGTGAAGTTTCAAGGTCGCTATTTCCAGAAAAATGTAGCCTTGAATTTTTGGACTTCTCAGTGAACAATTTTGGAGGTATGGCTCTAGGAGATATTTCAAAATGCAAGAATTTAACCAATTTAAATCTATACGAGAATAAATTCAATGAGAAGATCCCTTCTAAGATAGGGTTATAACATATTGTCTTTTGAGTTTGAGCAATTTAATCTTCTTAGATTTAAGCCAAAACAAGTTTGAAGGTGACATTCAAGATAACCTTGGGAAATTTACTCAAGTGAAGTATCTACTGTTGAATGGAAATTCATTTATTGGTGGTCTATATACTTTTAGGATTCTCAAACAAAAGTTGAAAATAAATGTTACTAAGTATAATAGAACTCTACTTTCAACTAGTTACAAATCAGATTGAGAACAATTACTTCTAAAGAACAAGTTAATGTATTTGAATTTGATGCATTTTTCTTCAGAATTTGCAATCCTAATATACAAAAACCTAGCTGTTAATAGATTGCAAAGGGAGTTAAAGACTAATGGAATATGTCATCCTATTTATACAACTTTATCTATCACCTTATTGCATCTTTGATGGAAAGCTCTTGCAGATGTCCTTTGGTTTCTGTTGGAGTTATTGTTTAGCTTTCTTTTAGGTAATTGTGAAACAAATGTTCTCCCTTTGAAACGCTTCTATTGTAAGGAGCAAAATAGTCTATAATAGAAGGAGAGAGCACAAATTTAAGCAAAATGTTAAGCCAAAAGTTGAAACCTACACTTGATGATAGCCCAGTAAGGAGATGGTGTAGGAGCACTAAGTACTTCACATTGGGCAATTGGCAGAGAGTTTAGGTAACGGCTTTACGGATTGGTGGCTGGCTTATTTGTGTACAAGTATGTGTAGTATCAACACAGAGCAACTTATGAGGTTATGGGAAACTCTGTATGCATGGCCAAAGGAGCAGCTACAACACTCAAATTAAACATGACTCTGATTCTACTACCAGTCTGCAAGAAACACTGACTTGGCTTAAGAACAAGAACAAATTGAATGTTGTTGTCCCTTTTGATGATCATCTCAATTTCCACAAGGTATTGTCTTGCTTTTCCATTTTAGATATTTTGCAGAAGGGTTCTTTATATTAAACAAAGAAGTTGTGTTCTTTTTCCAAGTGATAGCAGTAGGAATCACTTTTGGGGTTGGCATACGTGGAATATCTCATTTGGCCTTTGACTTCTCTAAACTAATTCATGCATTCAAATAAAATAGCTGATAGAGAAGAAATGATGAAACAGATGTTCTTTGTCATTCAATCTTAGCTTTGTCAAGCTAATACCACTAACATACACATACTTTATAAATTGATTGCATCTTGTCAATCAAGAAAGAAATCTTCTATTCCTTCAAACCATACATATCAAGATGAAGAATATCATGTGACGAATTTCCTTAATTCACTGTTGTTGTAAATCATCTTATTATCTTGTTTATTGAGATTAATTGCTTATGTTCATTCTTTTTGAATTTATTCATAAAAAGAATTGAATCATTGTGTTATTAGTTTTTTGACTATATTTTTTATTAAATTAAATCACAATAAAGTAGTTAGTGTTTCATTCTTTAGATATATTAACCTATTTGTGAGCATAACAGTTTTACAATTCTAATCTACTTGCTTCTTTTTCTTTTGTAGTAGGGTGATGATTAGGAGTGGATAAGAGGTACATGGTCAAGAATTTTGGAGTGCCTGTACATATTAGTTTGTTTTGTTTTTAGATTAATTCACTTATATTTCATATGAAATGGAGGAAGATAATGTACGTGAATATTTCTTTTGTATTTTGAATATATTAAAGGTTGAATTTTACAAGTCATTATAGAGTATATAGCATATATAAATGCAGTTTTATGGTCGTCTACATTTGATAGTGTATGCAATTAAGACATGCATTAATTTATATATGTATGTTTCCTATTTAATGACAAGATTTGCTTTTACGTTAACAAATTATTAGTAACAAAAGAATAAATTATTGCTTTTATTATTACAAATTATTGGCTAAAAATTCCAATTCATTGCCTTAAAAAAAACTCAAACTATTATTATATCTATTCAAAATTGTTGCTTTTATTATTACATATTTTTGCCTAAAAAATCCAATTCATTGCCTTATAAAGATTTAAACTGTTGTTATATCTATTCAAAATTATTGCTATAGTTTGAGACTGTTTTGTTGCCTTAGTCAAAATTTTAATTAAAAATATTCATTTTGTTGCTTGATAAAAAAAATTTGTTACCTTACACCTATAACAGCGCCACTTCATTTAACAGTATGAATTATGTTGCCTAGGCAACAATATTTGTACTCATTGTTACGCTTCTGTGTATTCCCTGAAGCTCTTTTTACTATAGTTTGCATCCATTTTTGTCTTAATTATTTAATACTTTCATCAATTTGTTCTTTGTAGTGTTTTCTTCCTTGAGGTGCATCATGCTTTGTTATTGTTACACTACGGGTCGCGACAATAATTATTATCCTTGCTATTATTATTAATTTTTTACTTATTATTATTCTTTTTATTATTAATTTTATTAATTATTTTTTATTATTAAATTCTTTATTATTATTATATTTATTTATTTATTTATTTATTTATTTTTATTAAATTAGTTAATATTATTATTAATTTTCTTCATATTATTATTAATTTTATTATTCTTATTAATTTTTTATTAATTATTATTATTATTAATTTTCTACTTACTAGTATTCTTATTATTATTAAATTTATTAATTATCTTTATTATTATTATTATTATTATTATTATTATTAAATTTCTTCTTCTTATTATTAATTTTATTATTCTTATTATTTTAAATTCTTATTATTATTTATTTATTCATTATTATTATTATTATTATTAAATTCCTTATTATTATTAATTTTCTTCTTCTTATTATTATTACTATTATTATTAATTTTTTACTTACTATTATTCTTATTATCATTACTTTTATTATTTTAATTAATTAATTAATAATAATAATATTATTATTAAATTCCTTATTATTATTAATTTTCTTCTTCTTCTTCTAATATTTATATTATTACTATTACTATTATTATTATTATTATTATTATTATTATTATTATTATTAATAAAAAAATCTTCAACAAATAACTCGATTCTTGGAATAGCTAAAGACATCTTTTGATGATCTTTAGCTATTCCTAAAAATTGAGGAATACCTAATCTTAGGATTAGGTATTATGATATTTTTATCTAACCAAATAAAGGATTATTTAAATTTTAAGAATATACTAGGAATACAATTCCTATTCCCATGAACCAAACATGCTCTTAGAGAGCTATAGATCTTTGTTATTCTTTTTATTTGATGTTTTGATGTAATTATTATTATATGATGAAATTATAATATTTTAAGTGCTTTGTATTATCTTTAATTTTATATTTATATGAAGATTAAATGATTTTTTCTATATTAATTATGGTTATTATTTATATGTGAAATATATAAAAAGTAATATTAATAAAAATAAATAGAATATTGTTATTTTAAATTTTTATTATTATAATTTTTGGAGACATAGTTAATGAAAAATTATAAGTCTTTCCAATTTAATTTGTAGGAGTTGACTCTATAATTATGAGAAACTACTTTGTAGTTTTAAAAAATTTAGATACTATTTTATAATTTTAAAATTTTACCTGAAATGATATTCGGTATTAATGGGTGCAAACATAATACTATACCAGAACTAAATGCTGAACCGATATTAATATAGTATTCAGAACATTGGGTGTATATATATACCAATTGATACAGAGAAGTTAATAATCTTTCAATTATATGATCAGCTATGAGAAAATGGAAAGAATTTGGCGGAAAGAAAAGAGAAATGGCTTGTAATGTATAGTATGGTATTGAGTACTTCAGCGACTCAAGAATTCATCAAATCACAAAACCGGGCACCTATTAATGATTCATGGATGACGGGAGCATGTCAAGTTTTTGGGTGGAGCATCATGCTTTTGTTAAGGAGTTTCAACCTTATACTATTATAATTTATATATTTATCTGAGCTCTATATAAACGTGTAAATAAAATTTAATAAAATAAAATAGAAATAGATTAGTCAAAATTGAGTATTTATTCTCTAATTTGACCCAATTATACTTAATCGATGATTAATTAAAACTGAGTATCTATTCTCTAATTTGGCCCAATTACACTTACTCGATGCCTTAATACAAATGATATGAAATTTGAGATTTTGTGATTATTAAACGCTTGTTAAATTGTTTTGTTTAGGTTTAGTAAAGAAAAGAAATGATTTTGGGATGGTACTGAATGTGACTAGACACTTTTAAGTTAGCTGAGTCTGAGCAGGTGGTGGTCCTCCACCTCCAGTCCTGGTTGAATCGTTTCAGTTTCTGTATGGTAAAAGCCCGTGTGCCGAGAAAATGCAATAGCTCCGTGGCCACAACACAACTAGTCATTTACACTTCTCGATTACCATTCCATTCTATTTCTAGCTGCCAATTTTACTGTACAAATAAAGGCAGAGTTTGTCAGAGTCTTAATAACTATTTATTTTTAGCAATTTAATATGATTTTTGTGGATGGGACTCCAATTTCATATTATCCTCTGCTATTTGTCCAGCAGGGAAGTCAAAAGCGAGATATTCCATAAGCTCAAACGTGAATATCACTTTCAACAAACATTTATATAAAAAATAATCCAACAATAAAATGAATTGATGAGAAAATTCCATTTTTAGCATTTCCATTAAATTCAGTGGAATTTTTGCTAAATACCTAATAATTTATATAAGGAATAAAATTAAGTAGCCTAGCCATGCCTTTTCTTAAAACAAAATTTAAAAAATATATATATTTATTTGAATATTTGTATATATTTATTTAGGATTTAATAACCTATATATATAATTTGAGCCAATTATGCTTAACAGAATTTACCAATTATATGTTATTACTTTGAATAACGAAATATGGTAATGCATTTATTATTTTTATACTAATTGATATTTTAATTAATTATTTAATCGCATGAAATCTTAAAATTAATTATATAATTCGTGTGACATGAAGCTTGTTAGAAGACAATGATATCACTTAAACTTTTACTGAAATTAACCATCGTTCTTACTTTCTTTGTGTTAGAAAAAATAACATATAAATTGAGAGTATATATCCAACTAGACTCATTTCTCAAGGTTTGCGAAGTATGAGATACGTCAGAGATTTTATTATGGAGGGTCATCACTCGTCACTGCCACTGGTAGAAAGCAGCCTTAAGGCACAACAACGAAGCAGTTCATATGTCACATCTTCAATTGGGTGGGGGAGGCACGGGGGACAATATGAATGTGTATATGGTACTTAATGGACGGTTGAGATTAAAGGAATGTTGTCAGAGCAGATAAGACCGTGCAAAGCTAAAAGGACAGGCATTGCATTTATGTGATGCAAGTCCCTTTGTTTTGTCTAGAGCTTACGTTCCAAGGTAGACTAAAACACTATCCAGAGCCCGAGAGAGGCAAGAGACCCCCATCTATTCGAGTTGCCGAACCCTAGCTACATGCATCAGACTTGATGATAAATCAAGGGACTAAAGATTAATGCTAATGTCAGCAGACATGACCGAACAGTTTTTGGTTGTCCTCATAACATTAAAAGCGCATGCAGAAATGTTATTGAAAAAACCGTAAAGATTTTCTAAACTTTCAGTTTTTGCCCGGTCGTTTTTAATATAATCAAAATTTTAAAAAATTAAACGAATAAATATAAATTAATAGTGATATTCACTATTAATTAATACAATTTGACACACTTTGTTTATATTTCTAGGGTTTTCACTTAACTTAATTCTTTAACTAACGACAATAGTTTTGTACAAGATTTTACTAAACCGATACCACTCAACCATTGACACTATCCTTTGTCATCACTATCTGTGAAATAATTTCATCCCTAATAGTATGACTGTCTCGTACTAATCTCAATAGAGAATTTTTCTAAACAATCTTATAACGAAAGAATACTAAATAAATAATTTAAGCGATTAAACAAAATACAACATAAATGACAATACTTGAGAAATAACCGAAAACCAACTCCCCTATAAGTTCAGCTCCACCGAAACAAGTCTGAAAGTTTTTACCACAAACTATAGGTTGATTCACGAAAATACCAATATTAATTCACAGCTACAGCATAAAGACACCAAGTATGATAGCCCACGCAAACAAACCACTCCAAGATGTTGCAGCCACAAAGAAATTAGTCAACAAATGTCGCTGTTGAAGATGGAATTATACTAACATGATAAATAATCGAATCAGTCATTTAATCTCCTTTTAATCAACAAACCAAAAGACCCTTAGCCTCACCTCGCACACCACCTGCAACCAATCAAAAACAGCACAAGAAAGGAGTCACGCACACAAGGAGAGACACACACAACACCCAATCTGCAGCTCCCACACAATATCCTTTAGCCCACAAACACGCTAACTGAATTAGACTCCAAAGAGACTCATGGCTGCAGTAGGAACCAAAATCAATTCATAATAAATCACGGCTGAAGTCACGCAAATAACATCATAGGGAAAGTCACAGCTACGCACATACACCCATCAATATGTGTTGCGTTATTCACTAAAGACCCATCCAACATTTGTTCCCCCATACATCAAGGAGTCTTAACACACTTCACCAAGTAGTAGCCCAATGAATCACGTTGTTCTACCCAGAAAAATCAACAATAGATAGATTAATATCTTGACCCAATCAATTGCCAAATATCATCAAAAGTTAACTTAAAATCTAGTTGTTGTTGTCTCATATAACTTGTCATTTTTCCACCTAAAAAATGACAACATTATAGCTTATCACACATGAAAATCTTAGCCATATTACAGATACAAATAATCAACCAAAACCTCCTTAGATAGCCTTTATCCCAAAATAGGATATACATTGAATCTCATATTGACTAAGATTTTAATTTCAATCAACCTTATCTTGAAAGAGTCCCACATAAATCCAACTAAGTCTATTTATCAAATAATGACCAAAATTAAGTAATAAGATATACTAACATATATCTTAACAATCTTCTCATTTTTGACATTATTTGTCATATATCAAAACTCCCTCTAAAGAAGATAATTGGACATGTAAACATCGAATGCAGAAACCAAGAACTCATCCTTAATTAAACATCAAGTTCTAAAGAAAATCCAAAGAAACAATAATGAATAAGTATCCAATCATTTAAATTTCTCCCATTTAAGACAAAAATATGCCAAAAAGTCAGACTAATAGTCACAGAGATATCTTAAAATCTCCTCCTAAATTGAACAGCCACAAAAAATAATTTGATGTCCCCCTTTTGGGACAAAAGAATACCAAAATAAATAATGTCTTCAATGCGAAATCTCAGCGAATAAAGAAGCATAAAAGTCAGTAGTAAGTGCAGTAGAAGAATCATAAGCACGTGATACAATAGCATAAAGCCAAGATAACAATTTACTACCAGTTAATACATATGCCAACATATTATTGCTCACTTAAATTTCATCTTTATAAGACTGATCAAATTCATAAACCCCATCATCAAGCATAGCCTCATGTACACTCCAATCAATTGAACCTTAGAAAACCTATAAATAAAAACTCAAAAAGCCTAAACGATAACTCCTTCGACCTCTTTTTTTGTTTTTAATAAATAACATCAAACTATATTTCAAAAATATAAAGCACATAGTCCATGTGGAAGAAATTCAAACCTGGGCTTATTCCTTGTTACATTATCTCGATCATCAACTGTTTGGTTGATTTCTTTATCTGAAGTAACTAACTTATCCTCAGCCTGAACAGTTTTTTCAAAAGCAGCTAACTGTGAATTTGGATAATTTCTTGTTTTTCCTTCACTACATCTTTGTGCTTGTACTTGACCCTTTCTAACCCAAAAGTACTTAGGTAACATAGGTTGTTGCTAGAAATTTAATGGAGAATATCTAGAATTTCGGTTTTGACCCCTTTAAAACATCATTTGTAACAACTTGTAACATTTTGGTTTTATGTGCCCAATTACTCCATAAAAGTGAGATATAAGTATGAACCTCCAATTTTTCTTTGAGATTTCTCCTTAGACAGATCTGATCGCACTAACTTTCTCATCATTCGACTTGGACCATTCACCTATATAGCCAATGCATTGAAGGTCTCCTTAATCTTACCAATTTTCAACAACTTTTTTAGCTTTTTGGTACCTCCATTTAACATTCTTATTCCATTTTCCGTGCTAACCAACTTCAACTTTGTTTCATTAAACTTATCTATTGTAGATAACAACTTCTTCTCAAGATCTTGAATGGTGTTCTTCATGGTAGAATTTTCCTCCTTTAACTTCTCATTTTTCTTTTATGTTTGGACCCATTTAGCATATATTAACTCATAGGCTTCGTAAATACCTCCCTTTTCATTATCTAAAGTACTGTCATCACTGTTAAAATCTGAGATTGAGCTTCGAGCTAATTCATCTGCATTTTTCCCAAAATTTTCTGATTTACTCAGATTTTTATCATCGATTATTTCCTTCTTGGTTGTTGTACAACAAGTAACTGGACTTTTGCTATATAAAGCAATTAACGCAACACTATTTACAGCTTCTTCTTCACTACAATACTTACTTCCGGATTCATTTTCACTCCAAGTGCTTGTATAACTCATAGGATTTCGATACTTCATGTATAGTCTGCAAAGTGTCCCATGCTTCTTTCGCCAATTCACAAGCTGATATCATTGAAAAGTGACCTTCATCAACGACACTAAAGATGACGTGTAGGGCTTGAGAATTTTCAAGTGCTCTCTCTTCTTTAGCCCTTGTCCACTCAGATGCATCTTTAAGCATTGCTTTTCCCCTTTCGTTAGTTGTACTTGATGTGTCTAGTCATTTAAATCCGAGTTCCATACTTTGTTCCTTATGCCTAAATGAATACTCTCAATCGTGATTTCCACGTAGGATAATTTGAACTATCTAACAACGGTGGTCTGCTGATTGATGCCCCATTCTCTTATAGTCATAATTGCGAAATAAGGATCTACACCAACATGCTGTACCAAGTTCTGATTCGATGACC
Source organism: Erythroxylum guanchezii (assembly GCA_025629825.1). Classification (NCBI taxonomy): domain Eukaryota; kingdom Viridiplantae; phylum Streptophyta; class Magnoliopsida; order Malpighiales; family Erythroxylaceae; genus Erythroxylum; species Erythroxylum guanchezii. The sequence goes on from JAOTAX010000197.1 coordinate 9,433,392, forward strand.
TTGCTCTGATACCAATTGAAAAAACCGTAGGGGTGTAGTAGTTTCGCAAATTTTTAGATTTTGGCGCAGTCGTTTCTAACATAATCAAAAACCATAAAAATTAAACGAACAAATATAAATCAACACCGATATTTGTTAACACATTTCGACGCACCTACTTATGTCTGCGGGGCACTCAGCCAGGTTAATTCCTTCATTAACAACAATAGTTTTATACAAGGCTTTACTGAGCCGACATCACTTAACCCTTGACACTAGCTCTCGTCCTTACTACCCATGAAAGAATTTTACACCTAATAGTACGACCATCTTGTACTAACCTCAACAGAAAATTTTTCTCAACAATCTTATAATGAAATAACACTAAATAAATAACTCAAGTGGTTAAACAAAATTCAATATAAATGACAACACTTGAGAAATAACTGAAAAACAACTCTCCTATAGGTTCAGCTCTACTAAAACAGGTCTAAAAGTTTTCACCACAAACTGTGGGCTGATTCACGAAAATAGCAATATTAATTCATAACTGCAGCATGAAGACACCAAGTATGGCAGCCCATGCAAACAAACCACTCCAAGATGTTGCAGCCACAAAGAAATCTGTCAACAAACGTTGCTGTCGAAGATGGAATTATACTAACATGATAAATATTCGAATCAGTCCTTTAATCTCCTTTTAATCACCAAACCAAAAGACCTATAGCCTCACCTCGCAGACCACCTGCAACTAAACAAAAACAACACAAGAAAGGAGTCAGACACACAAGGAGAGACACACACAACACACCTAATCTATAGCTCCCACACAATATCCTTCGGCCCGCAAACATGTCAACTGAACTAGATTCCAAAGAGACTCATGGTTGCAGCAGGAACCAAAATCAATTCACAATAAAACCTAGCTGAAGTCACCCAAATAACATCATAGGGAAGCCACAACTACGCACATACACCCATCAACATGTGTTGCATGATTCACTAAGGACCCATCCAACATTTGTTCCCCACTATACCAAGGAGTCTTCACACACGTCACTAAGTAGTGGCCACATGAATCACAATGTTCTACCCAGAAAAATCAGCAATAGATAGACTAATATCTTGATTCAATCAGTTGCTAGATATCATCAAAAGTTAACTTAAAATCCAGTTGTTGTTGTCTCACATAGCCTATCATTTTTCCACCTAAAAAACAACAATATTTCAGCTCATAATACACGAAAATCTTAGCCATATTACAGTTACAAATAATCAACCAAAATCTCCTTAGATAACCATTATATTAAAATAGGATATATATTGAATCTCATCTTGATTAAGATTTTAATTTCAATCGATAAAGAGTACTACATAAATTCAACTAAGTCTAATTATTAAATAATAACCAAAATTAAATAATAAGATATAATAACATATATCTTATCAATTATGATTAACAGTTTTATATAAGGGCCGTAATCTGTACAGGGATAAAGATCATAACATTTGTTTGCCAAGATAGAGTACCAGGCACTCGTTAAAAGTTTCGCCCTCGTAATCTTAACATAACACCCTATACGAATGGAATCTTTCTCCAGGTTCGTAATTGTTCCTCTAGATGAAGCCCCTCGAGTGACAGTCATAGTCGTTTAGACGTATTTGTGATGTGATTGGTATGCCAACTTAATGTATAGGTGACTCTCAATGATGATTTGGTGATACAGTTGCATGTGTATCTTCGAAGCAACAAAATAGTGAAAGCTCTTACGATCCAAAAACGTTTGCTGCTATATGTAGAATCGAACTACTTTTGCAATTTTATGAAAAGGGCATCAAGTTAGTTTTATAGTGGCGATTTGATTACCCTTTTAAGCGTTTTTACTAGTTACATTTTTATGCATTGAAATTAATCTCACCATGAATATAATTCTTGTTTACCACGAAATTAATTCCAGTTTAGTTGAGCGCAATGGAAGACATGAAAGCTTACAAGCTATAAAGAGTTAACGGTCCTTAAGTTGAAACCTGTCAGGCAAATAAAGTCTCATTGATGGAGGGGCGTATTCATCACTCGCTTGGACAGCAAGTTGGCTCAACTATGGATCATTGAAGTTTGACAGAGAAAGATACGTGACAACTTCTGTGTTTGAAGCCAAAATCATTTTGGTGTATCCAATACATTCTGTCCAGAAAGTAAAATAATAATAGGATGATAATGATAATGATGATGACATAATCATTCCCTCATCCCCTTCCATCTCCATTTCCACTGAGTTTCATCTCGTTCACTACAACTACTTACTACTCACACTCCACTAGATTCCTTATCCCTCTCTTACTCTGTGCATGGATTCAAAACTACACTTTGAGTGCCCCACTTCAGGGAAACATCAGCATTACCAATCTGCAATTTTTGGTACTTTTTCTCACTTTTAACCTCTCTTCTTCATATTCTTCATTCTTCACTCTTTCTCGCACTATACCTCTCCATTCCTTTTGTCTCTGCCTCTCTGCTCTGCCTCTCTATCCCTCTATTCCACTGTTTCTTTTTCCCTTTTCCCACTCTTTACATTTCCTCTTTCCAGCTTATTCCATTGGCCTAACAGATAAGAACCATTAAAAAAGAAACTTTAATAACCGAAGGGAGATTATTGTCATACATCATGTCGGCTTCCACTTCTTCTAGGTGGTGCCCAACACCTGAGCAGCTTATGATCTTGGAGGAGTTGTTTAGAAGCGGGATTAGAACACCTCATGCATCCCAGATTCAGAGGATCACTGCCCACCTTTCTTTGTACGGAAAGATTCAAGGCAAGAATGTGTTCTATTGGTTTCAAAACCACAAGGCCAGGGATAGACAGAAGCTTAGAGGGAAACTCATTAAGCAACTCCAACAGCAGCAACTGAATTACCATCATCTTCGCCACCTTGAAGAGCCACAGTACAGCCCCTCAAACTATCATCTCCTTAACTACCTTTATCTTCCCACACCACTTTCAGATATCCATCAACTTCCGTATCATACCTCAACTGGTTTTCATCCTCAGCAGGTAACATTATCAAATTCTTGCTTCTTGGCGTTCTTAGTTGTTCTTAGCTACCTGCGTTGAGAAACCTATTTATGTATCTTGTTTCAGGGACAGAATTAGTCACCAGAGTTTTACATACCTAGTTAATTAATCACCATATCTAAGACGCATACACACAGATACTATAGATTTTGGTAAATGTAGAATACAACGTGACACTTTCCTGACGAAAACCAACAATATTCTATTTCATTTAGTACACAATTCTCCAAACAAGGTTATAAGTTATTTTTCTTATGAATGAACTTACTTATTTAAGCTGGGGCCTTATACTGCATAACAAATGTACATTAAGCTAATTATGAACAAAAACGCGTGCATCGACATCAGAGATCTGTTTACACCTCTGGTTAGTCGTTGAGTTTCAACTTTTAAATGCTGGCTATGAGTTATCACTTAGCACTGACAAAATCATGTCACTAACTAGGATTAAGTAAGAAAGGAATGAAGTTATAGCTAGGGCTTCAATTCGTGGTATAGCCTGAAAGTAAATGATGATAGTTTGTTCGTGTCTTTAGGCAAATCGTATTCGTTCTGTTGGTTCATTGCAAGTAAGATTTAATCTCTTCTTGTTTCAGACAAACTTTGCTTATTAATTGTCTTTTCTAAACGCTGACTGAGCTTCAGTACTAGTAATTAACTGTTTTTTGAACTGTTTTTGGAGCAGGGAGGACTTGAATGTGCACCACCAGAACTGATGAATTACAACAATTGGAAGGTTGAGATGCCATCGAGGGTCCAGACGGAGAATTCCATGACGATAACGTGCGGCCATGATCGGATGATGTCGACGGTGGACATTGGTCCAACCTCCCATTGTTGTACCAGACCACTGAGAACCCTTGAACTCTTCCCACTCACAGCCACTAATCTCAAAGAAGAATCCAAAAACTCATCATCCAAGCATCTATCTTTTCACACACCCACCAACTAATATACATCCAACAGTGTAATCCTTTGTTGCCTTGCTAATAGAGGTAGTTTGAAAATCTGGATTTGACTTAATGTAGTGCGAGATATTTGCCTTGGTTTCTGCTACGATCAGTATACATGTCCAACGTAGGTAGGGCTCTAGATGAACGAGAAAGATCTGTATTGTCTGGTCAGTATATTACTGGTCCTTTCAACTTATCTTCTTTCATCTACTGCCTTGTCTGTTTAATATATAATAATGTTCATTTTCCATATTTATACCTGCATTGGGTTTCAAAACTGTTTTGGTTTTGTGTACATTTTCATTGTTGAGTTTGTCATTATGCACAAACTAAAGCTGTCAAAATTTCCACCAGTACATAGGACAGCTACAGTCATATAGTACCCAGCTTTTTAGGCCTTGTCTTGGACCTTTCAGACAAGTCAAATGCCGATATTGAAAGCACGTCTTAGTTATACGGAACAAGAAACACAAAATCCGTCCCAGAGAAATTATTTTTAAAAAAGAAACAAAATGTAGCAGCTACATGGGTTGCATTCTGCGATGGTGATTGTATAGATGAAATAATTCCAAGACACAAAAAGATGTATGTGATCTGATGGTGATAAGAGGCATTTCAAGTAGCCTACGCTGTACAGAAAGAAGATTGCTGTTGAGTAATGTTAAATTGTTAGTTAGCTATTACATCTTCTTGAATAAAAACATGATGTCTCTCTATTTCGGCGTAGGGGTGAGTATTATTCGGGTTGACCCAAATTAATTCGGGTAATAAAATGTTAAATTACGGATAAATCGAGCCGGGCCGGGTATTATCCGAATTGTTTTCGGTTTGGGACGAGTAACTCCGAAAAAAATTCGAGTTACCTGATTACCCGAATTAGGTTTAAAAGAATTATGAAAATACATTTCATTATTTTTCTTGTAGAATTAACAGATTAATTATGCTAGTTAATTGAAATATTTGGTTATATTATTAGTGAATTCAACTATTTGTTTTGTTTTATGTCTCTCAAATGAGATATGAGAATGTAATTCAAGTGTTTAGTTATTTTGTGTAATTTTTGAAAGAGAATCAAAGAAAATTTCGGGTAACCCAAAATTACCCGATTTACCCGAATTACCCGATCGGGTCGGGTAAATTCGGGTAATGAAATTTTGGGTTCGAGCCGGATAAGATGGAAATTTTTTTGGATAATTCGGGCTTTACCCGAACAGTGAAAATTTGGCTCAATTAGCCCGAATGCTCACCCCTACTTCGGTGAGACAAAAGGTAACAATTGACATACTTATTTATTAAATTAATTTAACGTGGTTCTATTTCTACATTTAGGGAGATCAATCATATGTAAATAACATACATTAGCTAAAAAAGATATCATCATCACATCCAGTCTGAAGTCCCACAATAAAGCGGGGTCTGAGGAGATTTGATAGTACGTAGTCTTATCCCTACATAGTAGAGAGGTTGTTTTCGATAGACCCACATGCAAATGTAACAATAAAAGAGTGATACAGGTTAAAGAGTAAATAAGTAAAACTGACACGCTAAATCATTATATAAATAAAATTACAATAAATAGATAAAAAAATAAAATATAAAATATAACTCGACTTTTAAAAAAATAGTTTAAAACTAAAATATAACGAAATATATCATCTCTTTATCTTTAGAAAAGCATCAATACCCAGATGATAAGAGAGCAATAAAGCATCAAAGAACTCGAATTTGGATCATACAAAACACGAAAACAAAAAAAAAAGAACATGTAAAAACACAAAACGTTTGAAACCATAAGATCATTAAACATATAAAAATTCAATCTTAACATAAACCCAGCAATATCAGATGCAAAGAGATCAACATAACAAAACCCAAAAAGCATTAAACACTAAATCAAACAAAGAAGCTAATGTCAAAAGCAAAAAACCATAAAGAGCAGAAATATCAGAAAACCCAACAAAACCCAAAAAACATCAAAGTAGAAAAGACTGATTAATCAAGAACCATATCTGAAACGAAGAGGCTGCCGAGAAGGAAGAGAATTAGCTAGAAAAGATATAATGAAAAGAAAACCATGAGCACAGAGAACGTTTTGTTATCATTATTACGACTGTTTTGAATAGTTGGCTTAAAATGTGGCTGCATCAAGTTTGCTCTAATGCACTTTAGGGTGACAAGAGTATCTGGACACTTGATCCTTCACTCATGCCCTCTATAATGTTCTTCATTTCATCGTAAAGATGTTGTAATTGACATGTTAAACCCAAGTTCTTTCAAGAAAAAGTAATCAGAGAGTTTTCTTTATCCACAAATATTTATATGAGATCTTTATGAAGGTAGAGAATTTATGATTTTCGGCCAGCGTTTCAACATACTTGTAAAACTAAGGCTTAAAATTGTAAATTGAGCTCATCGGCAGATGTTTGAAATGTATCGGTATGCAGGTATCAAATAACTGCTCTTATTATGGCTAGATTTCAAAAGAGCAGTGTGATAACTGATAAGATATGATCAGATCATATTAATTAGATTTATTTCTTTTATTATGAGTTAATTTTAATGTTTAATTGGTAGGACTATTATTTATTTTATTTAGAAGGTAACAAGTGTAGATGAGATCAAATTTGATTTGAAATAATAAATTGAAACATCATTTTTGAAGGCTATACATTTTGAAAAGATGAAGCAAAAGATTCCAGATTGTTGAAATTGATAAGACTAGGTCAAATTGAGTTTAATTAGGAATCTTTATTTTTAGTCTTATTATAAAGGAATTATGATTTGTCACTATAACAATTCAGTGCAATTCGCGACGTTTTTTAATGTCACGAATTGGTCGGAGTTTTCGTAATGTTTTATAATTGTGACGCGGATTTGTTGGACGTTTTCTGACGTCTTAGTAGGAAAACGTCGCAAAAAAGAGGCGTTGACGTTTTTATAGAGAAAACGTCGTGGAAGGCTGATCAATTGTTTTGAGTTCCTCCAAGAACAAAACGACGTTGTTTTGGTTTTAACTACCAAGCCCCCCTCCCCAACTGATGTTGCATAAGGGTAAGTAGTTAAGCTATTCTGGTTCAATGGAAACCGACTTCGTTTTGGTTTTGTTAAAACCTACCTGATTATCTTTTCCCCCTCTAACCGACGTCATCTCCCCTCCATCCCAAGAAAGCGACGTCGTCTCAACTTCGGTGTGAACGAAAAAATGTTGAGGTAAGTCATTTTTTATCAATCTCGCTTGCTGCTGTTGCGTTTTCCCTCTCTCTTGAGCAACCTTCGACCGTTGATTTGTGTTCTCATTGCTGATGTTTGCGTGGGTTGTCAGAGTGCTGCTGTCTACCATTGTTATGTCTTCCTAGAGTGCTTTTGTGTTTTGGTGGAGGTAAGTTGTGTTTGACGATTTAATCTAGTTTTGAGAGTGTTATTGCATTTGTTTTGATTATATGTGGTGCATTTGGATTTGCGTTGTGTTACAGTAGTTAATTTGGATTTGCATGGTGGAGGTAAGTCATTAAACATTCTGCCTTTGAAGTGTTTGACGAAAGTCGTTCAGTAGTTTTCTTAATGTGATTAAGATTGTTTGAGCAACTCGCGTAAAACATGTGGGATAACGAGTAAGTGCTTAAGTTGTTAAGTATGGTGATTGATAGCTAAATTAAATCTCCATAGGAAAGCTAGTTGTTACTTCAGGAACTGATTCTTCTCTCGATATAACTTATTATAGGTTTGCAACCCTTAGTAAAGATTTTAATTGAGGAGATGCGAACACCTAGGTACTTGAATGAATTGATTCCAAGTTGAAGCTTCCAGTTTCATGTATTAGAATTTTTAATTGCAAGATAAGTAAATAGAGCTCTTGTCAATGTTATATTCTAGACCTAATATTTTCGTGAATGATATTAAGGATCTCTTCAGTATGTCAAATGACTTATTATCTACAACTCATAGTATTAGTAAATCATTAGCAAAAGCAAGTTTTGAGATTTGAAGTTCCTAACATCTATTTTGGTACTTAAAACTCAAATTCTTATTCATAAAGGGTGGTGATTTTGTTCAATATTTTCATATCAATAGTAAAGAGAAATAGGGACAAAGGTTCCCCTTACCTTATCCCCCATATGCTTTGAATAAATCAGATGGCTCACCATTTATAATCATTATAAAGGTCATAGTAGTTAGGCCTTTAGTAATCCATTTTAAAATAACTAAAAGCCTTAATGAAGTTAATTTTCATTACATAACTCTTAATGGATTTGTTGCTAGGGTGACTCCTAGAAAACTCTTGAGCTATGCAAACATTGTCTCTTATATTCCTACCTTTAACATATGCTCCCCAACAAGCATTTATGAAACTTTTGAGAGTTTTTTTTACCCTCTTAGCTATTATCTTGAAGATAAATTATTAAATGACAATGTAACGTGAAATTGGCCTGTATTCCTTAAGATTTTCTGGATTAGGAGCCTTAGGAATTAGGCTGACAAATGTTTTGTTTAGTTCAAAAAAAGACATTTGACGTCAAAGAACTCTTAGACAGTATTGATAAATAGAGAATCAATGAGGCTCCAAGTGGACTGAAGGAATTTAGCACTAAAGTCATCTAATCCTAACCTAATGTACTTAGAGTTGTCTTGTAGATAAGAAAACATATATAGATTCTTTTCTTCATTCTTCATTTCATTTATCTTTATTATCATATTTGAAAACAATGTAGTTTTTGTGACACCTATTGATTTGTAGCTTTTCATATTCTGAATTAAATATGATGAACAATTTCAATGAGGTTTATCTTGTTCAATCATTTGTGCTAAATATACATTCAATTGTTGAAGTTTAGTTTTAATTTATCGTGCTTTATGATAGATACTATTTCCAAGTGTGAGGAGGAGACAGTTGGAGGAGCCATTGGAAAATAAGAAGCAGGTATGCTAACTTATAAGTATGAAGTTGCTGGATTGTTAATTGGTTTGTTTGCATTCATACTATAGCTATTGAATTTGCTCTATGAAATGCCATATTTTACTTTATGCAATTCCACTAAAGTAAGGATCCTGCATTCATACATAAATAGAGAAATGAAATGCCATATTTTGCTTAATTTTTTAATGACTTTTTTTATTACTTTCTCCCTAGTTCTCCATATAGTTTATCAAATAATAATACAAATTATACATATTAGTATATGTAGAGGAAAGCTAATATTTCTACGGATGTCTTAGCTTGGATTATGTATTTATCAAAATCTTCCTTCTTTTAATTTTTCTTAGTTATTAAACAATGGTTTAGGCCTTTCTTTATCTACGACTCTCATAGATAGTTAGACTTGTTAGAACCTAGTTTAACCTTTGAACTTGAATCCCCTTCTCTTTTTCCTTATAATGTTCTAATTATTATATTGAATTAATAGCTATTTCTTGCTCCATAGAGAAGAGTTGGATGAATAATGTTAGGGTTTCCTATGAATACATTGATGGAGTGAGAATGTTTATGAATTTTGTGGCTAAAAAAAAGGGCAAAGAGTGTTACATTTCATGCCTTTATGCACGTTGCTTGAATTGTTATATAAGGTTTCAGAGGAATGTTTTTGAACATTTAATGCAATTCGGCATGGACCAATCATACACCCGCTGGGTTTTACATGGTGAACTGCCAAAATATAGATTTATCTCTAGGGAAGAAAGGCTTGACGCTGCAAATGTAGACATAGATGGGACAGGCAATGATATTAATGAAGGTGATGGTGATGAGGAGGATGATGGGATGCAAGATTTACTTGATGATGTGGGTACTTTCTTAAATGATTGTCCAATTAATCAGGACGAAAGGAGTCCTCCTATAGGCGTCGGAGATTCTATTATAGGTGCCTTTCATGAATTGTTGAGTAAAGCAACTGAAGAGTTATACCCGGGATGTACAAACTTTTCAAAGTTGTCGTTTTTAATAAAGTTGCTTCATTTGAAAGTATACAACAAGTGGAGTAATAAGTCATTTGACATGTTATTTGATCTGTAGAGGGATGTGTTACCTAATTGTAAATCTTTGTCGAAGTCCTATTATGAATCAAATCAATTTCTACGGAGCCTAAGCTTGGGTTATATGTCGATACATGCATACAAGTACGATTGTTGCCTATTTTGGAAAGAGTATGGGGACTTGGAAAGTTGTCCCCAGTGTGGAACATTAAGATGAAGAATTAATGATGAGAGGGGTAAGAAGATACCACATAAAGTATTGCGGTTCTTTCCATTAACATCCAGAGTACAATGATTATTTATGTCAAGTAAGACCGCTAAACAAATGATGTGGTATAATGATAGGCCTAAAGGTGACATAATACCATGGTTCATCCTTCTGATGGAGAAGCTTGGAAGAGCTTTGATGAGCTATATCCTGAGTTTGCCAGAGAACCACGTAATGTTAGACTAGGCTTAGCAACAGATGGATTCAATCCACATGGCAATATGTCACTTTCATATAGCGTGTGACCTGTTATTCTCTTTGTTAGAGTGTCCCATATTGATTAGACATGAAAATGTTAAAGTGTTTATAAGTGGCAAGGGTCAATTATCCAAACAACTAGTTCTAGTTATTTGACAATGGTTGACCCAAGCCCAATTCTTATTAATGAGCTCTATACTCTACCCATATTAAAAATTCAATATGGTATCAGAACCTTTGTGACCAAGTGGTCGTGAGTTCAAATACTACCACCCACCTATTATTCAACACAAGGTAGAGTGAGCCTGTGCAAGTTTCAAGCCCAAAGGGCTTTCATTTGAGGGGGTGTGTTAGTGAATATATAAAACCAATTAAGTTGGCCTCACACAAAAGCTTAAGTTATTGTGGTGAAACGGTCATTTAATATATTAGTGAATATATAAAACCAATTAAGTTGGCCTCACACAAAAGCTTAAGCTATTGTGGTGAAACGGTCATTTAATATGGTATCAGAGCAGGTTTGGTCCGGATTATTAATTTTCCGGTTGTCCGTCTGGATGTCCAGTCCCAGCGGCCCGGTCCGGTTATCACTGCGTATATTTCAAGTGGCAACTAGATGTCCAGCCCCAGTTGCACTTGAAGGGGAGTGTTAGAGTGTCCCATATTGACTAGACATGAAAATGTTAAAGTGTTTATAAGTGGTAAGGGTTAACTATCCAAACAACTAGTTCTAGTTATTTGGCAATGGTTGACCCAAGCCCAATTCTTGTTAATGACCTCTGCACTCTGCCCATATTAAAAATTCAATACTCTTAGCATATAATTTACCCCCTTGGATGTGTATGGATGAGTTATTCTTTATGCTATCGCTGGTTATTCCAGGTCTGAAAGCAGTTGGTAGAGACATTGACGTCTATATGAGACCACTAGTAGATGAGTTAAATGAGTTATAGGAAGGTGGTTTTGATGTGATTGATCTTTCAAAAGGAGAAAATTTTCAAATGCATGCAGCTTTAATGTGGACTATCAATGACTTTCCATCTTATGGTACTGTTTCTGGTTGGAGCACAAAAGGTTATAAGGCATGCCCTGTTTGTAACAAGCACACTCCTTCTTGTATGTTAAGAAGTAAGATTGGTTACTTAGGCCATCATCGTTTTCTTCCTTACGATCATCCATGAAGAAAAAGCAAGAAGTTTGATAGCAAGAGTGATCATCGGCCTATACCTAACTTAGCATATAGAGATGCTGTGGTGGAACAATTATGTCCTGTGCAGAATATATGTTATGGAAAGCACCTGAGCAATAAAAGGAAAAGGAGATTGGAAGGAGAGCTTAATTGGCATAAAAAAAGCATTCTTTTGATCTACCATATTGGCATAAGTTAAGATTAAGGCATAACCTTGATGTCATTCATATAGCAAGAATAATTGTGACAATATCCTTGGTACTTTGATGAATGTTGAAGGTAAAACCAAAGATACAATCAAGGTTCAGCTTGATTTGGAAGATATGAATATTCGAAAAGAATTATACTTGATAAGAGCAACTGATGGAACTATTGTGGAAAAACCTCCAGCATGTTATACAATGTCTTCTGATGAGAAGAAGAAGTTTTGTGACTTTGTAAAGCAGGTGAAGTTTCCAGATAGTTATGCATCGAATATATCTAGATGTGTTAATGTTGATGAAAGGAAGTTTACTGGACTTAAGTCTCATGATTGTCATATAATGTTACAAAGCATTCTTCCATTAGGCACGCGTGCCATCTTGAATAAAGATGTGACAGGTGTTTTAATGTAGTTGGGGGACTTCTTTCACCGAATTTGTAGACGAAGTTTGATTAAGGATGATGTATAGAAGATGTGTCATGAGATTACTTTAATCTTATGCAAACTTGAAATGATATGCCCACTGACATTCTTTGATGTCATAGTACAAGTGGTTATTTATTTGCCAAATGAAGCCTTACTTGCTGGACTAGTTGCGTATAGATGGATGTATCCAATTAAGAGGTATTATTTAAATTTATCCTATTACTCTTAAAAGTGAAGTAAATAGCAGCCTATCTAATTATGGTTAATCATTTGTTAAGATTCCTATGTACACTAAAGGGATTTGTTAGAAATAAAGCACGTCCAAAAGGTTCAATTGCTGAAACATATATTGTTAAAGAGTGCATGACATTCTGTTCAATGTATCTAAAAGGAATTGAAAACAACTTCAACGTGCTAGAGCGAATCAATGATATGGTTGATGGTAGTGACATATCAGTGTTCTTCCAACAATGTAAGCCGATTGGTGCTGGCA
>JAOTAX010000197.1:9449382-9465255 GCA_025629825.1 Erythroxylum guanchezii
TTAACACTTCCATTCAAAATCAATCTATACATATACTCTTTCTAACATCACATAGAAATTTATTCCACAAACTTCCAAATAACCCCTTATTTGACATAAATCATTCTTAGTCAGCAGAAAAAAAAAAAAATGGAGGCCAACACCTTTTGTTATCTCCTAATTCTATATATAAATAATTTATAAAGAATTAAGTTTACATTATCTATAGTCTAACTTAAACTAATGAGATAAATAAGAGAACACCCAACCTTATCCCTATTTCACAAATATATTATATATAAGTGATTTTATAAATTTCAAGAATAATACATTATATTTCTAATCCAAAGATTTTTAATATTTATATATCAATTATTAAGGTGTATAAAATATTATTAAATAATCACACAATTATTTTATATTCATTAGGATGACTGCTGACTGCATGTTTCGGTTTAATACAGATTAATAAGCTGGTTCCAGAACAAAGTGAATTGAATCTAACTTGCAAAATTTCTTACAATTACAAGCTTCGTCTCCGGTATGAGTTTCAAGATCAAAATGAGTACTGATGGACTATGAAAGTTGCAGGGAGCAGGTTGTGGTATTGTTTTGCGTAATTGGGAACGAACTGTAACTTGGGCAACTTTTATTCCATTTCCTTCTCCTTCTCCATCTCCATCTGTTGCTGAAGCACATGTAATTCTTCACGGAATTAATCTTTTAAAAGTTTTCAAAATTCATGAGGAACATTAGAAAATGATTATGCAGAAGTTGTAAAGTACCTTACCTTCCAAAATACTATAGTATTGTAGAATCTGTCAAGAATGAGTGTACCTTTCTAGATGTCAATGTTTTTGGTCTTAGGCAAAGATAAAGCTGTAGCTCTTGAATTTGTCTCTTGTAATGTTGCATTTCAACGAGATCTTTTATGAGTTAATTATTTATGTAAAAAGTGTTTGCAAGAAATTAAATTAAATTATCTAATCCAAAATCTCATATTTAAAATTTTGCAGTCATAATAAAAATTTTCAAAGAATAATTTCTTGTACATTATGTAATAAAAGGAGATGAGATAATGAACTCTCAAGGTTCAAAATTTCTCTTGACTTATTGTTAAGCTCGACTAATTGTAACATCTAAAATATTTTCTAAAAAAAATCTAAATCCTAAAACTTAATTCTACATAAAATTTCTAAACTTTGTTGTGGGCTGAACAGCCGCTCTCAATAAAATTCTATATAAGATTTTAGGGCATCAAATGTACTTCGCTGTTTAGAAATTTTCCTTGTGGAACTGGAAGCGGGTAGTCGAATTCAAGCTAAACTCCTGACAAAGTTGCTTCAATGTTTTGGCAAGAACAACACTTCCACAGAAGAAGACACCTGCAAAACAGAAGGGGGAAAAAAAGACTGCCAATCAATGAGCACAAGCTTCTAATGGTTCATGACGGCGGAATAACTCCGGATTTTGGAGGGGACATGTCAAGCCAATTTCGAGTTGACAGTGAATACCACTTCTCTGTACTTTATGATAAATGAGCATTTGAATTTAAGGCCTCTAGGTTATTATATGATCTTGCCATATTTCAATTCGACTTACCTATCCTAGTAGAAGGATATGTGTTTGCCATTTCAGATAACACCTTTCTCCAATTAGGTCTAGCAAAGTGCGTTCTTATCTGTCACATGTAATCAAACTATGTTAGGATAACAATTTAAAAGGACATCTATAGTCTCCTGATCAGTAAATCCAACTTTGTTTGTACCCGGCTTTGGGAGACAATGTCAACCCCATTCTTGGCATGCTGTAGTCTCTGCACCATAGCAATAAGTGCAGACCTTGCATCTCCTTCTTCGTATACACTAGTCAAGTAGTTGTGCATTTCAATCATGTTCTGTGTCATTGAAAGAGCCAATGTAACCAAAAGTGTTACTCTAATCAGTGGCCGAAAGGGAAAGGAAGACGCAAAATTGTGGTACATGGAGATTGAAAAACATACAGTGCGGTCATATTCTGCTATGTCATCCATGACACCTTTAAACCATTCAAAAGAACCTTGTTCCCTTGTGACCCAGTAAAAATAGGCTCTTTCAGGATATTTTCTTGCAGATGACGCTTGGTCCTGTGTATGCAATTATTGTCAGGAAAATAATGTTTCTTGATAATTTGAAGATATTCCATTAAGGAAATTAAATTTGGTTAAGTACTACTAAACTCACCGGTTTTGGGGCGTGTAGCTTGATGTGATAGAGAAGATCCTTTATGATGCTAATAAATGGGGTTGCGCCGATTCCTAGACCTACTAGCAAGAGAATGTCATACTTCTTGTAATTCTGAGCAGGAGCTCCAAATGGTCCCTTGATAAGGATCCTTGGAAATCTGTCGTAATAAAAAATGAGATGTTATATACAGATCTCACGTGTTCTGAAGAATTTGAGCATTTATACAACCACCCTACTTACGTTGCTTGTATTTCTTCATAGTTGGAATCCGACAGTGCTTTAGTCTGCATTCTCATCAGGCTTCCTGGTTTTTGTTTTGCAGCTGGAGGTTCGCATACCTGGAAAATATAAATACCAATAGAAAAAACAAGTTTTATCAGTTCAGGACATGAACAACATGAGAACATAAGTGGATGAGCTATGAGGGCAGGAGCTGACACATATTCAGGGAACATAAATATCTCACTATGTCAACTACTACCTTAGAGATTAGAATGTAATTGCTTTAACAGCGTGACCAATTCCCTGTCATGACATACGAATGAAATAACATGAAAGCTTTTGTCTTGACATTGTAAGATAATGTTCAATGCAACCTTTTCGAATTTCTTTCTGAGTGCAGTCGTCCAATCTCCTAATGTTCGTATGTGGACGCTCAAGTAATCGTCCCCAGGCGCAGAAGTAATTGAAAAGGGATGCCTGTACCAAATGAGAACTATAGTGGTTAGACATGGAAATATGATGATTTCGTAGTTAATAAGAGATTATATCTTATCAATCACCATTCGAATTGTGATAAATCCGGGCACTTCACAAAAATGTACATTCCACTTTGGTACTTGAAGCCAGCAGGTTTACTCATGTATAATGCAAGAACGTTCCCTGAGTATACCACTGCCTGCAATGTCCAAAAGAAACTGGAAGATTATTTATCCGCGAATGAAACTTGATGATATACATTTAAGGAAAAAGTTTCATACCTTAATGACGCTTACTCCATGATTAATATGGTTTTGAAACCTTGAGAAGAGTCTCTCGCAGAGATACAGCAATACTGGCACGATTATATACATCCATGTCTGTATAATAGCAGGAGAAATTTAACAACAGACTCACCCGTTGGGAATCCTAGAAAAATTATTGGAGGAGGTGGATCAGGTTGGACTCACCGTCTTTTCGTACCAAGGCTTGTCAAAAATGAGGACGTAGCCATGCAAAAAGAGAAGGACGTAGGAGAAGATCAACAAGTGATGTGCATACCAAAAAGAATTGAAACCTGCCAAATGGTGAAATGGCCCTGGCAATTTGACAACATTCTTCCTGAAATAGTGTGTTGCCAGGGTAAATGAGTAGGTCATAATGAGAATCAAGAGGATCCCCGTAATGCCTACTGTAGTTGATAGGAGAGACCAATATGTTGGCTGTTGGTATTTGAACAGCGGTCCAACAACGGCCATGAATTTCTCTCTTGGACATGAAGTCAACAATGGGAAATTACAAGCCAAATGAGCTATTGTGTGGACTGCTGTGGCTATCGCTATCAGTAATGCAATCATCTTGTGGAAGTTTATATTGTCATCAAAAGGGATGAAATTATTAAGTAAAGATGATCTGAGCATAGTAAGTGTTTTCCGACAGACAGGAATAAGAATGAGAGCCATATCAAACTTGAGATTTTCTGCTGTAGCCTTGGCTGCAGACAGACAATTTCCTGAGATTTTGTAGATAGGCGAGCCCTTGTGCTGATTGAATTTCCAAACGAAGAGAATCACATTTATGGCTAACAAGAGAGTGACAACCCACACTCTCCTCCAATTCTCGTGAATCAGTTCTATAGTTAGTGAAAAGAATTTGCTAACAGGTGTTCTGTATCTACTTGGGATCATGGCTTTTGTGAGGAGATTTTCGTCTTTGTGCTCTAGTTTAGGGCATCCATCAGGGCTCACCATTCCCCTTAGTAGAGTTTCTAGCTGCCACATCTGATCATCCAATAAGAAGTTGAAAGAATTAGAGTTACTGGTTAATTGATCACGTAGTATGAATTTTACGACGAATATCAGTAGTTCTTTTCGTTTCTATGAACCTCTATGTATCCATGATGATCGGGGTCAAGTTCTTCCATGATTAGAGCTGCATATGTTTTCGCGTTCTCTTTAAGATTTGCGAGCTTGTTTGCTGAGGCACTCAACACAATAACCTTTTGCCATTAAAAAATAAGCATGTGATGAGAAACTTCATCACCTTGTATATCTATACAGGAAGGGGAACGCTCACTCACCTCCTTCACTTCTTCCTCAGATAGCCTACCATCTCCATTCTTGTCAAACCTGCAAAAGTTTTCATTGTCAAAACTTTCTTTTGGTAAGCTGAACTTCACGTATATAGTTGTTTGAAAGTGAATTTTTACAAAAGATCCTCACATGTCAAAAAATATTTGGAGACGAGTGTCAAAATCTTGTCTAGTCATATCTTCCCAAAACAATTTCAATTCATCCCGAGTTATCCCATTTATGGTGCACACCATTCTACGCCTTGCAATGGCATCAAATATTTCTCCAGCAAAGTCTTTTGATTGATCTCCCATTCCTATAAGGGAAATATAAGTTTTGCCCTTTTCAGATTCATTTGGTTTTCTAATGTGAGCCTGCCAAAGTACGAGAAACATGTAAAAAAAAAAGAGAGATATTCACCGACGCATACTCCAAATTTTTCCCGAGGGAGCTTCCCATCAACTGCAAATTGATCGAATCGCCTTTCGATGGATCTCCATGCGTCCTGTTCCTTCCCTGTCACCGTCCTATCAAGAAATCGGAGGTTTTTAAGCCCTCTAGCTGCTGCTGACGCTGTCCTCTCCATTTTTGGCGGCCGGGAATGTGCCGGAGCTGGACCCAGAACACCACTTTTCCTCAATGCATTGCTCGTAGTTTTCTTGATCGACGCCCCAAAATTGCTTGTAGTTCTTCTTAGGGACATACCAAGATTACCGGAATGCCAGATATTGGTTGGTGAATCATTGGCAGGTCTAGATGGTGTAAATGAATTAGTCTTGTGTCCATCATCGTTTATAGGTACGTTAACCATTTGATCAATCTCAACGCTGTCCAGCATCCATCTTGAAGACTCTCCCTTGTTGCTCATTGACACTGCCATCGATCAGACCTGGACAAGATATGAATAAATGCACTTCTGGTAATAACTTAATCAAAATGGAGGAGTTTGTATGCATGCATGGATACGATTTGTTATTATGGCAATTGGGACCAGACAGAGAGGTACAAGAGTACATATGAAACGGTCAAGCTGGTTTTTGGGAAGAGGCAAACAATAAATGGAAGGTGCAAAGTGTAACTTAGACAGGTAGTTATGATCCGGAAGGAAGTTATTTTAGTTATATGTCCAAAATAAGAATAACTTCAAGAACATGATATGTGTATATAAGAACGTAGAATGACACTTAATTGACCAAACAAAAAATGTGAACTCACCAAAATCATGAAGAAATCTTTTTCTTAAGCAATGAAGTTTGTGTAATGTTGATTGTTTCGTTTCTATTAAAAAAACAATCTTTTTCTTAAGCAATGAAGACCTATATCCATAAATTGTAGGTATAGGTTTTTTTAGAAGGTAATCTTGGGATTTGTAGTTAAGCAAGCTTATATTTTTATTTTGCTTTTCATTTCGAGGGGTTCTCATAAATTAGGCATCAGAATTGTTTGCTTCCATATTTTAGTGTGAAACAAAAAAAAAAAAAAGAAAAATAGTTAGAACATGAAAACATATTATGAATAGGATGGATCCACGTAACAAGTTAAAAGACTTGATATGATTAATTGGCAAACAAATGCTTACAGGATGGCTTTTATGGAGGAGGAAAACATGAAGAAAAAAAATAACAAGGAAGCTGCTGCATAATCGGAGAAGAGGGAAAGCAGTCATGGACTCGTAGAAGATAAACACATTTTTAGGGATTTCATTCAAATAATACGTAAACAAAATAACATTGTTTGCGTTATACATACAAGGGGTAAAATTTAAACTCAACTCAAATTCTAATCAATTTAAGTTAAAGCCATTAATTGAATTGGGTAAATGGGGTTGCACATAATTCAAATTTATAATTTAGTTCATAAGTCCGAGATCAATTCAAAGTTTGATTCAACAAATGGATTTGGGTATATAGATTGAATCAAATTTACTAGGCCTAAACTCGAACTCGTCATTTTGGGTCTGAGCCTTTTCGTCAAACTAGTCTGTAGGTGATAAAGTGAGAATATGATGAGGTGCGGTCATATTTAAGACTCTTCATTCACTGGCAGACATGGAGATGTTGATAACTTGTCTTTATGTTTCCTTCAACGATGTACTTCTGTTGGATATTTATTAGAAATTGAAGCAAAATGGTCGTGAATTTGAAACCAGAATCAGAATCAGAATCTGTCCTCTGCCGGATGATTGTAGGCATTAGTTTTTCTTCCTAAAGTTCTGCTTTAATTTCCACCTTTTAAAGAGTTGATGCATATAAAAACTTAAAAGCATTTCATCAGCTTTCAACTGCATTCACCAAAACTCTTGTGACGAACCAAAACAAATAAAGAATCTATATATTTTTCTATCCAAGGTGAACTTTTTCTTTAACCAAACAATCGGTACTAATAGCTTTAGCTTGAATTCATATTTTCTGTACACACACCTCACTTTAGTTAATAGCAGTGAGAGGTACCCTGGAATCTCTCATGGATTGAGCTGCCTCATATGCAGCTAGTAGATGTTTCATATCTCCATTTGCTAGCTTCACCGATTTTCCATCCCAAAACAATTTTAACAATTCCTCAAAAGCTGGGGTTCTGAGCTCTTCAATCGATGCAATGCTTGGAAGATTGAAACCCCTCTTTCTTGGTGTTGAACAAGATGGTTCATCCACCTGTTTAGTAAAAGGATCCAAAAAAATATCAGCAACTAAGACATACACACGAGTGAACATATTAAAATGTTTTGGTATGGAATTATTGTATTTGTTTCAGAAATTAGAAGTTCAAAATCTTTCCGCCCGTTAGATGCCTGACCTTATATTCATTCAGCAGACATTTTCCAGCATTATCTGTAATTTCTACAATCTTGTGGAAGTGACCACCCCTTAACTCTCTCAAATCCTCACAGCAGGGAGTTAGCATTGAATTGAGATTTCCGCAAGCATCATGATCAAGTTGTAACGAATCTGCATAGGTTTTGCTCGTCACTTAACAATAACGCATAAATAACTACAGCCAATATAGAGCAAAATCAGTGATACTAACGGTCAATTGAGGAGAGGAGATTATTATTCGCTGCACCAACATCTTCAATGGCAGTTGATACAGCAGATGAAAACCGATCACGCAGGGCTTGGTTGGCTTCCATTCCTCCACTGATCGGAGAATTAAAAATAAGTTGAATGTTATTGAACCAAAAGATTCAACTCTAATGGGAAATGGCATACCTGACAATGGAATTCACAGAAGCAACATTGCTTCTCTCTAGGCTTAGCAATGATTCTTGAGCATTTCTCCACTGTTGTGCACCCAGTTTTGCCTTATTCAAACTGGAAATGTTGCGATTGGAACAAATTCAGAAGAGTAAAATAGAATAACAGAGTACTTGCATTGGCTGAACAGATCAAAATATTCTTACCAATTATGAACAACCTCCTCCATATCTTTCTTTCCACTCTCGACCCCAGAAGTATCGTGAAGATAATTGGATTCAGTTTTTTGCATGTGGAGTGTCCATTCGGATTTTATTGATGACGTAGAATTCTGCATAGTTGACATTTCTTGTTGTATTTTGCTGGTTCTACTGTTTGCACTTTCGCGAAGATCATGGACTGCCGTTTGCACCTGAGGCGTGCATGCAAGTAGTCATAAATTGAGATAAACCTTTTGCAAGGGCAATGGTCCAGCCATTCAACAGAGGAATTGCACATACACATACCAATTTTTTCTTCCTCGCATTTGAACTTGCGAGCAGCTCTGCCACTTTTTCCAATAACTGCCTCTCTTCATTAGCAGCACATTCCTACAAGTTCCATAAAAATATTAAATAACAAGAAACAAAATAACATAGACTAATGCAATGTAACAACCTCAAACTTCTCCTCCAGTGCAGTTAACTTTTTATCATTAACTGTTTGTGCCTCCTCTATGATTTGGTTGAGGTTGGAGGCGTGCATATCTAGAGTACCGAAGAAATTCACTGTTATTTTAGAAATTGCCCGTGCAGTTTCCACAGCTCTATGATGTGCCTGCATTCAATATCCAAACATAAT
The DNA here is from genome assembly GCA_025629825.1 of Erythroxylum guanchezii. NCBI lineage: Eukaryota > Viridiplantae > Streptophyta > Magnoliopsida > Malpighiales > Erythroxylaceae > Erythroxylum > Erythroxylum guanchezii. Next base: position 9,457,888 of record JAOTAX010000197.1, read on the forward strand.
CATTTACCAAAACAGCAAGAGAAAGAAGGATAAAATTTGCCAAACAATTACATACCTCACGCTGTTTCTGTGCATATGCACTTAGTTTCTCCTCTTGCACATGAAGGTTATATTGAAGATCGTTAAGCAAAGCATCAGCCTCGGAAGCTATTCTTTGGAAGAGCTGAATCAAGTAAAGCTGACGTCAGAAAAATGAAAAGGATGGATGTTTCTTGCTCAAAACTCAGTTGTGTGCATCTGACACTTACACCCTCAAGTGCATGTGAATGATTTGAAACTTCAGAGTTTAGATTAGAAAGGGTTGACTGGGAATTTTCCTCAAGATCATTGGCCAAATCATCCAAAGCTCTGATACCAGATCCGTGCATTGTTTGCAGCTGTCTAACTCTTCCTCGAAGTTCTTCAGCGGCCTTTACGCATGCAACGCCTTAGTTCTTGCTAAGACTAATTAATATCAATAAAGATGAGCCCGCCTAAAATCTCATTTAATCTTACCTCAGTCTTTGTCGATACAAATGCCTGCATATCTTCTTCCATGTCCTTCAACTGTTGCTCTTGTTGAGACACAGAGGCTGCTACAGTCTTGTGCAAAACTTCAAGCTGTTGGGTTAACTGGGACTGGAATTTCTGAATTAGCACCTTATTTCCATCTTCAATTTTATTCTTCCGATCTGAAATGAAACATTATAGATCAATTATTTTGTGACGATTCAGAACCTGACAATCTTCCAAACTAAGCCAAACCTATTTTTGCAAATAATCCAGACACATCCGATGCAGCACTTTCCAACTCAGCCCGGAGCTCAAATGCACGCTCCACCAGTGCTTTCTCTGAAAAATGGACAAGCCCAGTGACATAATGTAAAAAAAGCCATAAAAGATAAACCAAACAAAAGGTACCACTGGCACTATATCGAAATCATAATACAGAAGAAATCCTAGAAGGATGCTACGTGCAGATAGTCGATCTTACCAGATTTGAGCAGATTATATATTAAAAATTCCTTCTCTTTTATTGTTGCATTTGCCTGTCTGTGTTTTTCCTCCAGATCAGACAATGAATTCTCAGTCTCCTCAAGCGTTTTCTGAATTTTTTAAGGTTGAAAAAGTAGCTTCAGATTTCGAAAATGACGGGAGCAGAAAGGTGTAATGGTATAAGCAGCTGTAACTTGACATACTTACCTCGGTTTTTTCAAGCTTCTCACTTAATTCTTCAGTTAAATGTAGCTGGGAATCATATTGCTCCTGAAGCTCCATCACTTGCTGCTCAATTCAGGATGATAGGATATTTAGTTGATGATCACTAGTTGTAAAAGTGGAAAGAACAGTAGGGAAATGTAATCGTGATGAAGCACACCTTATCCTTGGAATCTGAGTCAAGTTCCATGCGCTCTATTTTTTCAGCCATTGCCTGGGTAAGCAAAGTGTAAGGAACTACATAGTTACGCATCATCAGAAAACTCAGTTAAGGACTCAGATGAAGAATATTATCATGAGGTGAGAACCTTCTTTTCAGCTTCTTCTTGAAGGTATCTATCTCGTGGTATATAGATTCCATTTTTCTCTCTTGCAGCATAAACCTCTGATGAACATTAAAGAAAATAGAATACATACAATTTACTCATGAAAATTAACAGTAAATCAAATGAGTAATGCTTTCTCTGTTTCTTTTTTTTTTCTCACATAAATAAGCCAGAAAGTACCTTGCTTCAGCCGGTCAATTTCAGAGTACAGATCCTTAATCATAGCAGATTTCATCATTTTTTGGTTAATCTGAAAGAGAACCAAAGTTTTCAAACTAACCGAAACAAGATATGTTTGGCAATGTGAGAACTTACAAATTACATTTAACATAGAATCTGCCATCAAATAGCCAGGATATTTACCTCTGGCTTGTTTTTGATGTTCTTGGCACGGTGTGCATAATCTAAAGTACTTAGAGTTTCTTCTAAGGAATGTACTGATGGAGATATAGTTGCAATTATGCATGTCTTTGTTTTCCCTCCCAATGAATCCCTCAACAGCCTTGTTAGTTTACTGTCCCTGAATTAAAAAATGTAATTCCAGTTACATCACTTTTGGCGTTCAAGAACACTATAAATATGCTAAATATATTAATCTTTTCTTTCAACTATTACCTATAAGGTACATGACCAGAATGTTCGACCAGAGCATTGATGACACGACCAAGTGTAAGCAAACTCTTATTAATCTCTCCAGCTTCCCTTGCTCTGCCCTGAAAATGGTTATCACTTTATAAATATTCAAGCATTCCATGAAACAAGAAAACGAAAACATTAACAAAAAAAGCGAGTAAGAAGACCAAAAGTAGAATGCTGAAGATTTTACCTATTTATAATAATATAATATTAAAATCATTTTCCAGCAGAAAAGATTCGGAGTTTGCTATGCCATACCTCTCTTGCACCTGACCTTGATATATTCTCCGAACCAGCAAGGTCAACTAGATTCAACTTTCCACACTTGATCATCTCTTCACCCTCTGGTGTACATTCTTTGATGTGAATAGTGATGGAAAATATTGAGTGAGAACGACTGCTTTGCTTGTTAAGGAGGGTCTCTGCTGTACGCCTCTTTGCAGAACCTTTCTCCAAAATTTTGTAAATCTCATTGGCAGTAGTCACTATCTCTTCTTCCAAGCCTCTAACAAAAACACCACCTTTTCCATCTTCCATAAGCGCTATGGGTTTTTTAGATTTGTCATCTATAAACTTGGAAGTTTCTTCTAGAGCCAGAAGATCAGTTATTTCCTCATTGTATAGCTCCAGAAATGTCACTTTCATGCTATATTCAGCATTCTGAGCTTCCAGTATGTCAAAAATTTGTTTTACTGCTCTTGGGATGACACCTGCGTCACTAGGAAATTCTCCATTCTACAATGGGAGTAAAAACAATAAGCTTAGTTGCAGCTAAAAGCAGAAAACTAAGAGAACAAATATCTCCCCAAAAAATATAACCTTTTTCCTTGCTCCTCCTTCCATAGTGTAAGTCTTCCCCGTTCCTGTTTGACCATAGGCAAAGATGGTGCAGTTGTAACCTTCAAGAACTTCATATACTATGGGAGAAACTGCACTACCATACAAGTCCTTTTGTTGGGATGTTGGTCCAAAAACCTATAAGAAAACCACTTAGTTAAAACCATTGCTACAACTCAATTGTCTGTCACTATCAAATAGAATATCAAGATCAAACTTAACATATAAATCCATATTGTGAGTGTTATTTTGAACTGTAAGGCAGACCTTGTCAAATAGAAAGGTTCTATCAATCTGCTTGTTAGCTATATTCTGAACAGCAGTAACTTCCCTTCTACCCTCATTACATGAAATCACCACTGGAGTATGTACTCTGAGCTCATCGTCATTCAGAGGCCTAAAGAATGTAAACAAAACAACTGATTAATGACGACAGCCAAAGGAAAAAAAGTGTCCGGTCTAAAATAGTAGGCAGTTAATCGCTCAGAAGTCAAAAAGCCCTCAGACTTCCTAGTATGAACAGAAGCTCAATCAATTATCCAATATAAAACTCTGGAAGGCGTTATTGAATCAGGAATCAAACTCAAACCCATTAAAAGACAAAAAATCAACTGACCTGCAACGCACAATAACCTGTACATTGACACCCTTATCTTTATCATTTTTGGTAATTGAATTTGAATCCCCTGATCGTAGATCTCGTGATGACTTGTCACTTGAGCGTGGAGTCTGCGATGGCGATATGGAAACCAAACCCCCTCTTCTAGACTGTGAAGAATCCATTCAGCTCTATCCTCTAACTTAGCTTTAAAACAACCTCAAGCCTCTTCTCCGCGAATCGCTGATCGAGCAAAAACTCACTTAGTCAACCAATTAACCATGAACACTAAACGAAAAGAAGACTAAATGACCACCCTTAGCTCAGTATCAGATCAGTCAGTCAGACGAAATTTAGACAGAAACAAAGACAAATCAAACTAATTTATTAAAATAAAAACAGTCCATACGCAAATCCACAAAAATAGGATGTCCATTAATTTTACAACCAAAAGTCACCATCTTGAAAATAATTCCATATCCTACATAAACACATTGTTCCCTGAATCTTTTAAAAAGACCAGTTCACTTCACGGATTCAGCTCAGGTCACACAATAACGCACTAATCACAAGAAATGAGATAGAGACAGAGACATTAAAGACTCAATGTGTTCTAATAACACACGCGCACGCGTAGAGAGGTGTATGTATAAATGCACGTAAAATCAGAGAGAGAAAGAGAGATCACGTAAGTGAAAACGGATCAAGAGGAATGAGCAGAAGAAACTTGAAAATCTATCACAAGAACTTACAAGAATTGTATCAAAGTGAAGGTCTTGTTGAAAATATATCTGTGCGATGATTTCAGAGAGATTTTACAGAGAAGAGAAGAGAGAGAAAGCAAGTAAAAATGGAAGCTTTGCCTTTTTATATGGAAGAGAGAGAGTTTTTGTTTGTGTATTTGTGTTAGGTGTTGCTGCGAGTTAAATTTAGAAATTGAAAAACAGAGAGAGAGAGAGAGACGGATGCATAATGCCGTTACGGTGGTCTATGATTTTTGAATTGAAGCTGATAGGACGGCCAGATATTTTGACGGCGTCAGTTCAATTTCCTCGCAATCTGACCGTTACAGCGCCACCACCGTCTCCACCAATCTCTCTCTCTCTCCCTATGTCTCTGCATAAATAATTATCTTTTTTTATTTAAGTTGGTGGAATTTGTTTGTGTTGGTATGTGGTGCGGTCGCTTACACATTAGAAGGATTGGTTTGTACCGTTGGCCTGTAATCGGGGGAGTTGATCTTGTTTTATTCGTTTTGTTGACATTCCTGTTAACTGATCTGGGCCCTTCATGGAGCGTCTATAACTAACACCAAAAACTTTGAAATTTGAAGTGTCAAATAATGGCTGTATTTTGAAGGTTAAGCATTATTTTTGTGTTAAAAAATAAAATACCATTTGGTGTACAGCATAAAGAGAAAGGCAACTCCGGGCTGATGCTTACCAAGTCATAAGTATCAGGGCCTGCAAATTCCCATTAACCGAGTAATACTTTGTCCTTTCCTGGTTCAATTTTGTTTGAAAAACAAAAATCAGAATCATTCTGTTCTCACGATTTGTGTGTGCCGGCCCGTAAAAATAAAAACTTTGGATGTTTTTGTTAACATAGGTTAAATCATATCCATACGCTTTTCTATTACCCATTTTATTGGCTTTACCTTTACCTCCAAAGCAACGTACAAAATGTGAGGAAGACATACCTATAACCTATTTTTGTGTACTACGAAAGAAACTACTAATGTTAATTCATGCTGCTGCTGCTTCTCGGTTTAGACATTTCTTTCTTCCGAGGGTTTAACTTTGTTGGTAAATGCAAGAAACTTGAGGTTGAGACTCCTTTTAGGATCAATAGTTAAATGAACAAAAAGTTATACCTTCCACTATTTTTAAAGAAAAAGGAAAAATCAAAAGCCAAAACAAAGCTAATGGTACCTTTTTTTTTATTGACTAATCATGTTAAAGATATTTATTGCATATTGAGATTTGATTACATGTCTAAATTGGATTTGATGAAAATTAAATAATCAGTTGAAATGTATGGAGAAATATTAAGTGTGTGTGCAAAAACAAATTAAGTGAAGCGCAAAAAGGAAGACAGAAGTGGGGCTTGTGTGTGGTGGCAAAGTAACCCCACGTGATAAAGGGTGATGTGAGAAGGCACATGCCTCACTCAGTCCGGTACCTTTTGGCGTCCAAAGATCCCTATCTAAACGCCTACCGAATACATAAACATCACATACTCACTCCTTATTCTTTAAGCTCCCTAGTATGGAAACACGATTCTAATCAAGTTATATGCATGCCCTCCGTTCCTTTCTTTTGTTCTGTCGATGATTATCATACTCAGTTTTCTTATTTCCACTATCTTCGCTTGTAACTTGTAAGTGCATGCTCATTCCTAACTTAAATGGATAACAAAAGAGTATTCTATTCTCTTCTTTTATACATTTAAAGAACATAAAATTATTTCACAAGTTCAAACTTATTGTTGGAATTCCATAATCTAAGTCTAATCTATAAATTTGATAAGTGCAAATGGTTTTAACTGATTCAAAATATATTAAAAAAACAAACAAATTTATTTATTTATTTTAGTCCAAAAAGACTTAAAAGTGATTAACATTTTTTATTTTATTTTGATAATTCAAAACCTTAATGCATGTGTCGTGTGGTATACTAATAAGTTTACTTTTTTTTTTCTATCTTCTTTAAAGCTAGTTGAAACACTTGTTCCAAAATTGGTGAAGCTTGTACTTCCCAATGATGTAGAGATATTACGGTGGTTGCACTGGCAAGGTCACTCACATGCTCCGGCTAGACTTTTAGATATTATGTTGTTGTCAGAAAACAAAAAAAAAGGGTCTCCAAGTTTTGGAATCCAAGAAAAAAGGGCCAAAGAAAAGGGGAAGTCATAGCAAGTAATGTTTGTATGTGTTTGGTAAGTCTTTTCACATATTTATATGACCCCATTTCACCAAATTAAAATCTTGTCATTTAAGGAAATATCCATTTCTAGTTTCGGTTAGAAACCAGAGTCCCAGGTTTACCATTGTTACAAGTTATGTCCGGTAAATTGGCTAGTTCTAAGGAAACTAGGTTGTAGTATAAATTAATGTCATGTTGGGTACCGATACTGTGAGGAACTGTTTAGGTGATCACAAATTTGTAGATACCCCAAGGCCTGACACTACAAGAAATCTGTAGCATACACAGAAAAAACTAACGGTAAACACAAGTATTTTATCGGTGATAATAATTATCGATGGAATAAAACGATAGACAACGGCGTCGTTAATATGGCCGTAGGTATATTAACGACGGACATTTTATGTGTCCTTCCGTCGGTAAAGTATACCGATGGACAGGCATAACTATCGATAAATTTTACTAACGAAAGACTTCTCTTGTCGGTACATTTGCCAAAGGAAAAAGAGGAATGGTCGGTAAACCGTAGTTCAGATAATCACAAAGGTTTCAATATTACCGACGGAAGAAGAAGAGCAGTCGGTAAATATCATACAGTTTACCGACGGTTTAAGGTTTTACGTTGGTAAATATGGTGCTTTTTTGCGACGGCCTTTTATATTCCGTCGCTAAATGTGAGTAAGAATTTAAAAAAAATCGACATTAAATTTTATTTCATGATCTTATGATAAATGCATAATTTCAACATTTATGAATTATCTATGCATAATAATTTTATTTGTTTATATATTTAATTTGTTTAAACAAAAAGTTGATTGATGATATAAAGTTAAAATTATCTTAATTGATA
>JAOTAX010000197.1:9474264-9493388 GCA_025629825.1 Erythroxylum guanchezii
AACAACAACAACAACAACAACAACAACAACAACAACAACAACAACAATAATAATAATAATAATAATAATAATAACAACAACAACAACAACAACAACAATAATAACATAATTCAAAATTGTAAAATAAATATTGCAACAATTATCAAATAATTAATGAATTACATCTACTATTCTTATTATACTATAGGGGAATTTCCGTCATTAATATTATTTTCTGTTCTGTCCTCTGCAACCAAACACAGTTTTGTACTCAGGACGAAGACAATTATCTATGTTCTATCTACCACAACCAAACATCTCACTGTCTTCGATTCTTGTTCTGTTCCGTCCTGTCCTGTTCCGTCTCGTTCTGTCTCTATCTGTTGAAGACGATAACCAAACACAGCGTAAAGGAATGAGGAAGCCTAGTATGAGGCTCAGTCTGTCAGTTTTGAGACCCAACGAAATTAGGGTTGACCCATGAAGCAAAGGGAGAATTGTTGTCCCTTCCTTTACGATTGCTATTGCCTCCTCTGTCATACGCACCGTATGAGTAACGACCACCATTGTGAGAGACAAAGAGATCAACATTTAGTGGTGGACATGAGTGATATAAGAGCAAGCGTTGTTCATGAATTAAAAGCTTTGCTTGAAATTCAAGAAATTCCAGTAAGGTGTCATGATGTTCAATGATAGTGATGAAGGATTCATAATCAATTTGGGGTCCAATCAAGGTGAAAAGAACCAAATCTTCATTAGAGAATTTGTCACCAATAACCGCTAACTCATTTGTAGTTGTGGAGATAGGAGAAAGAAAATCAATGATAGTGCAGGAGTCTTTCTTTAGTGTGTGGAGGTTATGACAGAGAAGAGAGCATTATGAAGCTGGTTGTTCCATAAAGTGATTTGTAAGCTCAAGCCAAAGTTCATGGGCTGCGTGATAGCTGAGCGCTAGTCATGCAATTTAGGGTAAAAGAGATGCAATGAGAAAGCAGTAGATGAGATGATTGAATTTTTTCCATTTGTGATATTCTGGAGACAAAGATTTTGAGTTTGAGGCTGCATCTGGTAGAGAGATAGTGTCATCTACATAACCGATAAGGTTAGAGGTAATTAAAATAGCTTGAATTTGATTTTTCTAAACAAGATAGTTGGTAGAATCTAGTGGTATTGTGAGGAAACTTGTGATTTGGTTGAATGGTAATACAAATATGTTTATGTTTGCCCTTGATGTTTTTGTTGAAATGTTGTGGATATCTTCTGTGATGATTATGTTGAATTGTTGTTGGTTGCCTCTTGGGAATTTGGATGTTGGTGTTGTATGTGGTAAAGATTATGTGCTTGGTGTGAGCTCCAATACCTTGAAGAAGTGAATAATTGTGATGTATTTCTCACACAATTTACAAAAGTTTGTGAACGTTAATATACATCATTTGAGAAACATGAGACAAGATATAATATGAACAGAAAAGATAAAGCATATTAAAGATAATGGTTATCTCTAAGTAACAGAAGTTATCACTAGTTAACAGAAAATAAAGTGGTTGTGATCAGGGGATAATCATAAGTTACCCATATCCCTGGGGAGATTTTGGCAAAAGAAACGCAGATGAATGAAAGGTCCCACTGGAACTGTTTTGCTTGGGACATACTCTTATGTATGTGCTGCCTATGCTTTACTCTTGACAACTTTCATAAATTCACAACTGGTCATTTTTCACTGACGTTCACACTGAAATTGGGATCTGATTCTTCCACATTGAGATAGGATCTGCTTCTCTGCTCCTAAACTTCTCAACATTTCCCTTTTAACAAAAGTGGGTTTGCTAGGCCATGTTACGCACATTTCACTCAAAATAAATCCTCCTGACCACGCATAAGTTACGCTGTCAGTTGGTGGGGTGCAATCTAGTTGAGGTACTCCTCGAGGGTTCTGAGGTCTGAATCACCGAGTTGATAGGGTAATTTGATAATTTTCATGGTAAAGCTCATTACCAGAGACCATTCCTGTCAAATGATCCAATCTATAATTATATTCTCATTACAAGGGTTGCCAATTATTTGTCGATTATGTGAAAATCAAGAATGTCACTAAGGAAACTAAGGTCTGCATACAGCGAGGCTCAGAGGACAGACAAGCATAATGTTATTTGAAAATTATTATTATTATTTTTTTGGTTGCCCATGAGGTATTTTAGAAGGGTCTTAACTATAAGAAGACACTTTTAAGTCATTTATATTTAGATTATTCTTCACTCGAATCGAGTAGGTCCCTTGCAAGAGGCAAAACTCTGACCTCAAATTTTAAATAACTGCATATATAAGAGGGATTTAAATCCATGACTTCACTTAAACCAAAAGAGTCCTTTGTCAACTCTCCTACACCCAAAGTTGTTAGTTGAAAGTTATTACTTTATAACAAAAGCAGTACTGGAGTTTGAGCCTCGACCCAAAAAGAATTTTGGAAGCATTTGTAAACAGCGACGGGCTCAACTTGACCTATCAAAAGGGAACTTATCGCCCTGACCCTTGACACATAGTCACTGACTGGAAGTTTTTGAAGAAGCAACAATCATCAACTAACACGAGGGAAAGAAAAAGTATAATTTAGGAGAAACTGATGCAGTAACAAGTGTCTACTATACAATTGCTTGGAGGGAAATACGCACGGTCCCATGGTGTAAAAGAATTTCCTCAACCTTAGAGCTTTTGTAATAGCACAGAGCTGCAATCATAGCACCCCATGTTACTCATTTTGCATTGGTCTGGATTAGGACTAATGTCACCTTGGTTTTTGCTGTGGCTAAGCATAAAAGGGGTAGTCGTGGATGCAATGGGAACATAATTGTTTAGAGTACGGATTATGTTAATATTAAACTAATTCATATTTTTCATACTTCCATAACTATAATTATAATAGTAAGATCTAAATTTGTTTGTTAATTAAATTTTTTATTTACTTTTAAAAGTCTAAACACAATTTAATCAGTTTCTCATAAATATATTAAATTTAGATTGAATTTCTTAAATTAAAGTTTAGATTTAATTTTTAATTTAAATATAAATTCAATTAAATCAAAATTTACAAGTTGGCTTTCATCATATTCTTTCCCCACCCTATAGGTCATACAACTGATATTGAATTGGCCACAGTGATTCCCAGTAACTGGATACAAGAAAACATTAAACTTTGACTTGCTAATCTGTCTTGATGGATTTGGCGTGCTGGGTTATTACTTGCACGTCTTAATTCTTTCCAGTGAGGCCACATCTTGGTTGATCCCATTTCTATTTACCTTTTCTTTGGAGCGACTTTCCACTTAACAAACCAGGAAAAGGAAAAAGGCAGTCCAGTGACAACGTAAACCTTAATATGATTAGGAAAGAAATGATTGTGTTCTCCATATGAGTCACTGGCAATACCCTACAATTCTGGGAATAATTCCAGATATCATAGTGTAGATGCATGCATAGCTCTTTAATATCTTAAAAGAAAAGGTAATATAATGCAGTTTCTCCCAAAAAAAAAAAAGGTAATCATTATACTTTTAACATATAGCTTCAATTTGCGCTCATCTTTAGTAGCATTAGTGGTCAAGTGCAAGCAACAATAACTTGTTACACTTGAGGATCGAATTTTCTTGGGTGCTTTATCGCCTGTAGACTCCTTCAAGTTAACTAGCATCAGACAATTTTCTTTTCTGTTTTGTTTTGGTATAAATCACAGCTAGCGCGACCAGACACCTCAAGCAGAGACCTCCTGATTCGATGCGCTTCTATGTATATGAAGCCTAAAGATGTAGATATCTGAAACTTGGTATCTTTCAATGAATGAAAAGAACAAATCACCGAAGTGCATGCATCACGTAATTATGATATTCATAAGAGCTTCGGTTCCTAGAAAGAAAATAAAGATCAATATGGCTCGATGCTTACAAATTACCTAAGTGTTGAGGATGGCAATCATTTTAGACCACACAAGTGCTTTAGCGTAAACTACTATACTAAATGAAGTCAAGCGACAGATTGACCTAAAATGCCACTGAAGAGCTCTTATAAATAAATAAAAAAACTTCTTTGCACAAGCTGGAGAGTCTAAAGATTCTTATTCATAACCTCAATTCAAGGATTATTTTGATAACTTCTCAACTAATTAGGTTACCTCGTTTCGGAACAATCTCCGGTTAATTGTTTAGCCCTACTTGGAGTGCTCTCCCTTGGTTGGGTTTTACCATGCACCTCCTTGTGTCTATTTAAAAAATTCTTAGCTAGTGTAAATTGTTTTGGCATTTGAATTGGAAAATCAAGACGGGATCCGATCATAGCATAGTAGAATAATTATGAAACCTTTTTTATATTTTGATTATCTGAAAACCAAGATCACTTTAAATTATATAAAATGACTAACACATATATCATAATAAAATATGAATCTTAATTCGTACCTTATTTTAAAGCTTGATTAAATTCTTGTCGTATTCTTTGAATTATTTTTGAAACTAGCTCATCTTAACTATCATAGCCGCAAAAATGTCTGGCCTCTATTAGTATCCCCAGAACAAGTTGAGAGAACTTTACAACTATTGCAGAGAGGGTTAAACAAAGAGTGCTACCTCTATTAGAGTTTAAGCTTATTTATAATAGATTTTGACATTTTAGTAATTTAATTGAAATTAAATTCTAATTTCAATTACCAATTATGCATAAATAAGATCCAATATTTCATATTGATCCTCATTTATTAGATATCTCATATTTAACAATAAAGTTTTTTAAACTTTTTAATCAAGTCCAACTTCGTTAAAATATCTTTACTCTTTTTAACTCGTACGTTATGTGTGACCCGTTAAGTTTTCAAATATGTTAACAATGGATACAAATTATAACCTAAATCATATTTAGGATTAGATAAATTAAACTCTTTTACTTCATCTTTAATTTTCTATTTAAACAATTTATATCTATAGATTAAGATTGATGTCCAACATCATATCATAACCGCCCAAATATTTAGGAATATTAAAGTAGTTTTGATTAACCTTTCCCTACATGATTTTTCTGTATAATTCAATCATTTCATTACACTTTTTTTTTCAATTAGACATATAACATGGATTTAATGTATACTCTATTTTGAGTCATGTTAGTTGTCCACTGTTAGTTATTGATTTAATTAACGACATTTGTAAATTATTTTCCAAAGCATTATTCTACCTTGACTAAGAATTTCCTAAATCAATACTAATCAAGAACAACCTTAATTACTTTAGGGTGATAAATCCAAACTTAATCACTCAACTACCTCCATATAGTTTATGCTATATCCAATAACTACCGACTGAACGACCTATGATTAAAATAGGTCATAAGTAGCATCAAAATATAGCAATCCTTATACAAGATAATTTTGGAGACCTCAATTCAAATAATCAATAATACAATCATCACAATAAGAATTTTCATGGACATACAAGTAATGTTCCAAATGAATTTCTTATATGGGATCAGTTCAATGAACTTGTTCTCTAGTAAGCACTCAAACAGTTGTTTAAGTATCTTCGTTCTTTAATCTATGAGATTGACTACTTTCTTTATAAAGAAAAACATAATGTGTGCTAGCCTTTCTACGTTCTATTAATGTCTAGTCTTAATATAATAATGACTAGAAACAATTTAGGGATAATATAGAAATGCAATATGAATTTTATAATTATAATCTCATCATAATTTCATTTACAATAAATAATTATCTCATGGACTTTATCATATACATCTATGTATAACATAAATACTGCCTTTATATTATTTTGTCACTAAACTACATCCAACCAATTGATTATAGGGTATAAACCAATAATCTTCCACTTGCACTAAGTTAATCATTTAAGTATCTTATACCATATCAATATATAAAGATCATGCTACTACTGGGATGATGACTTAATAAGAGAGTTCTACAAGATTCTATATAGTAAGCACTTGCTTCAATCTCACAACTTTAATATTAATTATCATCATAATTAAAAAAATTACCTATATACACCCTTGGATCTTTAATGAGACCTTAGTTCCTTTTACATACCTAATGACTCTAATGTTAAGAACTGTCTTGAACAATGCAAGAAATTATATAATGTTCATTAAAGAACTTATTGATCCAATTAATCATTTCCACTAAATTAATAATGTATTATGGCTTACTTAGCAACCATTGCTACATTGGGACCTTCCAATCTCGAATGATATTGTTTTAACTCAAATATCAACTCATATATAGAATAATGGATATCTTTAATACTTCACAAGTATCAAATATCTCAAATCATAAATATCTTTAGTACATTATCTATATACTTGGACTTATAATAGATAAACAATTTCCAATCTATCTCTATAAATCTAATTCACAGAATTAAGTTGATACATTTTCACATCCAACTGAAGTTGGTCTTAGGCAATTATATTTTCAATAATTGAAAATTAGAATTATTTTTCTTTGTGAGCAAAATGTCTCTACATACTCCAACTGAAGAGGACAACTATACTCCCACTGACTTTCTTGTAGACATGATAAATTCACAATCATTTCCAAAAGAAACTCTTTGAATTCATCATGAACGTGAATCTTTCAATGTCTCGTAGCCTTTTAACTATACATCAAATGTATCAACAAAGGCACTAGTTCTAATTACTATCATGAGGTTTGAACATTTTAAATTTCATCTTACTCCCACTACTTATATTAAGAACCATTCTCTTATAAGTGTTCACTACAATAAACAATTTGTTCAATAAGTATATAAGATTATATCCAACATTTTGGATATCTCACAACATTTTTTACCCAATTTAGTTCTAAACTTAGTGGATAATACATGCTTTAGCTAAGCATCTCATCCTTAAATTATTAACTTTGACTCTTTCAAAGACTTAGCATTTCATATCTAATATGAATTCTTTCTAATTGATTTAATTAGAACTATTGAAGGTAAGTCATTGTACTAGGCATCATTATAGAAAAAATAATTATTACATTATACAATATCTCATATTATATTTTTCATGCATAGATAAATTTATACTGTTATAGAATTTTGTTGTGAAGGTATTTGCAAAAGAATCTCATTCCCTATAGATTTAAAACTCACCAAATTGTTCTTCTTGCTTCAACATTCTCAATGCTTACTTTCTACTTAGATTTAAACAATTTGAACTTTTCAAAATTTTAAATCAACATTTCATTTAATACATATGATTATATCACATAACGTCATTAGTAATATAATGAAACATAAGTAGCATCCTTTTATGAATTGTTATTGCATCTAATACATCACATATATAAATTTAACAATTCAATACCATCATCATCCTTTTACTCATGGTTTATTCGGTTATTTTTCATCTTAACAAGTTTCATGTGATTCATAATTAAAAGGATACATATATCCTTGTATCTAACTTTATGATTCTTATTATGTTGATTTAACCAACATGGCATAAAAGGATATTCTTAATTATCCAACTTTGTATTCTTGCCACTTATGTTAAGTATAAGTCTCCTTTGATCATATACATACAAACTTTTTGCAGAAACTTGGATAAACTACTTTTACTAAGCAATCTATTTCTTATCATACATTAAACATTATAATAATGTTGAATCTAAATTTAGTATCAAATACTCATTAGCATGGACTAAAAATAAATATGCTATCTATCATATTACGTTTAGGCAAGAAAAGTCATACAATCATTTTCTTTTAATGATAATTATCATTCTATAGCAAATGCCTTTAATTTTAGCCCACAATTATGCTTTTAGTAAGCTAAATTAAGTAAAAAAATTTCATCAAGATACTAAACCTTTCTTCTTTACATCATGCAACTTCGTACATCTTGCTATCACTATGTCAACATATATCTTAAATGTTTTCATTAAAGTTTATCAGACAATATTCAACTCAAAATGTCAATACATTTGTCTTCTATATGATTTTGACATATCTATAAAACTTTAACATCAAATCCTCAACAAGGATTAATAGCACATTTTGTCATCTATATGATTTTGACATATCTCTAAAACTTTAACATCAAATCCTCAACAAGGATTAATAGCAAAATTTCATAATGGCCATACAACTTTTCTATCTAACATACTTATGTTCAAGAAATTCGATTCACTAACTTTTAGTATCAACTATACTAGAAAAGATAAATTCAATTTAGAACAAAATATAGATGTAAGAATAAAATATAAATGTAAGAAAAGCAAGTAATTAATTATATTCCATGACTACCAAATAAGATTAGGACTTTAATCATGTATTCGGTTACTCTTACTATTTTATTCGAAATAATAGTCATTACTACTATTTGGAAAGATTACTCTAATCTCTCCAGTGGCTAGGATCTTATTCAAATTTAGTTGATCTTGAAATTGCTCGATAAACAAACTAAACTTAAATTAGGTAGGTAACAACTTTATTAATCACATCTTATATGACTCTTAGCACTGTTAGGTGACAACTCTTACTAAAACATATCTTATATGTTATTCCTAACCCTACCTAAAAATCATGTGATCATGAGTTAGCATCCAAATCACATAAATTTATTTAATTAGGATTCGTTATCATATGACTAAACATATTTGGGTTAAAGCGGCCTTGAGTTTACTCTACAAGTCTAATAATAATCAGAACTCTGATTTATTCTTATAATAATGGGAGACAACAATTATGTTCTGGATGTGCTAATCTATCTTGATGGATTTGGCGTGCTGGTTTGTTACTTGCACGTCGTAATTCTTTCAAGTGAGGCCACATCTTGGTTGATCCCATTTCTATTTAACTTTTCTTTGGAGCGACTTTCCAAGGAAAAAGACAGTCCAAACTTTAGTGACAATGTAAACCTTAATATGATTAGGAAAGAAATGATTGTGTTCTCCATATGAGTCACAAGCAATACCCTACAATTCTAGGAAAAATTCCAGATATCATAGTGTAGATGCATGCATAGCTCTTTAATATCTTAAAAGAAAAGGTAATATAATGGAGTTTCTCTAAAAAGAAAAAGGTAACCATTATACTTTTGACAAATAGCTTCAATTTGTGCTCATCTTGAGTAGCATTAGCGGTCAAGTACAAGCAACAATAGCTTGTTACACTTGAGCATCGAATTTTCTTGCGTGCTTTATCGCTTATAGATTGCTTCAAGTTAACTAACATCAGATTGTTTTCTTTTCTTTTTTGTTTTGGTATAAATCATAGCTAGGATGACCAGACATCTCAAGCAGAGGCCTCCTAATTCGATGCACTTCTATATATATGAAGCCTAAAGATGTAGATATCTGAAACTTAGTATCCTTCAATGAATGAAAAAAAGCAAACACCAAAGTGCATGCATCACATAATTATGATATCATAAGATATTCAATTACTAGAATGAAAATAACGATCAATATGGCTCGATGCTTAAAAATTACTAAGTGTTGTGGATGATAATCATTTTAGACCACACAGGTATTATAGCATAAACTATTATACTAAATGAAGTCAAGCGACAGATTGACCCAAAAAGCCACTAAAGAGCTCTTATCCAAAAAATATATATATATACTTCTTTGCAAAAGTTGGAGAGTCTTTAAATATTCTAATTCTTAACCTCAATTTAAGGATTATTTTGATAATTTCTCAACCAATTAGGTTACCTCTTTTAGGAATATTCTCTGGTTAATTTTTTAGCCTTACTTGAAGTTCTGTTCCTTGGTTGGGTTTTACCATGCACCTCTTTTTGTCTGTTTAAAAATTTCTTAACTTGGGTAGAATGTTTTGGCATTTGAATTGGAAAATCAAGATGGGATCTAATCTTAGCATAGCAGAATAATTATGAAACTTTTTTATATTTTGATTATCTGAAAACCAAGATCACTTTAAATCCTATAAAATAACTAACACATATATTATAATAAAGTATGAATCTTAATTCGTACCTTATTTTGCAGCTTGATCAAATTCTTATCATATCCCTTGAACCATTTTTGAAACTAGCTCATTTCAACTATCGTAGCCGCAAAAATGTCCAACCTCTAATGGTATCTACATAACAAGTTGAGAGAACTTTACAACTATTACAGAGAGGGTTAAGTAAGGAGTGCTAGCTCCATTAGCGTTTAAGCTTATTTATAATAGATTTTGACATTTTAGTAATTTAATTGAAATTAAATTCTAATTTCAATTATACTTTAATTAAAATTACAAATAATTCTAATTTCAATTACCAATTATACATAAATAAGATCCAATATTTCATATTTGTTAGGTAGCCATTGATTCATGCATCACATACACAATAAAGCAGTGGAAGTGTTAGAATCTAAATTCCTATCCCATGACATCCCCAAAATTTGAAAATCTTAGAAGTATGCAAACATAGATTATAAGAATATGAAGTTTCGGCACGTGTACCTTTGATAATGCTCCTCCTTTCTTTAATCTTCTCCTTGTTTAGGTTGTAGCAAACACCAAACACCTCCCTTGATCCCTTAAGAACATGCAAGGATGAAAAAGAAGTAGTGTGTAAGGGTGGTTAGAGTAACAAACCAGATGAGTTCAAGTAGATGCTCAAATGGAGAGATAAATTAAGATTATGTTGCATGCAATTAGATTCATGCAACAATTGCATAAATTACATGAACAAGACTCAAGACTATTCTTTAACTCAAGAACACTTCTAGACCCTTTATCCTCTCACTTAAGTGTGTATTAACTTGTTAGCCCTGGTGTACATAAGTGAAAAACTCACTTATGTATTATCTGTTGAGCTTTTAGTCACGATCGTGGCCTACTTCATTGACAGCCATGCACATTTTGTTTTTCATCCAATCTTTTACGCGTGTGACCTTAGGTTCCCAGTTATTTTAGGTACTTAATTAACTCTTAATCCGAGCAAATCATGGATGGATTCATGTCACTTGAATTAACTCTTAATTCAAGCAAACCGTGAAGGGTTTTATGATAGCAATTTATCATAATATAATTGGATTAACACATGAACTCTTCGATAATTAATTATCCGACTTATGACCCTTTCCATAGTCAATTACCGTGCAATTTTTCCTTTCCCCATTCTATACCCCACTTGGTTTACAGTATGGGCTATATGTCAACTCCCACTAGACTAATTACGTCACATCTAGTCCAAGTGATGTTAGTTCTTGTCCTGGAATCTCAATACTTTATGTCTCATTGAAGACTCTCTTCATGATACATAATTGCTCTGGCTAAAAGCTCCTGAGTAATGACCCTGACAAGAGGTCGTGGGTATCATCTCCTTCTATCAAGAGTGGTGAATTCTTTATTAGCTATCCAATTACCTTCGAATACCAATAGCTGTACCCAATCACTACCCTATGACTGACCTCGTCTTAAGGCAATAAGGAATGATGTCAAAGCACAGGATCAGCATCCAACATATCTTTGAGTACCTCATGTCTAAGGATATTTTTGCCATTGCTATGATGAGATTAATCATTGACATTTGATAGATCATCCAAATGATAATCTCATACCGGGTCATCTGATGTACTTACTATTCTTTGTAAGCATCCACATGTTAACTCTAAACATCTCATGCTTACATTTTGTGAGATCCACTGCTTGATCAAATCAAGTAGTATAACATGTGATAGTCTATCCGGATTAATAATGTCCTATCTTATTAATCCTATGAATAGGGATTATTTAGATACTAACATAATTGCACATGATAGGAATCTCATTATCAGATCTCATAATGATTTCATTCATGCTATGCTTTATATTATGGACTTCATTAATTCGATTTAAGATCGCCATCAATTCACAAATAAATGAAAAATTGCCTTTCACTTTATTAATCAAAATAAAGTTTGTACAAGAGTGTTAAAGGTGATTGCCTTTAGAGCACTACTCTAACAATCTCCCACTTGCACCAAAGTCAATCACCTTTGTATCTAATACCATAGGTGAGTACACTAGAATCAAATTTCATTTGAGGAAGTGGTTTAGTCAAAGGATCAGCGATGTTATGATCTTTGGGCAGCCTCTCTATCTTCGCATCACCTCTATCAATTATCTCCCTGATAAGGTGATATCTCCTAAGTACGTGCTTGGACCTTTGATGAGTCCTTGGTTCCTTGGCTTGAGCAATAGCCCCATTGTTGTCACAGTACAATAGTATTAGGTCTACAATGATCGAAACTACTCCAAGTTTCATAACAAACTTCTTGATCCAAATAGCTTCTTTTGTCGCTTCCGCAACTGCAATGTACTTTGAGTCGCTCGGTAAATCTATAGTCGTCTCTTGTTTGGAACTTTTCAAATTGTCTGCTCCACCATTTAGTGTGAAAAAGTAACCTAACTGATATTTGGAGTCATCCTGGTCAGATTGAAAATTGGCATCTGTATGTCCACTCACTACGAGATCATCTCCATATATCAAGAATACATCCTTAATCCTTCTCAAGTACTTTATGATATTCTTGACAACCACTCAATGACACTCACCAGGATCCGGTTGATATCTGTTCGTAACATTTAGAGCATACAATATATCGGGTCTTGTATATAACATAACATACATGATTGATCCTATTGTCGAAGCATATGAGATTATACTCATGCGAGTCCTCTCATCTTGCATCTTGGGACACATAGATTTCGAGAGTTTTATCCCATGAGTCATGGGAGGAAACCCTCTTTTGGACTACTTTATGCTAAGCCTCTTTAGCACTTTATCTATATATGTAGACTGTGAAAGACCTAGTAACTTCCTTGATCTATCTCTATAGATCTTTATTCCCAATATATAAGTTGATTCTCTAAGGTCTTTCATGGAAAAATTCTGGGACAACCAAAATTTGACTGATTGCAAACTTAAGACATCATTTCCTATTAGTAATATGTCATCCACGTATAACACAAGGAATATGATAGCACTCCCACTAACCTTCTTGTACACACAAGGTTCATCAGGATTTTGTGAAAAGCCAAACTCTTTGATTGTCTCATCAAATCGGATGTTCCAACTCCTAGACGCTTAGTTCAATCTATAAATGGATATCTAAAGCTTATATACCTTTTGTTATCTTTGGATATAAAGCCCTCAAGTTGTATCATATACACATCCTCAACTAGGTTTTCATTCAGGAAAGTCATATTCACATCCATTTGCCATATTTCATAAACATAATAAGCAGCAATGGTTAGGAGTATTCTAATGCATTTAAGAATGGTTATGAGGCTAAATGTCTCGTCATAGTCAACTTCTTGTCTTTGACGATATCCTTTAGCGACTAGCTTTTCTTTGTAGGTAATCACATTACCATCCATGTCAATTTTCTTATTGAAAATCCACTTGCACCCTATGAGTTTCAGCCCTTTAGGTGGGTCAACCAAAGTCCAGACTTGGTTTTCAAACATGGAATCCATTTCGAACTTCATGGCGTGAAGCTATTTTTCAAATTCTAAACTCTTCGAAGCCTCTTCATAGATTATAGGCTCATCATCCTTTATAAGCAATATGTCATTTTTGTTCACTGATGAGAAATCCATATCTCTTTAGAACATTGCGTATCTTACTTAACCTACGAACATTTTGTGTGTCAGAAGGTTCAACTATTATCTCATCTCCGTGAACAACAATCTCGGGTTCAAGCAATTGATTTGCATATGTTTGAGCATCATGAACTTCATCAAATTCAACTTTGCTCCCACTGTCTTCTCTTAGAAGAAACTTTTTCTTTAAAAAAACAACATGCTTTGAGATAAACACCTTTTGCTCTAAAGCATTATAGAACTGATATCCAATTGTTTCCTTAAGATATCTGTTGCAATCTAATCAAAGCAATATAAATTGAATTCTACTAGAACCCTTAGAGGCAAGCATACCCCGTTGACAAATAATATAAAACAGTAAGAACCGGATATCTTACCCAAGGGATTCCAACACGCAAGAAAATTAAATTAATCGATGCAAAATTACTTAGATGATTAAGAATTGATTGATTTGGAAATAAAATATAATAAGCGAATTAAGGAAATATGCAAGATGCAAAGTATGAATTAAAAACGACTAGACTTAATCAAATGATAGAAATTGGCTAAGGTATTGGATTTCAATTGGATTGGACTTTAAAACTTGTAACGGTGGATTGATTTAGGAATTACTTCACTAAAGGAAGTCAAACCCAATGTTCATAGGAATTCCAATCTCTTCTAAATTCGAGTTACCCACTTAATTCATATATAATTTGGAATAAAAGGCATTTAATACAAGAAGCCTAAAATTAAGTTCGTTAATCCTAAGTATCCTCACACAAGATCCTAAGGTTGGTTTACACTTTAGTCTCAAGTATGTTGCTTGATTAATTTTCAGACAAATTAAATCCCATTGGTTATGGCATTCAATCATCTAAGTTGTTGGACCCCGTTTTCGGAGTCCAACTCTGGAATCATAAAACGCGAGTGTATTACCTCGTTGGGCCCAGTCCTATTTACTCCTTACGTTCTTGCATGTTGTAGACTTCTTCTAACCATCCACATTTAAAAATCTTGATGAAAATGACGGAATTACCCTTGAAATTACAAAGTGCGATCGCACCTTTCCTTGTCACGAGCGTACTCGAGGCTTGATTTTTCCTACTCTGACTCAACTCCCAGGGTGCGAACGCACCCTGCTTCCTCGCGATCGCGACTGAGGCTTTGTAACTTACTCACTCAACAAGTAAGTAAACTCACATCACCGTTACTTATCCCGAAACGACCATGAGAGGAGGTCAGGTGAAGGGCATGCGAGAGAAAAAGTTGAAAACAGTTAATTTGTAAAGAGAAATTTTGCCGCCAACCATGGCGGGTTCACCGCAGCAAAGTATATGTTCGCCGTGGCAAAACCTTCGATTCTAGACACCCAACCCAGCTATGCAACATTAACATTTTTCACATTCACTTTCAATAACCCCATCTATAACTAAACCAAAAGATGGATTAGACAAAAATACACAAGAAACTTCTTCAAATCTTAGTCTCTTGAAAATGAAATGTGAAAACTTGAAAAATGATGAGCAAATACAAATATATTTCATTAATATCAACGATAAGAGTTTTACAAAGTTTTAATGGGCATTTCAAGTTGCATTACACCATAATCCGAAAATGCAACTTTTACATGAACAAATAATGCTTGAAATGAGGCTAAAGCCTTTGCGGTTTACAAAAACTAACTTAAAAAACAAAATATGCACATTTGGAGCGATGCCCTTATGTTCGATCACTCGATCTCTTGCTCATCACCTGAAGATAGGGAAGAATGGGGGTGAGCTTCCAAGCTTGTGGGTAATAAGTTTGTAACGGAGAATAAGAAAAATCATTTAAAAATATTCATTGCCATTTTAACTTTGCATTTGATCGATAAACGCATATTTCTTAAAATTCTCAACTTGTCAAGCAATTCATAAGCACATAAACATGTATTTATCAACTTGTCAACATATCATAACCACATAAGCAAGTCAGAATGGTTTGGGTAGGTCCATAGGAAAGTTCTTGCAAATCTCCATTGGTAACAATGAATTATCACAATCCCACATAATGGTTTTGCGTAGTCATAAATAGAGGAGAGCTCATGAAGGAGCTCCATGCCACTAGCGGGTAGGTAGGAGAAGCCTTTAACAGAGTCAGTGTGCACTTGACAGAACAGAATGGACCACCACAAACCCACACAACATGTATTTCATGACTTGAACATATTGCCCAAAAGGCACATTTCAAAAACATGATTTCATAAGCATAATTTGTTTCCAAAAACCATTTCCATCTTCATTTCATATGTCTTCAACACAATTCAAAAACCAAACATGTAGCATATTTCTCAATTCATTTAAGAAGCAAATAAATGCAACATTATACAACTAGCTAGTTCACTATCATCTAGTAGCTTTTTATGAGCTTTCTGATCCTCGTCAGATGCATCGGCAACAGGGGGATCGGGAAGTGGTTAATCTAGGACATATCCTAATTTTTTAGATTTGAGAACCATTCTCAAATTCCATAGCCAATTTAAGAAGTTAGGTCCCATGAGTTTGTTGGTCTAATAGAGGGCGTAAGTTTATATTGGACAAGACATCATGGTGATTCTATAACCTAGAAGAACGAGAGAAAGTGTTAGAATGTACACTCATGTAGATCAGTAAGGACTTTAATAACATGAATTATGGGTCCTACTATTTTTATCCAAATTTATAGCCTTCACTATGAATTCGAGAAAATTTATAGTTTTCCTAATGGGTCAATATCCAATATCACTAAGAATGACCTTGGGTTTGCCCAACAAGCCACCTTAGGTCAATTGGTAGGTATCATTCATACCAATTGCATTCAGTTATGCAACTATCGACTTATGCCATCAATTGTTGATTTAGCACACTCATTGGGTTATCAACTCTTGATTCGTATACATCTTATGTATATAACCCAACTTTTTCTTTATCCACGTTGACTTTGGGTTTGCCCAACAAATCAACGCTTCCAATTAGAACCAACCCATTAATCCGAAAATCTAATTTCCATGGTGAACATATTCGTGTAAGGCGGGTTTGGGTTTGCCCAACAAGCTAACTCTAAAAGAACCCTAATTCTTGCCATATTAATGGAAGGCGTAAGTCCTAATATTTCAATTGAGGGATTTGTTCTTTGGTCTCATCAATTCTTGGATGGTATTTATATATATATATCTCATATATATAATTAGATTATAGACGACTCAATTAAATTGGGCCTGGGTCTATAACCACCCTATCATGCCATTTTAACCAACCTTTAAAATGCATCTAACATATGTAACACACAAAAGAGGTTTAATTTAGGTTGTGACTTGACTATGCATAAAAAGTTTGTGATTCAACTCAACTTTTGAACCGAATCGGGCACTAATGTTAGTCTTGGCTAATTCCAATTATGAATGTGATTCGATTAGGAACCCTAAAATATCAATTATTTTGACGTCCAAAATAAACACTTTAATTCTAGTACACATGTCTTTTTCTAGTCATAATAGAAATGCAATGATCTATTTGGATTAATTCTAAATTAGTCCTTAGCGTTTCTAAAATTCCCAAACATCAATTAGTCTGTTATAACATCCCTAAGTCATTTCAAATTTATCTAAACAATTTCGGCACAAGCCAAAAAAAAATATCTTGACGGCCAAAATTATCAAGATACATAAGTTAACCTACTAGACACTAAAGAGACCGATTCGATGTCCAGAAAATTTCTGGAACCCTAATTTCAAGCACATACACTTAGCATGCTACTAGCATCAAAATAATAAATTTCTTATCTCATAATTTTTTTTAAGGTTTTATAACCGGAACATATACACCATAAGTCATTAAATAAGTCAACTCCATCAGCTTTCAAAAAGGTGACTAATGTTGACTTTGACTTGATTTATTAATTGAATCAAATTCAATTAATTCTGGAAAAATTGCAGAGTCTTATACACATTCTAAATGTGTATAATAAAAAATTCCAGAAACTAATTCCTAGGAATTATTTATTAACCTAGTGGAATCAGCCAACACATCACATGTCTATGACACTTGTTATATTAGTTCTAACACTAGTCGTATTCTACATCATGTATGCATAAGATAATCACTTTAACAATAAGTGTCATACATCTCATACACGTGACAACATCTTATCTTGCATGTCCATGCAAAAAATTCATAAATTTTTTTATAAAATTTAATATGGAATTTACAAGCATGATGTTCATCAGATTTCCATAATTTCCCAAAACTACATACATGCATCAGGTTGAAACTAAATTCGTAATAAAATAGAAAATGACATTCAATGCCAATTTCCTTTGACAAAAACATAATATAACACCTTATAAACATTTCAGTGAAAGAAAATCATAAAAAATTTTCTAGAATTATTACGAAAATTTCAAAATCAGAAAATGCATTCAATTTTCCAAAAATTCCGAGAAACATTTATAGACCCCTTATCCTCTCACTTAAGTGTGTATTAACTTGTTAGTCCTTATGTACATAAGCGAAGAACTCACTTATGTACCATCTTTTGAGCCTTCAGTCACGATCGTGGCCTACTTCATTGGCAACCATGCGCACTTTGTTTTTCATTTGATCATTTATGGATATGACCTTAGGTTCCCGGTTATTTTAGGCACTTGAATTAACTCTTCATTCGAGCAAATCATGGATAGTTTCGTGCCACTTGAATTAACTCTTAATTCAAGCAAATCATGAAGGGTTTCATGATACCAATTTATCATAATATAATTGGATTAACGCACGAACTCTTTGATAGTTAATTATTCAACTTACGAACATTTTCATAGTCAATTACCGTGCAATTCGTCCTTTTACTATGCTATACCCCACTTGGTTTGGAGTATGGGCTATGTGTCAACTCCCATTGTGTTGTTAGTTCTTGTCCTAAGATCTCATTACTCTATGTGTCATTGAAGACTCTCTTTATGACACATAACTGCTCTGGCCAGAGACTCTTGAGTAATGATCCCGACAAGAGGCCGTGAGTATCATCTGCTTCTATCAGGAGTGGTGAATTCTTTATTGAGTACCCAATTACCTTGAAATACCAATAGTTATACCCAATTACCACCCTATGAGCGACCTCGTCTTGAGGCAACAAAGAATGATGTCAAAGCACATGATCAGTATCTAAGATATCTTTGAGTACCTCAAGTCTAAGGGTATTTGCACCATTGCTATGATGAGATCAATCATTGACATTTGATAGATCATCCAAATTATAATCTGTAGCACCCCACTCCCGCAGGACCCAAATCTGACATCTTGAGTGATAACCGAATCTGTGCCCCGCAAGGGTGGCATGCCTGAGCATTCACTCGATTAGGAACTCAATACAAGTTTTTTTTTGAAACCATAAACATAATGTACAGAGATCTATAATCAGATTGGGCCTAATGTCATTCATAAACATCTTCGGTCACACATAACAACTAGTGCACAACTCATCAGAAATTCACTAATCACGTAGGGCCCATTACAAAGACAAAATATTATAGTCATAATGACTTTACATTAC
>JAOTAX010000197.1:9493488-9503801 GCA_025629825.1 Erythroxylum guanchezii
ACCACGTCGGATTACTTATCAGCTTGAGTTAGTTACAGAACTCAACTGAATAACCGATTCTTGAAAGATCAAGAAGCTATTGAAGACGAAGGCTATAAATACAAGTCGGAGTTGAAGACTACAGAAGTTAGCAAATTTTAAAAAGCTTAGCAATTTTTGAGAGAATTATTGTGCAAAAACCTAGAGTTATTTTCTGTAACAAAGCTCAAACTATCTTTCAATTGAAAGAGGAGCAGATAGCCTGAAGAGGCTAAGAGCAAAAGAATATTTGCTGTAAGAGACCTGAAGAGGCTCGAATTCAAAAGAATACTTGTAACGTTTTGAAAGATAGTGAAATCTTAGAAAGTTATCTAAGGCCTGGACGTAGCCCCACGGTTTGGGGTAAACCAGGATAAAACTGCCATGTCGACATCTCTCATCTCTCAAATCTCTCTCACAACTTTAAAGTTTCGATTTTACTGTTTTCATACATGAATTTTGAAAATAGTTTATAATATTGATTTTCTGTAGTTTTGCAAAAAGATCAAGTTTCTTTAACGAAATATTTATAAAGGGATCAACGAAAAATATTACACAATTCAACCCCCCCTTCTTGTGCATTTGTATATCATTTATTAATGTGTGATTCACTTCAGTATCCATACCTCTTCAGTGTCTCAGGTAAGAATTTCGAGGATGAAATTCTGTAGGGGAGGGAATTCTTAGATTCCAAAATTTTTTATTTATTAGTGATTTAATTGTCTCATTATTTTTAGAGTTGGGTCATCAAATTGGCAAGCATGAATAGAAATTAGAAGGTAGAAGTTAGAATGAAGTGCAAGAATTAAGTTGGAATTAATATGGTGTTTAATGGGTTAAGAGAGTTAGTAGACTTAAAATAAATGAAAGAAGGGGCAAACTTGGAAGAGACTTACTAATGGAGGGCAAAATGGGAAGAAAGCCCATATAAGTTGTCTTGAATTAGAAGAAGGGAGGAGAGTGTCAAAAACAAGAGAGAAGGAGAAGTTTTCGGTGAAATAACAAAAGAAGACAAAACAACTTTGTTAAAGTGGGTTAATCATCTCTTTTTCTTGCTTTATTAAAGTAATGGGTTATGTTGAGGATGAAGGAGTTAGAGAAAGAAAGGAGTTTAGATAGAGAATGAAAGGTTTGTGTTGGAAGAAGATTAGTTAGGTGAACCTAAGTGATTCTAGGGTTTCTAAACTAGATCCTAAGTTTTTGACCTAGATATGATATGGGTAGGTTAAATTTGAGTTAAATTTATGTTTGTTGAATTTTTTTTTATTTTTTTTGAAGTTTATGAACTTTATTGGATTGTTGTTTTGAATGGAACCTTGGTTGTTTTAGGAAACCAAGGAAATCCTATCCAAGAGTAAGGGGAAAGGCAAGCCTGACTTGGATGTCGCAAGCTACTTAGGTGGGTAACATATTTATAGTTATAGTGTAATTGGGAAAATTCTTGCCTATGTGTGTATGTTGAAATTAACTTTTTTGTAGATGTTGAAAAATGCATGTTGAAATATGATTATGTTATACCTCAAAAGAGGTCATGACTTTTGTATTAAATGAAAAGAAGACAAAGCAAAAAGTATGAGCATATAAGAAAACAAATATGTGCTTTTGTTTGGGCGAGAGTGGAACCATTCTGTTCATCACGTGCACGTTGATAAGAGCCTTCTCCTGGCTGCCCGCTTGTGGCATATGAGCTCTGAAATTGGACCCATTCTGTTCATAGGGTAAACTTCGGTTTCTCCATTCTGTTCTCATAGAACCCTTGGGCCATTTGTTGTGCATCGCATTTTTAACTTGTCATGTATGCTGCATTTGATTGTTAAGTGCTATGAGTATTAAATTAAATGGAAGAATGTTTGAATTATTGAATATAAGTATATATTTATACATATGGTTGAATGTGTGGTCAATTATAAATGACCATAAATATGCTAGCCACTGAGCTGTGTAGCTCACCCCACTCTTCCCTCCTCAGGTGCAGAACGAGAAGAGTAGCAATCCTTGCAAGGCATCAGAAACTCCAAGACATTAGGAGTTTTTGTAACTAAGTTAGTTCGATAAATTTCAGATAGCTTCATGAGCATATAAACATTGAGAATCCTCTCTAGGTTGCATTTTGTGTTAAGTCTTTATTTAAAATGTAAATTTGTAATTAAAGATATGTATGATCATTTGTGGTTTTGGCAAATGAGTTTAGAACTGAAAAGCTCCCCATGTGTATGCGCACGTTTCTTTGGTAGTGTACATTTCGAAAATCTAAGTCTCTCCTAGGGGTAGAAATTATGTGCCAAATTTCGGGGAAAATTGGACTAATTTAAATTAAATTAATCAAAGTTGCCTTCTGGAAAGTTGTAGCTTATCCTTCTAAATTTCCATCGGTATATTGTATGAAATAATTGGACATAGGAGTCAAAAGTTATGGTCTTCAAAAGGGGAGACGTATCGTCTGTAAAGACGCTTCGTCTGTGATAACGTCATATCATCTATGATGACGTCATTTCGTCTTAAGACTTTGCTTCGTCTTAAGTGGACTCTATTCGTCTGCTCCGCATTTGTCTGCTTTATAGCATTCGTCTACTTTGCATTTGTCTGCCTTGTGGCATTCGTCTGCTCCGCCTTCGTCTATTCTGCATTCGTCTATCTTGTGGCATTCGTCTGTTCTGCATTCATCTGCCTTGTGGCATTTTTCTGCCTTGTGGCCTTCGTCTGTTCTGCATTCGTCTTCCTTGAGCATTCGTCTGCTTCGTGGCCTTCGTCTATTCTGCATTCGTCTACCTTGTGGCATTCGCCTTCTCTGCCTCTATTCCACATTCGTCTGCCTTGTGACATTCGTCTGCTATTCCGCATTCATCTGGTTGCTGGCATTCGTTTGCTTCATGGCCTTCTTCTGCTGTTCAGCATTTGTCTGCTCTGCTTTCGTTTGCTTTATAGCATTCGCCTGCTCCGCATTCATCTGTTTTGTGACATTCGTCTGCTTTGTGGCATTCGTTTACTTTTCCGCATTTGTCTGCTTTCCTGCATTCGTCTTTTTTTCCGCATTCATTTTCTCCGCATTCGTCTGCTTTGTTGCATTCATCTACTCCACATTCATCTGCTTTGTAGCATTCGTCTGCTTTGCAGTGTTCGTTTGCTTTTCCACATTCGTTTGCTTTGTAGCATTTGTCTGCTCTGCATTCGTTTCGTCTACTTTCCGTTTCCTCTATGGTTGACCCTCCGCTTCTTCTGTGCACTATTCATCTTGAATCGTCTAGTCAATTTTTTTACGTTCCTTATGATAGAATCCGTCTTCAAAGTCTTCATAAAAATTGTAGATCTTGAAGTCTTCTTTCGAACAGTCCAAAGAGTTATTAGTCCGACGTCTACAGAGAAAGTTATGCTTTTTGTCTCTAAACTAGTTTGATAGGGTCAAGGATAAGTATTATTTCAGCTTTTGACTCCGAATGTTGGGCTCCAGAAGCGGGATCCAGCATTATCATCACAATAAGAATTTTCATTTACATATAATGTTCCAAATGAATTTCTCATATAGGGCTAGTTTAGTGAACTTGTTTTCTAACAAGCACCTACATGTTTGTTTAAGTATCTTCATTCTTTAATATATGAGATCAAGTACTTTCTTTATAAGGAAAAACATAATATGTGTTAGCCTTTTTATGTTCTATTAAGATACTAGGAACAATTTAAGAATAATACATAAATGTAATATGAATCTCATAATTATAATCTTGTCATAATTTCATTTGTAATATATAATTATCCCATGGACTTTATCACATACATCTAAATATGTACAATATAAATGTTGCCTTTAAATTATTTTATCACTAAACTACAACCAACTGATTGACTATAAGGCATAAACCAACAATCTCCCACTTACTCTAAGTCAATCATTTAAGTATCTTATACCATATTACCAAATGAAGATCATGTTACTACTAGGACAATGACTTAATGGGAGAATTTTACTAGATTATATATTGTGAGCACTTGCTTAAATCTCACAACTTTAATCTTAATTATCATCATAATTAAGAAAAATAGCCTAAGTACACTCTTGGATTTTTGATGAGACCTTAGTTCCTTTTACATGCCTAATGGCTATAATGTTCCACAGTACATCATTGTCTTGAACAATGCAAGGAACTATATCATGTTCAGCAAAGAACTTACTGATCCAATTAATCATTTCCACTAAATTAAACTTCAACTTGCTATCTATTAAATACTCATAAGCATGAACTAGAAATAAATGTGCTATCTACCATATTATGTATAGGCAAGAAAAGTCATACAATCATTTTCTTTTAATGATAACAATTATCATTCTATAGTAAATGCCTTTAATTTTAGCCCACACTTATGCTTTTAGTAAGCTAAATTGAGTAAAACAATTTTATCAAGGTACTAGACCTTTCTTTATTACTTCATGCAACTTCTTACGTCTTGCTATCAGGATGTTGACATACATCTTACATGTTTTCATCAAAGTTTATTAGACAATATTCAACTCAAAATGTCAATACATTTTATCATTTATATGATTTTCACATATCTCTAAAACTTTAACATCAAATCCTCAACAAGGATTAATAGAAAAATATCATAATGGACATACAACTTTTCTTAACTTATGTTCAAGATATTTGGTTCACTAACTCTTAGTATTAACTATACTAAACAAGATAAATTCAACTAAGAATAAAATATAAATGTAAGGAAAGCAAGTAATTGATTCTATTCCATGACTACCAAATAATATTAAGACTTTAATCGTGTATTTGATTACTCCCATTAATTTATTCAAAATAATAGCCTTTACTACTATTTGGAAAGATTACTTCATTCTCTCCAGTGGCTAGGATCTTATTCAAATTTAGTTGAACTTGAATTTGCTCAACAAACCAACTAAACTTAAATAAGGTAGATAACAACTTTATTAATCACATCTCATATGACTCCTAGATCCATTAAGTGACAAGTTTTACCAAAATATATCTTATATGTTATTGCTAACCTTACCTTTAAATTCATGTAATCATGAGTTTGCTTATCCAAATCATACAAATTTAGTTAAGTAGGACCCGTTATCATAAGATTAAACATATTTGGGTTAAAAGGACCTTGAGTTTACTCGACAAGCCTAGCAATAAACAAAACTTTGGTTTATTCTTATAACAATAGAAGACAACAATTATGTTCTCGACGTGAACTTAATATTTTAATGAGGGATTTAATTTTGTTTGTCTCATCAAACATAAAATTGCATGTAAAATATCATAGATATATATATATAACATACAATTCAACATACATAATATATTAAACAAATATACAAATATACAACTTATGCGCTTATAATCAAATTATATGCATTGAACATCAAACTTCGTTTGATTCTAGTTATTGATCTTCATAATCTAAAATAATATTTCCAACTCGTTGAAAAAATTATATTAGATTAAACTCATCGATTCCTAAATATATTATATTCCTATTCTAAATAAAAATTTGATTTGATTTTAAAACAATTTTCAAATCAATATGAAACTATTTCCAATTTTCTTGACTTATTTAACAAATTTTAATTGAAAATAAATTTTCAATAAATTATTCCTTTTCTTATTATAATTTATAAAATATCCTTTTTCAAAATTATATAAGTAACACATTCTAATCCAACTAAAAAATTATTTCAAATCTCATTAGAAAATACTTTTCCTTAACTAGAGAACTAATTTCTAAAATTGAAAGAAAGCTACTCTCAAAATTAAATAATACACTATCACTTGCAGTCTCTAAACTAAGCATATCATCATCCACTTCCTTTTCACTCTTAGAGACTTATTTTTCCTCCTCCCTTATGTAGTTTTCAATCCTCTCAACCTCATCATAGACATCAAAGTTATCCATTCTAGTAGATATAGGTGGATTATATTGTAATATAGATATGGCAACTTCATATTTCTCCAACTTATCCTTCACCTCACCAAATGGTCTATTGAGATGCTTATATTGAATTGTATTATGTCCATGATGAACTTCTAATTTATCCTTACTCTTTCCTCCTCACATACTCCCTTATCTTTAGATGAGCTTCTATTTCGAGTTTGAGTCATAATGTACATGAAAGAAAATGTTAGTAGTAAAAGCATTTCCTCATGGGTTTCTCTTAAAATTCATTCTATTCAAAACCTAAACTCTTGACTAAAGATTCTTTTTAAACTAGAAAATCCAAATCAAGAAAGGTAGTTTAAAACCTTTCCCTATTGTCAAAAAATTCCTAAAGAAGAATATAAGACAGAAAACCAAAATAAAGAAACGTAACTAGAGGCTAAGCCAACAGGAAAACTTAAGAATAGAAAATTAAGCTCTATGGAACTCTTAGATTAAATTGAATAAAAGAATAAGAACTTGATAAGAATCAATTAAACAATAATAATAAATAATAATAGATAAGAAGTTTTCATTAACTTGAAAAAGAAATAAGGAACTAATCACTTAAAAACAATTTATTTTTAATGAATCTTAAGAACGACAACAAAACCAATAAAAATAAATTTATGGGATTGAATACACAAGAATATTGAAAATGTAACAACAGAACCTTTAAGAATAAACTTGATTATAAAAGATGACTCTAATTCCAAATTATAATAACACCCTCAATGATAGGATTAGTGAGATTTGATATCAATATGATAAGACTAAAGACCATTCTATCATGACAAATTTGATCCAAAAAATAAACACAAAAATACAAAATAAGGATATGAATCACCACACTTATTGAAAATAAGGATTGAGAGGAATAAGATCCTAGATTTGATCGTTGCTATCAAATAAGATAAGATAGTTACTAGAAATCCTAAAAAAGTTTCTCTAAGAACAAAGATGAATTTAACCCTCTACAAGGTAATTTGATTAAACCAAAACATAAGTTATTGATTACAATAATAAGAAAGCCTATAAACCTAAAAATAGAGTCTTAAAAAGAAATAACATCTTGAAATAATAAAACCCTAAACAACTAAAACATGTTTTTGGAACCAATCCAGGAAGCACCCAAGTCCTGATTTGGTTGTAGAACTTTTAATTCATATAAAGAAAATTAGTTTAGCTTCAGTTACAAGTTCAAAATCATGGAGGTGTATTCTAGTTCACTCCTCATGGAACTATGATGTTACTAAATATATTGTGTCACAAGTGCCAATATGTGGCATCTAATACTAATATGATGGAACTCCCTTTAATTTCATTTACACCTTCACGAAATGAGCAGAATATTCAAATTCAAAGCTTAAAGCATATAAAGTTTGAGATTGAGAAAATTTTGGCTTCATTTTTCAACTTTATAGGATTCAAAGCTCCATGCCCTCTTAATATGGATGGGTGATGCTTATGAGATTTGAGGGTATTATAATGATGTTTATTCATGATATTTTTTTAATTGTGCAATTTGTTACCTTTTATTTTCATACATTTATAATCAAATTTATATTTAAATGTGGCATCCAAGTTAGATAAATATTTGGCTTGTAATTATCTTGAGTTTATATTCAAGATAATTACAAGCCAAAGGTGCTGCAATTATCTTGAGTTTATTGAGCATCGCATGAGATCATAACTGAGTGCATTGACTAATACATACAATATCTGGAGTTTTGATAATAGAAACAAGAATATGTAGATGATTCTTTAATCCATTATTATTTCTCCTATCATTCCTTATTAGTTTTGATAAAATATCACTATTTGACACTTATTAACTTAATGGATTGGAGCAAATAGTGAAGTGAGCATGTTTGACAATGATTTTAGTCATATTATAGACATATCCATAAGACATATAGATGCACTTTATGGAAGGAAGTCTTATGTTTTTTTTACTAGAAATGTTTGTGGATATTTCCATAAGGTGTTAGGAAATCCAGGTAAGGCATAACACCGTTGACCTTTATAACTAAATTGAATTTGCAAACATGCCTCGAAATATGTTTGAGAATAAAATATACCTAACTTAGTTGTTCTCAATCATCAACATTGACTATGTTATCCATTAAAGCATATTGACATCATAGTTAGTGTTAAAAACATAGCATAAAAGAAGTTTTGTGAGAAACTTTCCTCCATTTGCACACCCTTGGCTTTGTAAAGTACAAACTAAACAACTACTTGATCATTAACTTTGTAATTCTTACAAAGTTTAAAATCTTAGATTTATCATCTTTTATATGTATCTTAGCATTATCATCTTTTATTTGTACTCTTTGTTCCTACAAATCTCCACTACTTAATCCTCCTTTTTCTTATCAATGTAAAGTCATCTAAATTGAAGCAAAGAGGCAACTAGTAAATAAGGTCCCTCCTTACTTGAAACATCTCTACGTTGGACTTGTCATATGTACCTTAAATTAGTTCTCTATAATTAAATAAACGTAATAGTAGGAAGTATGAGCCAATCTCACAAGGAATTCTTATTTGCTAATCATTGTGAAAGGAAATAATTAATAGAAAGGGGTTGATTAATTTTACAATAAAGAAAATAAAATAAGTAATAAAATGAACCGTGGTTATGGTTGCTTCCACCCTTTAAAACTTCAATTGAGTATTGGCACAAAAAAAATTATTTTATTAATCATATATTTGATGTGATATTGAATATTCGTCTTTCCTTAAGGTTAGTTAATCAAGAATATGTAATTCAATTATTGCTTAACAACCTTAGATTCGATCAACAATTTAATTTAACAATAACTTTAAGAAAAGAAAGAGCATCGAAGTAAGATAACATAATAGCCACGGTTATATTTAATATAGTTAAATGCTTTTCTTTAGAGTATTAATTTTTGACGCAACAATTAAAACTTCTAGTTGCTACAAAATGATTAACTAAATTGAACTTTTATATAATCAATATTTAATATAGCAAATGATCATTTCATTAATAATCTAATTTAAAATTTTAAAAATCAATTAAAAATCGTAAAATAGAAGCATAGAAAAGAATATAGCCAATTATCTCCCAATCTTCAAAGTTCAAAAGGGCTTTCACTTCCTTCAACTAAGAATAAAAGACTTAACCATTAATAGTCATTCCAACAACTTGCATCTAAAGAAAGACTATTCCAATATATACTAAAGAAAGGAGGAAAAAGAATTTGAGAAGTTAGAACATATTGATGGAATATGTGATGATTTTCTCTTTCACATCTTGACTCTATTTATAGCCATTGAAACCTATATAAAAATCTTGTGATTGTGATTTTGAGTATCCCCTAAATTATAATTTCATTGATTTTTTTTACCCAAATCTAGCTAAGATAAGTTTTAAAACCATTTTTAACACATTTTTCTCTTGCAAATTTGAAGTCTAGAAATTGTAGTTTGCATTGAGCGTGCCCACACCTAAGATCATGTTAGACTGTTTTTCTTATATTTCACTTTGATTCTAATAATTTGATCCCAATTTGCAAAATAAAAATATGTTATTATCCTAAATCTCCTTGATTCACCCTTGATTATTGTTTGAGATTGCTCCTCCATTTAAATCTTTAAATCTGGATTAAAACACAATTATTTTTTCACTCAACTAGCATCTTCAAACCTTATCCTACAAAAATAACCGAAATGCTAAGTTTTGAACATATTAAGATAGATTATGGAAGATTTTGAGTGCTAAAAATAAGGCAAAATTATGATACATTACTCCATCTTTTTAACTTCACATAATGCCATATTGATCTCCTAGTCCAACTATTTAAAAATAAGGCTATGCACCAATTCATATACCTTATATAAATAACATCTCATTTGAAAAGTCTATAAATATTCAAAAAAATCTCATCTAACAATGAAATATCTTCATAATTTATAGAAATTTTTTTACTAGTTTTGTTTAAATTAGTCCAAACTTCCTACTTTGCCCTTTCTGTGGCGATTTTACTGACTTGTGCTGCTAATAACTGCATCATCCTCCACCTACAAATTTAAGTTTCAAGTCAAATTAAAATTACTTTTCCATCAAATTTATTTATAAACATTATCAATATCCATTTTAAAATAAAACATTATGCTTGCTGATTACTTCTTATTCACTTTCATGATGTTCTTATTTCTTTTTCACTTCCTTTATAAAGTACAAAAAAAGAAACAAATATCAAAACTTGTACATTTTTAAAACATACAACTATATAAGAGATAATGTTGGACCCCGAACTTTTATTGGAGATTTGATTTATTTAAATGGAATTAAATGAGGAAATATAGTATGATTTCTTGAAATAAATGAAAGGTATAAA
>JAOTAX010000197.1:9511786-9531833 GCA_025629825.1 Erythroxylum guanchezii
ATGGCACCTCTTGGGAAAACATGTGACCATTTATTGATAATGTACATGATTGTTCATGGTACCTTTTGGGAAAACATGTGACCATTCATGGAATTTGAAAAAACATGTCTTTTCATTTGTACTTCTTCATTCAATTCCTTACATTTCAAACTATTTTTCAACAATCTTATCGTTTACTCATTCCAATCATTGTCCTTATACATAGGTCGTAAAAATGTACAAAAATTTAAAAAAAAAAAGAGGATTATTAAGTAGTTTAGGTCTGTTATGGATTATCTATTGAAAGAATGTTACACTTAAAATCAAGAAGGTGAAAATATTTTTCACTTGAACTTTTTAGTACAATATGAGCAATACTAAAATGTGTTATTTTAATGGTCGAGCATCGAGTCTTTTTAATAGGTGGATAGAGAAAAAAAAACCCTTTTAATGTTATCTAGATTTTGTATTCCCAATCATATGTCAAAAGCACCATTACCTATTGTTTAAGGATCATCCAATAATGTATTCTTAACTACAAATTTTCTAGATTTTTACTACCATGTTTCTAATTTATTGCTAAACCAAAAAGAGTTAAAAGTTTCAACAATTAATCTGTAGCCAATCCAAGTGATTTATGTATATTGTTAGAATCATGGTTAATAGATTTGATCTTATGTCATTAATGATATCAACACTAAATGGTTGTTGGTTAGTTGTTGCCATCTTACCTTAGCTTTATTTATGTCTAAAAGTACATTGTCGATCTCTTTTCATCATTACCTCTATTATATCTAAAATGTAATAACCTAAATTTTTGTTAAATTACTTATAATGGACCAATAAGGAGAAAAGCTTATAAAAGTATAAGTTGAGCTTAAGTTCATTTCTCTCTTAAACTCTTTTTCCTATAAGTTACTATTCACTCCTAACTTTCGGCAGTCATAGCTTCGTCATTTGACCACCATTTTTTACTATCTAGGACTCTACGGAAAGCTATCGATATGCTCTACAAAATTCCTAAACTTATTTCATCAAAAACGTCCCAAATTTAGAGAAATCACAACTGCAGTTTTCTATTCATTTAGGTAAGTCATCGATCTCCTAGTTTTAGTCATTTTTAGGTGAAACTAACACCACCATCTTGCCTAACAGCCCTAAAAACATAGTAAAGGAAAGAAACTCGACACCAATTGACCCATTTTACTGTGAACATAAATGGGTTACCTTTGAGCTTTAATCCTTCGATTCTCGCAAATCGGGAGGAGTTTGTATACAAGACTAGTTCCATTAGATTCTTGGAGGTGAACTCGTCATTTCTGGGTGGGTGGTGAAGATCATCGCCTCTCTGATGGTAGCACATGTACCCCACACTCCGATGACAGTAGTGATTTTCGACCAGCCCAAAAATGGCTAGAAATAATTTTAAAAATTCTCAAATATTATGTGGATCAATTTTTGTAAAAGCAACATATTGAAATTATTCATAGTTTGTGAGATAAAATTTTAAAAATGGTTATGTTCTTATAGAAATGCATGAAATTGGTTAAATTGAGTCGTTGATTAGAATTGAGACTATCTAGATGTATTAAGTATAAATGAGGGTGTTTAGTTTAGAAATTGGTATAGCTAAATTATGAATTAGATTTATTATGAATTTTGCGATGTAAATGTGGACTCAATTGGACATGAACATGTAGTTTGAAGGACCAAATTGAGTTGTGGGTATTGGTGGATATAGAAGTATATTTTTATTGCAAGAATGACCCTTCTTTTAGAAGATGGATGTACGTTTCATAGGAAAACTTTGGCGATTTTTTAGTAGGCTCCTCGTAAAAACATGACATCGCTGTTTTTAAATAGAAAATAGTATTCCTTAGTTGTGAGTCATGGTCTTATTCTTGAGGTATCTAAATTTGGTTTAGGCTTTAAATCTTAATAATCATTCTAGTTTTCTTTCTATAGATCAATCAGGAGCATAACCCTTCACTTTGAGATGTTAAGTTCGACGTGAAGGAGCGTATTCTACCTGTGAGTTAATATTTATGGTTATGAGCATGCATTAGAATTCATTTTCATAATCATCATGGAAATCACCATCATTATCAAATGCACACATGATACTTATATATATGGATTGACACATGTATGCATATTTTTTTTTGTGTAATGTTATGCTTGTCTTAATATGTGGTGATGTGGAGAATTGTTATGATATAAGCTACCTAATGGGCTTCACCAGGCTGTGCACACAATGCGTCAATTGGTCGGGTATAGATTTGAGTTATTATTTGATCCATTGATGGAGATATAACACGATTGGGGTGGTTCAATAGAGCTTGCTCTCAAACGCCAACTAATATATGGTACATGATATGGTGGCGTGATTATGGAGATTCGGTCAAGCTTGCTCTCAAACGATAATCATGTAATAGTGAGGCTTTAGCAGTTTGGTTGAGTGTAGCTCTCAGACGACAATTTACTACATTTGGATCAAGTGACCCGTGTGGAACAAAAGAGCCCCTATGGATATAGTCTATAGGTAAAGGGCATGTCATAGTGTCCTTCGTCAATCCTCCACTATTATTTGTGATTTGTGATTGTGATGATTATGTGTCATGAGATTGATATGGGAAATGCATGCATGTTTATGAACAAAATCATTATGTTATGAAATTGCATTTATGGATGTAATATATTATAAATATATACATATATGTATCATTTGAAATCCTTAGGAGTGCATAACATAACTATAATATTAATTCACTCAGTGAGATCTAACTCCCCCTTAAGTATTTTTCATGATCTTCTTTTCAAATCTCTTCTAATAGGGTACTTTGTTGGTCTTCTTCCTCTTTAATGATTTGATGTATGTTTATTGGTGACCTTTAACTTTAGAGCTACATTAGTCTTTTATACGTTGGATTTCCCTTTTATTAACTACTTCAACGTTGTAGCAGATCGTGAATGGGATATTTTAAGACTATTTGATTGTTAAAAGTATAAGTTTGATGATTTTGGAATCTCATCTTTATTATAGCTATAGGATTTGAAGGTGTTTTAAGCTTGCTAAGGGTCCAGTAAACCTTGAGTTTACTGCTCCTTTAACATCGATAATGATCCAAGATTGAGGTTGTGACATAAAAAAATTATTATTGCCTCTCTGATTTTATTGATTATTCCTCCATTTGGATGGATAGCTTATGATCTTAAACCATTCTTCTTTTACATGTCCACCTTTATTACAATGTTCAAACCACTTACAATGTTAATTCCTTATATATTCTCCACTTGTTACAATGAGAGCTTATTATGCACATAGGAAATCAAATAAAATTTTGCATAAAGGAAAAATTTTATGAAGATAGTTCTATTTATAAATAGACACGAGTTAATCCATAAGTGGAAGAAGGATGTACATAGGAGATCAAATGAAGTTAAATTTGTCAACGGTAAGCTACTGATAATGAATTAACCCGTGTCTATTTGTAAATAGAACTATCTTCATAAAAATTTTCCATTATGTAAAATTTTATCTAATGAATAATATTGACACAAACATCACTCCTAATTAAACTAACAGGTGGAGAATATATAAGGAATCTTCTTAATTTTCTCCACTTATGATTCTCCTTGTTGATAAGTTGTCTAAAGTGTTAGACATATTACCATGCATTATCTATGTATAATTTATGACTAAGATATTATAAGAAAATTTAAGTTGGATTCAAATATATACATAATATAAAGTAACACAAAAGGCAATAATTACATCATTCAAATATTCTAGTTGCTACTATATAGAAATCAAAATTTAAAATTAGTTCCTAGAAAAGAGAAAGACAAATATAAAAAATGATTATATAATTTTGTAAGAGGAATTTTGAACATTTTCTAAAAATTTGACAACCTTACCCCTACCCACAAAGTAGACTTAAGTTTGGGAGGGGATATAGTAGCAAATAGATATGTTTTTTCTTATCGTACCTCAATTCCTTTTTAGGGAGCCAATGCCCTCTCTTCCCTCACACAAGCCCTCAAAAGGTACCATTTGGATATATTGATGTTGATTATCACCATTTTAAAGCTGAACCTAAAACATTTATTTGTTATAGACTTAATACAATAACTGAAGATTAACAAGGTGATCTACCTTGCTTCTATGGCTTTATATGATGACAATGGAGTTTAAAACATAACTTTATAGAGGAGGTTTTGGAGTTTTGTAGACTATGTGAACCCCCAGTTTCATGCATATGATTGAAGAACCATTATCACAGTTCCATAAGTTTCTTCAACACTTAATGCTCTAGGTACCAAGGAGCTAAGATATTTGATGAGGCATTTGAATTCTTGGACAAAATAGGATATTCACTATCATGTGATCTCACCTTATCCAACTTCCTTCTTTGGGTTTCTTTCTAAGTGTGCATAATTGAAGAGCACATGATCACACCTATCTAACATCCTTCTTTGGATTTCTTTCTAAGTGGACATAATGAAATATTTAATAACACGTGGTCATGACTTATTCAACATCCTTCTCTCCAAGATTTTTAAATAATTTCATATTTTATTTTATTTGTTTCTTATTTAAAACTTTAATTAATCCATTTGATTCCTTTTCCATTTTTTCTAGAAGTCTTCATAAGATAAATTAGTGTTTTCTATTTCTTTTGGCAGCATTTATATCATGAATTAGAGATTCCTATTTTGTTTAGAAATTTTCCTAAGATGAATCAGGTTTATGTAAACCTATTTAAACAACATTTGAGAGAGATTAACATAACTCTCTTTATCAATGAAATTTATTTTC
Organism: Erythroxylum guanchezii; assembly: GCA_025629825.1. NCBI lineage: Eukaryota > Viridiplantae > Streptophyta > Magnoliopsida > Malpighiales > Erythroxylaceae > Erythroxylum > Erythroxylum guanchezii. The sequence continues at coordinate 9,516,585 of JAOTAX010000197.1, forward strand.
TCTTTGAGAATTTTTATTTTACAATTCTTGGATTAGAATTATATTTGTTTATCTTTTATTTATGTCGGTTGGTATCATTTGAATCTCACAAAGCTTGTTCTTTTTGACTATGGCAAATAATCCTAATGACAGCGTTGAAGGATTACCTGATGTTTGGAGAAGAATAAGAGAACATGGGACAATTATTCGTAATATTGAGCAGTAGTTAACTACAGTCATTAGACAATTGCAGACATTAATATGGGACGACAATAACAGGAGATTTAGGTAAATAGCTGACATGGAAATTACCCCTGCACAACCTCAAATTTCAGCACTTTGTATGAGAACTAATGATTTCAATAATGATGAGGAAACCATCTCAAGAGGAGATTATTGTAGACTAAATAGGGTAGATTATGAATATCCTGAAAGAGGAGAAGATGGCTTTTGTTGGAATTATTATGAGATTGATGATTTTTAAAAAGAAACTTAAAGATTGGCAACGACACCAATTATTTCACACTAGAGGTACATTAAAAGGAAATCATTGTGAGTTGATCATTGATGGAGGCAGCTAAGGGAATATTATCAGTAAATTTGTAGCGCCCTCTTACCGCAGGGTACACACTGGGATGCCTAGAGGTCATTCCGGTACATATCCTACGATAAGGGCGAGCTATGTTTGATTACTACATTCACTTCTCATGGCATCATATCAATATTCACTTATAAAGCATCAATAGAAAAACCGTAATATTTTAAAATCAACTATTTCCTCATTTCATTCCATAAACCTGAATGTCTACATTGTGTCTTTCAATAGTTTCTATATGTGCATCATCAAAACCTAATATAAAAGTACTACATAAAAGAGGAAAATATATATCAAATCTATCTAAGCCATCCAAAAATCCCAGCTGACCGACCTTTGAGCCATGACTTCTCTTGCCAAACACAATCTACACGGCTGGTAGAGCCTCTCAGTAGCTACAATCGTCTCTCGGTCCTGAAAAGATAACGTTGCAATTTTGGTGAGTTTTGCAAACTCAATGAGGTAACCATCATCGATAGTTCACTCAATCCATTCAACACATCAATTCACAAAACAATTATTTCACAACTTTGCATTTTACATGAATAACACATTTTCATTTAAGCATAAGCAATTTTGCATTTCATTCAATCAAACATACTTAACAAGATACATATGAAATGCTCATGAGACACTTTTTCCAATTATTACGTTGTTGTGACCGAGTGCCTGAACTGTCCCATATAGGGCTCATTAAACATTGAGCCTAAGGCTCTGAACCACTTTTGAGCTCGAGGTTCAATCTCACTCGTTGAGCTTTAAGCTCTAATCGGTGGCTACTCTGGTCACAACTGTCATTATCTGATTATGCATTCATAAATGGAATGCATGTACTACAATCAATCACATTATAAGCACATAGTTCTTCACATTCACATTCAAGCAGCACTTCAATATCGCAATCCCCATTACACAATCATCGGACCTTCTATCCGAAATCCACAATCAAATCGTATTCATTCATTATTCAAAATATAAGCATAAGCAAACAATAATTGAGAGAAACCGTCTAGGTTACTTTCCAACTACTCTTGAAGCTAGTGCCTGGAAGTCCCGGCAATGTCTGTAGGTTGACGTTCCAGTTGTTCCCCTATAATAATTATCATACACATATATCACAAGTTGTAAAATTATAGGTGATTACTAATACACATGTAGGAATTGAAATATGTACAATGCATATTCGTGACAATCCCGGGTATCATTCCATAAATTTTATCACAATACCATTCCTATATAAAAACTCATTTACACCCAGGTTTATGCCTCACTAAAACCATTAAACTCACAATTTATTGCTCATTGACTTATTTCAGTTTGTTTCCAAAACACACACTTTCGGGTCTACTGTTTGCGATCAATGAGAAAGTGAAAATGAGGTAACTTAGTCAACCTCTCTTTTAGAAAAGTGTTCCCCTATGTTTTATGTTTCTATTGACACTAAAATCACTCACTTTGGTTTAGAAATTTGAAAGATATGTCTCAAGCATTATCGGGTTGTTCACATACAAAAATAGTACACTATGCACACTTTCCATCCAGAATTTGAATATTTTAAAGAATGAATCAAAATTCAACTTCTTCAGATACTTCGTAGCCTGATTTCTCTACTTTATTTCAAATCAAAAACCATCTCATTTGTATAACTAAAGATCAAGATATAACCTAAATACCCAAACATGTTCAGTGAAAACACACCAGTTCATACTCTCCAACATATTCCTTTACTTTTTTTCGATAAAACTTTTAAATTAAATTCAAAATGCTGCAATTTTTCATGGAGATATAGGAAAATATGTTAGGAATCTATTGCTTCAAGAATCAAGTCATTTGGAGGTCTATAGAAGAAGTTATGATCAAAAGAAGCAACCATGTTTATGTCCTCACTCCTAACGAACCTATGTTGGCGCAATTGCCATAACTTTCACAATAGATGTCGAAATGATTTCGTTTTTGAACGGTTAGAAAGAGGACATCGAGATCTACAACTTTTAGGAAGACCTTGAAGTGAAATTCTGTCCTTTTCGAGACACAAGGCTGTGTGAAATCACACGGTCAGACCGTGTGTCTTTCGGGTAAGATTGTGTTTTCTGCATCAAAAACACACGGGCCATATGAATTTACACGACCTGACTGTGTAACCTTTAGGTTAACTAAATTTTTCATCTCCAAAACTCCTCCAAAAGATCCTAAACCCATTCTAACCTTACATATACTCTTAAGCATCCCAAATTCACCTCTTTTTATGCAATTATCACTCTATAACCATTTAAACACAATTTATAATTCATTCACTACCAAATCCCAACTCATTTAAATCATCATCTCTATGGATAACTCCTTCAAATATATCCAATTTCAACTCAACATCCTCCATGCACATCTCATATTCCCCACTTGATCATAAACACCCAAATATAATGCATTCCCACACACCCAAAACATAACACAACATAAACATTCATCCATAACTTTTGCTGCACTTAATTTCCTAAATTCATGTCCAGATTTGGGACTCTTAAAGACAAAATTAAAAGTCAATGTCTTCACAAGAAATGTAGCCAAACGCCTCTAGTGTAATCCAAACAAAAAATCATCTCAATTGCACAACTATAGAAGAAGTTATGGCTAATACATTGAAGCATACTCAAAGATCATGTTGCAGCAAAAATTTCCAGATTTTCAAACTTTCAATATTTTACATCTAACTCATCTTCTACCTATTTTATCTCTTCCATTACATTTCCTCATCATTAACTACCCAAGTCACTCAATATATCAATCACAAATAATTCAAGACCTATACTTGAGCATTACCCAAAAACATAGCATCAAACATGGACTCATTCATCATAATTTCCTGCACTCTCCCTCACTCCATTATATGCAACATCTAACTTCCAAAACATCTCTATAACACATTATACCTCATTAATGAATGATCACAATTACAAAACATGACATTTACAAAGGTATTGCATTATCCACGTCACCCACACACACACACACAAAATCAAGTCATCAATCCTATATTTCTCATCCTTCTAGTTTCATTTTACCAATACCCATAACATTGAAAGCACACTTACTTGGTTTCACTGCAAATTCTTCAAAAACAACACTAGCCCTAGCTCCCAAGCATCACTTGTTCATCATCTTGAATGAGGTAAAAACAGGTTTTTCTTGTAGCAAATTAAAGAAACAACAAGATGGAAGTGGCAATTGATAGATGGGAACAAGGTGAAATGTTGGTGAGGTTAGAACAGAACGAAGAAAATGAAAATGGATGAGAAGGAGGGAGCAAGTAACGAAGGAGGAGAGGAAAACATAAAGAAAATACTCACTTGGCCTTCTAATTTTAAAAGCATTGTGGAAGACTACAAAAGGGGAGGGGTATTATTAATAAAAAACATGGTTTAAGACATGGTTAGGCAAGTGACAAGTCACTTGCCGTCACTTGCCACATGTCTCATTTTTAAGGCACTCAATTGGTTTCTTTCCAAATAAATTTTAATTTCTACTCCAATTTTCCCCCAAATTTTCAATGACATTTGTAACTAATTCCTAAGGTCATTTAGAAAAATTTCCATTGCCATTGGACAATAATTTCTACTACCATTTAATAATTATTTTACCACTTTGTATTTTTCCTAGTCCAGAAATTACCCCAAATTTTTAGAAAAAATTCCTAAAATTTGCCAAAATTTCTAAATCAACAATGACCCTCCCCAACTCAATTTTCCATACAAACGAATCACAATTCTCAATAACAATCACATTTATTAACAATTATACCGTGAAATGTCATGAATGCATGTACAGTCATTTTCATGTGCAAAAATTTACTATTCACGGTTATGAGTATGCTATATTATGCATGAACATGCAAAGGCATTTCTAAACGCTCATTAATCACTTAGATTTACTATGCTAACCTTCCCGCAAGTAATGGGATGTTACAAAATTGATGGTCAAGAAGCTAAAATTGTCAACTGAGCCTTACCTTGAACCCTATACCATCACTTGGATTACAACCATTGGTGATATCCATGTCACGAAAATATGTAAGGTGCTATTATTTATTAGTAAATACCTGAATAAAATTATCGTAACGTTGTTGATATGGATGTAGGTCAAATTTTATTGCGTAGACCATGACAATATAATATGGATGAATATCACTAGAGTAGGGAGAATATTTATCTATTTGTGAATAATGGTGTGAAGTATAAGTTAATACCCATAAGTGAAAAGAGATTAGTGAAACCTAATGAGACAAAGAAGCTATTGTTAGAATTAGAAAGTGATAGAAAAAGTTTTATGAGTGAGGTGAAAGGAATGAGGGAGGTATAATTTTGATAGCAAAATGGGAACAGGAGAGTGAAAAGAGAAATGTTAAGATTCCTTTAAATGTGCAGCCACTTTTAGAAGAATTTGGGAATGTAATACTCAATAAGCTACCTAATGGATTACCTTGATATCCAAACCATTTGGTTTTGTTCATGGGGCTAGTTTACCTAACTTACCTCATTACCATATAAGTCCAAAAGAGAATGAGATCTTAAGGGAGAAAGTAGAAGAGTTGATTATGAAGGGGCATATTAGACAGAGTATGAGCTCACGTGTAGTTCCTCCTTTACTTACTCTTAAGAAATAAGGTAGTTAGAGGATGTATGCAAATAATCAAACCATTAACAAGATTAATATTAGGTATAAATTTCCAATCCTAAGGTTAGGTGTTATGTTGGATCAATTAAGTGGGGCAGTGATCTTTTTCGGGATTTATCTCAGGAGTGGTTACTATCAAATTCGAATTAAGCTTAGGGATGAGTGGAAAACTACACTTAAGACTAGAGATAGGTTGTATGAATGGTTAATGATGTTTTTGGGGTTAATCAATGATCGTAGACCTTTTGTGAGGATGATGAATCAAGTGATTAAACCTTTTTTGAGGTCAGATTTTAGTTGTGTATTTTGATTATATACTTATCTCCAATAAGTCGAAAGAGTAACACTTAAATCACTTGCATGGTGTATTTAGTGTTTAGAGGAAAAACAAATTGTATGCTAATTTGGAGAAGTACATTTTCATGTCTAAAAATTTATTGTTCCTTAGTTTCATTATGGGGAAAGATGGAGTGAGAGTAGATGAAGACAAGGTGAGAGCCTTGAAGACATAGGAACTTCATTTAATTAGGTAAGAGTTTGTTTTGGATACTGATCATTAAACTTTGAAGTAGTTGGAAAGTCAAAGGCAATTGAGAACGAACATATATGCTAGATGGTCCACTTTTGTTGATAAGTTCTCATAATGTGATTATTGATGCATTGAGTAGGAGGGTCGCTATAGTGAAGATATTGAGTATGGATCTTAAGGGCCTTGAGTATTTGAAGGAGTTATATAAGAGTGATGGAGATTTTGGAGAGACATAAGACTTGTGCTTGATAAAAAAAGTCTCATGATGATTTTCTTGTACATGATAGGTTTTTGATGAAAGGAAATCAACTTTGTCTTCTAAGAACTTCACTCAGGGAGAAGTTGACTAGAGAATTGTATGGAGGAGGTTTAAATATTGGTCACCTTGGTAGAGATAAGACTCTTGAAGATGTGAGAAAGAGAAACTATTGGATAAAAATGAGGAGATACATTATTACTATTGCTAAGAGGTACCAAGTTTGTCAAGCTTATATAAAACAGGCTTCAAATTATGGTTTGTACATGCCATTGCCAATTCTAGTGTTATTTGGGAGGATTTGTCTATCGATTTCATTTTAGGACTTCTAAGAACACAAAGACGTATAAATTCTATCTTTGTGGTTGTAAATAGTTTGTCTAAAATAGTACATTTTATCCCTTATAAGAAGACGACAAATGTTACAGCGGTTGCTAAGTTGTTTGTTAGAGAAGCGATATGACTCCATGGTGTTCTTAAATCTATTACTTCTGATTGTAAAACCAAGTTTTTGAGTAACTTTTGGAGTAACTTTTGAGGGTTATTTGATTCTTCTCCTAAGTATAGTAGCACAACACACCCATAAAATGATGGCTAGATAGAGGTGGCAAATAGGACTTTGGGTAATTTGGTAAGATACATATATTGTGACAAACCCAAAAGTTGGGATTTAGGTTGGTTGGCGTAAAATAGCTCAAGTGTTTAATGTTGAAATGAAGTTATGTTTTTCTTGAGAAAGAATCGAAATGCTGAAGTCTTCATAAACTACAACAAAAGAAATATAGTTTGTTTAGAATTAAAAGGAAAATTAATGATAATGCCTTTGTTGTGAACTACCTTCATAGATAGGCAATATTTCTCCAACTTTCAATGTTGTTGATCTCTCACCTTATTTTCGAGGTGGTAAGTAACAAAGCATTTGAATTCTTTAATAGAATAGGATATTCAATAGTAAGTGAACTCGCTTTATCCAATATCCTTCTCAAGATTTCTTTCTAAGTGAGCAAAATGGTACATTGAATAGCACGTGCTCACACCTTATCCAACATCTTTCTTTGCATTTCTTTCTAAGTAGACATAATAAAATATTGAAAAGCACGTGATCACGCCTTATCTAACATCCTTCTCTGCAAGATTTTTTAATAATTTTCTATTCTATTTTATTTGTTTCTTATTTCAAATTTTACTCAATTTCTTTGATTCCTTTCTTATTTGGTCTAGAAATCTTTCTAAGATAAATTAGAGTTTCTTAGTTTCTTTTAATTCTAGAGTTTTTTTATTTCTTTTAGAAGTCTTTCTAAGATGAATTAGAGTTTCCTATTTTATTTAGAATTATTCTTAAGATGAATTAGTGTTTATGTAAATCTATTTAAACAACTCTAAAGAGATTAACAGAGCTCTTTACCAGTAAATGTTTTCTTACAATTTTTAGATTAGAAATGTGTTCGTTTATCCTTTTCTGTTACATCAATATACATTGGAAAGCTTTCCACCGAGAACGATGTGGACAGACTACTACAAACGCATGGTTAGCATCTGCAAAAACTTCATGGCCTAAGTTGTAAATGACTCGAGGACAATAGTTTCAGACATGAGATATATATTGTCTTACTAGCAAGTGACAACTAATTTATAGAAAATATTTTGTGATGAATTATTAGTGATCATTTATGGTCAATCTTATTATATGTAGTAGAAAAAATATTTTTATTTAATAAAATGATTACCAATAATTAACCATGTAATTATGTGTTTAGTTTATTATTTATGCAATAAGCTTAATTTATTCGAGTCAACATTGGTCATATTTTGTCTTACTAGACAACCTATGATGTGTGGACAAAGTTAGAATACTGAAATAAATACTCTGGTGCTATAACTACAAGAATATAATATTTTATAGAATTACTTACAGTTCACAGTGAAGACATATACAGATAAATGTCGAACTTTGTATTGGGTAAAAAGAAATCATCAGAGATGCAAAATTGAGAGTAAGTGACGAGACGAGTGTAGCAGTTAAGCATTCTCATGTCCAAGAAAAATTTCACCTTGTGAAGTTTCACATAAAAGAACAAATATCATAGTGAATTTTTCAGAACAACATCAGAAAATGGGCTTCATATATTAAGAAAATATATTTGTATTGTAAATTTGCATAATATATGACTGAAAAAACAAAATTTACTTTATTAATTGTGAAAAAGGAACTTATATGATATAACAGCTAATAATGAGCTAAAATGCTAATAGAAATATGGAACCCTTCTTTTTCAAGCCTCGAGTGTACTGTGTTAACAAAGAAGAATCGAGAAAGGAAAGAGAAATTCTACAAATAATAAATCACAAGGACACTACCTACAAACAGCAGACAACACACATATTCACATGAGGACTTAAGGGCAGAATAGACTTTCACCATTAGCTAACTAGACTAGTAAAAGTTATTATAACAAAACAAATCTCAACCCTTTATTTTATTATGTCCTTTCTATCAAGTGTATGGTCAAGATTAATTTAACAAATGTATAAATATGTGTCTAAGCAAATAATACAATGTGTGTACAAAAGTTCAGTAATATACCTTCTTTTACATGGTATCAGAACTCCATTGAAAAATGTCAAAATGAAAGAAAATTCTAGGTCATCTGCCACCACCCTAAATGATACATCATACTGTCTCAATTTTTTAGCTATAGCAAAGACTCTAAACTTCAATCTGCCTATCAAACTTGATAGACAAAACTTTGTCAACTGGAAAGCCCAAATCCTTGCAGCTATAAGAGCCCTTAAGTTTGAAAACTTCATCAACTTAGCACCTCTTCCTCAGTTCATCACTGCAGACATAAATTAGGTCATTGAAAATGAAGAATATAAACCATAGCGAAGAACAGATCAACTATTGTCATGCTAGTTATTTCAACAATCGGAGATGAGGTAATAGGACAGGTAAATCCCTCAAATTCATCCTATCAATTTTGGCAAATTTTGGAGAATCTCTATGCTCAAACATCTATGGTCAGAGTTCTTCAGCTAAAGCATCAACTTTCAACTATTAAAAAGGGCTCACATACCATATCAAAATACATATAGAAAGTCAATACCATTGGAGACTCGCTTTAAGTAGCAGGATATGCAATCAGTGAGTATGAATTAATATTGAGTGCTCTAAATGGCCTTGGTCATGAATATAATCCTGTTATGGTTTATTTAACACATTTTATGAAAACTTCAACATTACAAAAATTGCAATACTCGCTTATAATGTATGAAATAAGAATAGAGCAGCTGAATACAATCAATCAAGTAGAAATCTCATCACCAACTGCAAACTATGCAACCCTCAATTAACGGGGAAGAAGTGGATTTAGAGGAAGAGGAAATCGTGGCAGAGGAGGTAGATGGAATCGAAACAAAATTTTCTTTCAACTGTATCATAAACCAGGCCATGAAGCACTAAAATGTCACAAAAGGTTTGATGTCTTATGGCAAGGTAATACCACCCAATTATGGAAACAAAACACAATCACACAATATACATAGAACAATGCACAAAATTATCCTCAATCCTACTTGGCTCAAAATCATTCTGGAAATCCCTCATCTGAAGCAATCAACAACAATGCATAGTTTGTAGAAAGTTGGGCTACAAATCATGTCACAACAGATCTAAATAACTTGTCAATAAGTTCAGAATATGGTGGAAAGGATCAACTCACTATTGGCAATGGTAACTCTCTTCTTATTGTTAACATTAGCTCATCTCACATACATTTTCTAGACAATATACACGCACCTCTTGCACTAAGACAAATTTTGTATGTTCCCAGCATAACCAAAAATCTACTCAGCATCTTTAAACTCACCAAAAATAACAACATTTCTGTTGAGTTTACTAACGAAAATTGTCTATTTGCTCAATTATTTATTTATTTTCTGACTTTTACTTTTATAAACAGTTTTTTGAATCTTTTATTAATTAAAAATAAAGTTGTATATTTTTAGATCCTTCCAAACTTTAAGACTCTAATGAAGATGACGTTGTTGTTATTATTTGGAATTATAATAGGCTATCCATTGTTTTAAAAACCAGATCAGACCGATCGGTTCGATCGGTTTGACCGGTGACTGGTCGGCTATCTGGTCCGGTTCACTCCCAGAAACCGGACCCTAATTGAACCAGTGAGAACCGGTCAAAACCTATCATTCGACCACTGGTTCAATGATTTTTTATTTTTTTAAATATTTTTTATATTATTTGGTACATTTTTTGTATTTTTTAATGTTACTAATATTATATATAATTAAATATAATTATTGCATAATTATGACGTCACACCGGTTCGACCGGTGGTTGAACCAGTCAAACCGATGATCAATAAAACCTCCGATTCGATGTCCAATCTAGGTTTCAAAACCGGGACTATCACATCAAACTGAAGGCTCGCTATTGTTTTGTTCGTGGAATCAAAATCCTAATTTATAAATATTTATTAGGTCTACCAACAGCTATATATTGTGACATACTCACACTCAAAAACCTACTCCATCTGGACACACTCTTCAACGATGATTAAGTTGTCGAGGTCTCCGATCACTGTTGTTCTTATTCAAACTCTTTCTTCTTGAACACATCAGTTCAAACAGCACCTACGAAATCCAATCTTTTTAGAGAATACATAGGAGCCGACTTCAAAAATGTTAGCTTCAGTGATGTTCCCATTAACCCAAATGTTCAATTCCATTTCATTATCTCCTTTGCAGTAGACTATGACACAACAAAATCTCCATCTCCCACCAACGGAAAATTCAACGTCTTTTGGGACTCCAAGACCCTCAGGCCCTCACAAGTTTCTTCCATCAAAACCCAACTTTCCAATGTTAAAGTAACCTTAAGCCTTGGTGGAGATACCGTGATAAAGAATAAGTACGCATATTTCAGACCTTCCTCAGTTGATTCTTGGGTTTCTAATGTTGTTTCTTCCCTATCAAAAATAATCAAACAATACAACTTGGACGGCATTGACATTGATTACGAGCACTTTCAGGCCGACCCTGATACCTTCGTTAAGTGCATAGGACAGCTGATAGCAACCCTAAAGAGAAACAAGGTAATCTCATTTGCTTCTATAGCACCTTATGATGATAACCAAGTTCAAAGTCATTACACAGCCTTGTGGAGGAGTTATGGGCACATCATAGACTATGTCAACTTCCAATTTTATGCCTATGGTAAAGGAACCACGATTACTCAGTTCAAGAACTACTTCAAGACGTAAACATCCATATATAGTGGTGGTAAAGTCTTGGTGAGCTTTATCAGCGATGGAAAGGGAGGATTGTCTCCAAAAGATGGCCATTTCATTGCCTACGATCAACTTAAACGTTAGAAGCTACTGCACGGTATCTTCGTTTGGTCTGCTGATAACTCTAAGCCGTATGGTTTTCGCTACGAAAAGCAAGCACAAGCACTCCTAGCACACTAGGCCCTTGCCACATTCAAGGCAATGCTTGTATTGAATAGCACTCATTACCGCTAACATGCAGTGTAAAACTTCATGTATGTAAGTGCGTTTCAGGGCGCCATTTGTTGCTTTTCTAGAGCAATAATTTACAATGTTCGCTCTAAAATAGAGTTAACTTTTTGGTGCTTTTGTTTGGTAGAAGAAGGTGACCGTTCAATGAAATACTCGGTCGTATTGGTGATTCAGCTGGTGATCTAACTCTTCAATATATATCAGTAAATGAAATTAATACGGCGTATAGAACCTATGATATAATCAAATTTATTGACAAAAAGTTGTATGAATAATCGAATTCTTCAGTCGAATGCGATAGCTCCAAGATTCTAGGAAACTCTCAGAAGATATCCTCGTTTCCATGTAGCAGTTAATTTCGAATTTGGAGATTTCTGAAAGATTTGTCAACTAATTTTGAGAACTAGTTATGAGAAACTCAAGATCTCCCTTGGAATAGAAGTTCAATTGCAACTATGAACAAGTTGAAATTCTTTCTTGGTTTGGGTTATAATTATACTTAATTGTGTAGTAATAAACAATAATAACTATCTTGTTTGTCTCCAAACACATCATAAGAATTAAGAACTCACCCATGATAAATACTTCCTGCGTTAGTTAATGCTTGTAAATTGTCCCATAATTATGATGATCATCAATTTGCTTGTACTAAGAAAATTTGCAACTACAAACAAAAAATTGTGCAATTACAAATGTAAATTTTATTAATTTTAACCTCAGCTATTCTGAAAACATGTAGTACCTATTATTTTTATCAAAGGCTAGTTCAGTACATAGTAAATCAAAAAGCTAAAACTTGGAGCTATATAAATAGAAATAAAAAGGGAATAGAGTAGTGTTTATATGAATATTTGCAAATAATGTTGTGAGGGCCTGCTTCAAAACATCAGTTCAGAAATACGCAATTGTCAACATGGAGAATAAAATTGGTACATTAATTTATTGGGCAGAGCCATAACATGTCTGACTAGACCTTGACGTTGTTTAAGATGAGAAGAAGCATATATAACTAAGAAATTCGGAGGAATTAAAGAAAAAAAATCAGATGTATGTCGACCTGACGATTATAACTAGAGCATCCAATTAGATAAGGTTTACGTACAGACTTCTAATCCTCCAAGTTAATTAAATAAAGTTTCATTTTTATGCACTAAGGTACTGAATGTTCCTTCTGAATTTGACAGCTAAAGAATAGCCAGCTGTGAAATGCCATCAATTGTATGGATGATTCCATTCAAGGAGGCTAGCGCATTTGCCCCATTCAAATATGAAAACTTTCAAGTTGTGCCCACCGAAAAGATATTACTTTTTAATTAAGAATATTTGTTTTAGTAAAATTACTCTATCATTGATGTAATTTGGCTGTGCTAGAGTTGTATAACAATGTAAGGAGAGAATGGATAAGGACAAGCATTTGGTGAGGATGGTCTCTTTTGAGTAATCTTTTTTATAAAAAAAAAAAAAAAACAGACTACCAAAACTACTTGGACACTTAAACTAAACATTTTGGGATTATGTGTTTTTCATTGTTTTGATGCAAATAAGAACATGTGATATATAAACAAAACAATGATATTGAGATCTATACTAAATTACTAACGGCCTGTTTAGTTGAACAGCTATAATAGATAAAGAATATAATAGTTATTCTTAGGAATAGAATATAATAGATATTACTTTATTTGATTTACTACTAAAAAATTTCTATATCAGTGTTTGGTTTAAAAATATAAATTTAGAATTTAAAAAAAGTAACAAAAAGACCAAAATATGCTTATCTTTATTATTATTATTATTATTATTATTATTATTATTATTATTATTATTATTATTATTATTATTATTATTATTATTATTAAATTCCTCATTATCATTAATTTTCTTCTTGTTATTATTAATTTTATTATTCTTATTAATTTTATTATTATTATTAATTATTGTTATTAATTTTCTACTTACTATTATTCTTATTACTATTAATTTTATTGTTTTAATTAATTAATTATATTTATTTATATTATTATTATTAATTTTCTTCTTCTTCTTAATATTAATATTAATATTAATATTATTAGTATGCTTATTATTATTATTAATTTATTATTCTTCTTATTATTATTATTAAGAAGGATAAAAAAGTCTTCAACAAATAATTCTATTCTTACAATAACTAAAGACACCTTTTGATGATCTTTAACTATTCCTAAAAATTGAGGAGTACCTAATCTTAGGATTAGATATTTTTGTATTTTTGCCTAACTAAACAAATGATTATTTAAATTTTAAGAATATACCAGGAATAGAATTCGTATTCATGTGAACCAAACATTAGTAGTTTGACTTTTAATTGCTACCTAACTTTTAAACTCAAGAATTAATCTTTTGAAATCGAAGTAAAATAAATTTTCTAGTTTTTTGAAGCATTTTAATTGGGTAAGTCATATACGAAAAAACTGAATATTCTTGCCAAGCCAACAAATGAATTCAACAATTGATTTTAACGCCACGTGATTAAGAAAGAGAGGGAAAGAAAACACTAGGAACTAGGAAGTACCCGCTTCATAGACCAATTATTACATGCTTATGAATTGCTTCCAATTTCTTAATTTCCTCACTCGCCAATAGCAGCTAACGTGCCTATGTCAATAAGCTGGAATTACACGACGAACTGGTTTTGTTTTTCCTTTTCGTGGAGAGTAACAGATAAGGGTTTCAGTACGAAAGTTTCCTGTACATATATATTATATCAGCTTACAATTTATGTCACGCGCTAGTAATAATTCATTCTGGTAACCGATAGAATAATAAATAACTCATTAAAGCAAGTACCTCCTGAAGTAATAAAATACATTTATGTCACTTGAGGTTTGGGAAGTAACCTCTTGTGCCACTTTAAATTAACCAGCAGACCTTGAAACATCCCCTGCACAAGCACTTCAAATTTTAGCCATGAACAGTAGTCTTAAGGTAGCCATTGTCTTTGTCACTCTATCAACCTTCACATTATGGGAGTCCAGCACAGCTACCCATTTGTTTATAAACAACAAAGAAACGAGCAAAAATGGCTGGGTCGTAATTAGATGTTTTCGTGCATTTATGTTCCCGGGAACTGAAACTACTATTGTTCCTGCGGGTAACAAATCTTCAGTCCTTGTGCCCATTGGTGGAACATGTACTGGGGCGTACGGGGGACATAGAGATGATGGTCAACAAGGTTATTACTCACGTTTTCGACTATACTATCTCTATAATTCAAAGAAGGACCTCTACAACGTATCCACTAACTACAATGTATTGGTCAACAACACCGACTTCTTCAGATGGAATGAAACTAAGCACCAATGGGACGTAATCACCCCAAAACGGTTATGGTTTCCTTTTGAGTAATACGCGCTATGTTCAATGTTTTATCTGAGGCAGATACTGACATTATATATGATTATTATAATAATTGTGACTGATGAATGTATTAAGTACATAAAGGACATGGAAATTATAAAATACCAAAAGAAATAAAACCTTGGTTGTACATATTTTGTTAAACTACATCTATGTTTGTGTGAAGAAACACAAAAGATTCTTCATAAATCTACACAGAATCACTACGAATCTAAAGCTACAGAGAAGAGACGAAGAAGAAAGGAGAAAAAATGTCTGAGGCATGAAAAGCAGAACGACTCTGGAA
>JAOTAX010000197.1:9532022-9547228 GCA_025629825.1 Erythroxylum guanchezii
AGATTCTTCATAAATCTACACAGAATCACTACGGATCTAAAGCTACAGAGAAGAGACGAAGAAGAAAGGAGAAAAAATGTCTGAGGCATGAAAAGCAGAACGACTCTGGAAGGTTCTAATGAGTGTCTGAAGGCTTGACTTGAGTTTAAATGACTTAATCTAAAACCCACGTGACACACAACGCATAGAGCAAAAAACGCAGCACATCATTAAAGGTATTAAATGAAGTGTCTGATGAGGGTTATTAGAGAATGAAGGCAAAGCCTCTTAAGTGACCCACGTGAATAAAGCATGCATATGCTTTGACTTAGTCAAGTCTCACCCAAGGCAACAGTTATATGAAAGTCTATATAAACCCAAGCCTCAAGCATTCGGGGGATACACCAATACACAATCAAGTCCATTGAGTTTACATTATGTAATTCAAATGAGGAAACAGAGAGTGCTAGAGTACATTACACAGGGTACTAGAGAGTTTTTTAGAAAAAATTCTTGCAAGTGTTTCAGGGAAACACTCAATCTCTTGTATACTTTCCTTCCTTGATCCTAATAAAAATTCTGGTGTGTGTGATTGACCCTTGGACGTAGATAGCTTTGTGCTATCGAACCAAGTAAACCTTGTGTATTTTCTTTACTTTCTTGCAATCTTCCATCTCTGCAAAATCAGATCAAAACAATTGTCATCAGATCAGAAAGATTTTACATAAATATCACAAATATTTCTAACAGTTTGTCATATGTATATTACAAATATAGAAGGCATTATAATAGGATAAGTTAATGTTTAAAATTTTGTTATTTCTAACACTACACATAAAGTGTTTGATGGATCTCTCTCTCTCTGTTTATAACTAGTTTTATGAGAAAATTGATTAGCACCTACCAAAATAGCCACTAAAATCAAGTCTATCTTTTGGGATACCAAATTTTCAGGAAAAGTGTAGTCAACTTCGGTTCTCTTCAGCCTCTGAAATATAGAATATCAACTAAGGACAAGGACAATCATCTATGAGCATGAAGAACAAATTTTCAGGAAGCCTTCTTTTTAATCTCACACAGACAAGTGCGTTTCAATCTATATCTTAAGTTTCTTAAGGCTCTACTGGATGGACTTTTTGTTTTTAAGTTAACAAATTAATGTAGTAGCCATTCTTCGTTTACCTTCTTACTAAGTGCTAGAAAGGTTTCAGCTGTTTGATGGCAATGGCATGAATAACCAACCAAAGTTATCGAAATATACCTGTGCATTCTAGAGTTGTAATAATCTAACAACTTCCAACATTTGAAATAATACATGAAAAGCTCGACCGGTTTCAAATCGATAGGTACATATATAGTAGGCGTGCAGTGACGCGTCGCTGCAAAAGTCTTCGTTGGTGGTCCATCCACAGAGCTTAACTTGTCATGAATTCGGTCTCTTTCGGTGCAAAAATCTCTTGGAATATCATTTCCGGAAAAGCTATGATGGTGCTCCATGATTAGAAACCTAACCAACTAGAACAAGAGTAAACCAAAGTTGACCTCATTGGAGTATATATATGTTTTTCACGTCAGTTCTAAATGATCTCGTCAAATAAGAGGTTGATTATTTGGGCGGTGATCATTCACGTTGACATGAAAATACTTGCATGAAAACGACTCTAATGCTCCTCTTTTATGTGCCTTATCTCAAAAGGGTGGTCGCCTCCTATATCCTTATCATTACTTTTCACCTTTGATCCGGATTTTTTTTTTGAAAAATGAATTTTTTTTAACGATGATTTCTATGTTGCTAGTTTGTATATAAGCACTATAGCTAAATATACAAAAGGGGAGCTACATTACGGGGAATAATTCAAAATCAACATACTAGCAAGTTAAAATTTTCATCTAGGTAGCATGATAGGAGTAAAATTATGCCACAATTTTTTGAAAAAAGTGCTACTTTGATCCAGTTAACAATTTTATCAGCTGGTTGATACTTTCTTTCTTCTGAGTTGGTAAGTTTTCTGTTGTTTCTCTCCTTTCAAAGTATATAGATGGTAGTGGCAAAAGTTACTTTATAGAATATAGCATTGAACATTCTCTGCTTAGAGCTTCGAATGACCTAGTTTAAATTTTGTTCCCAATCATATATATAGTTGTTACTTGGAATTATATGCAAGATCCTATTCCATACTACTTTAGAGAATGCAAAAGGGAAGAAAAGATGGTCTTTATCTTCCACTTCCATCTTACAAAGTACATAGGTGGAGTCCACATTTTCGTGTCATTGGCTCTTAGTCTTGAGTTTGTTTTTAATAGCTAGCCAAGTGATCAGGGAGGCTTAAGGATTCAAGGAGTGGCTCTAAAGAAGGTTATACCAGGGGGCTTCAGTTGAGTAATGGGTAAAAAGCAGATGATAGGTTTTGTTAGAGAACTTACCACTTGGTTTGAGAGTTCAGGTGGTTACATCTTCATTCTCCATATCATTAAGTTAGAGGGAAAAGATTCATAAGAGAACCAAATCCTCTGAAATTCCCACTCCATGCAACATTCCTGATCATAGTGGAAACTTTAAGACTCAAAAGAATTCTATTCCTTAAATGAAGAATCTTCAAATTGTGGATGAGAGGGCTAGAGTCTAGTCAATTATCAAGCCAAAACCAAGTTTTTTCACCATTACCAATTCTATGTTAAATACAGGGATACATAAAGCTTCTCGGTCCCATTATTTGATTAAAAACCTAAGAGAACTCCCTCAAACAAGCCTGCTAGAAATTGGTGTTTTTGAGGTGATATTTATGGATTTATTGGATCTATAGTGCCTGTTGATCTATATAGAGCCTTCAAATTCTTTTGTGCATTAGAACCTTTTACATGATTGTAATGGAAATGATCCCAAGTCCTCTAAATTACATTAGCGTAGTAACCTCATTCCATTTAATCTTTGCATTTTTAACATTCTCTATCCTACCTAATAATAGAAATGCTCTCATAATTCTGTCTATCTCTTTAGTAACCTTCCTAGGTAGTGCAGTATGGACTAGCCGATGTAGATGTAAGTTGCTTAAGACTGAAATAATAAGAGTAAGTCTAACAGCATAAGATAGAAATCTATTCTGCCAAGCATTGACTTTAGATTCAATCCTTTCGATGAGAGGCAAAAAATCATGATATTTCAGCTTGGAAGATGTGATTGATACACCTAAGTAGAAAAAAGGTGTTGAATGAACATTTAAATGCACAACTCTGCCTACTTCCACTATATTACTTACATCTACTGATATGTAGAGGCTACTCTTCTCAATGTTGAGCTTCAGATATGACCACTTCACAAATATGTTTAGGACATTCATCAAGAGATTGATAGAGTAAGGATCCGTTCCATAAAGAAGTATGAGATCATCAACATACATTAGATGAGTTAGGTTGATAACGCTACATTTGTAGTGAAATTGGAATCTCCTATTGCATGAGATCAACTTGCTTATCAGCCTAAACAAGCCTTCCATTACAAGAGTAAATAAATAAGGAGATAGGGGATCCCCCTGTCTAATCTCACTAGAAGTTAAACTAGTAAGACAAGAGGTTTAAAATTTAAAAAGTTCAACTGATATATTAAATTGTCATAAGACCGACTAAAGATTAAATAAGGTTAAAGAATTTGAAATATGATTGAAAGAGATTGTTTTTACTTATCAAAAAGTTTGAAGTTTAATTAAAAAAAGAGATTGTTAAATGAAAATTAAATAATTTATTTTAGTTTATAAGAACTTATTAATTCACAAAAACTGACCGATTGAGTTTTTTAATCATTGGTTAGAATAGTTGGATCTTTGTATAAGTGGAAGTGGCAGATGACCGATGTTTAAGGAATAAATCTAAGACTTCAACCAGTTAATCATCAGAGTAATTGGTAATGTTAAATAGTCACAAAAGTAACCTTGATACTTCAATTTTCATAAAGTTGTGTTAAGCAATTTGGTTAAATATCATTTACATTTACACAGAAGTGTGTTTAATTTTTTTGTTAAAACAACTATATATATAATTTTCACAATGAGATTAATTTGTTCAAATTCTTTATTTTTCAAAATAAATAATTCAAATTTCGGAGTATAGATGTCTAGTGCAAACTTTTTCATTTACTTATATACTTAATTTCAACCTAACATATGAGAAAATAACTTTCGATTTTACAGTTAATTTTGAATGAACCTTAATGTAGAAACTATGAGAAATAATTAAAATTCTTTATTGTCATCTTTTCTAGAATTTATTAAATAATAATATGACTGGAAATTTTTTATGTTCAGAATTATTTTTATAAGAAGAAAAATTGTGAACTAATACTAATTTGTTTAATATTAAAAATTTTATGCTTTTATCTTCAATTTTTCATTTTCATTTTTTATTTTCTAATTTTTAAAGAATGCATTTAGGTGGATAAAAACAAAAAGGTTATAGAAACCTTGTAGCTCTTATCTCTCTCATCATTTTAAGCAAATCACAAGATAATTTAGAGATCATTGTAAAGAGATAGATAATTGCCAATTAAAGAGTAGCTTACTTCTAAAGCCCTTTTGTAACATATACCATAAGCTTTAGTATGTGTCCTGGATCGAACATGAAAATGATATAAACCAAGAAATACAGAAAATACTTGATTTTGGTTTTATAACTTCAAACAAGCTTTCCGAGGTTGAAACGAGCATGAATCCTCCGCCATCTTCATGAGATCTGCTCACCAGGATGCGTTAAGGCCTTTCTGTAGATTTCTGTATACGTGAACCTCTGAATGGGTCAGAGTATCCTGACGTTCATGATTTGCTACAGCAACTACAGGAGACCTTAATCTTCTATATGTAGCATCTATATCAGGCTTCCCCATCACAGGCCTGATATAGATCTAGTCCATACTGATTGGGGTCTATTTTTCTCTTGGAATTTGGCCCATCAATCTAGATCATTTATTGGGTCACTTTATTATCTTTATCTGGATCAAATTTACATAATTTAGCGGATAAGTTATTAAAAACTAAGAAAATGCAGTTAATTGTTATCCACTAAATAGGAAATTTTCTAACATTGTTCCCCTTAGACAATAAGTAATTGCCTTATTGATTCAAGTGTTAAAAACATTTTGAAAATTTGGTTAAGTCATGCTACAGTATGGTTAACCAAGTTTAAAAACAAAGACATTTGATCCAAAGATAATGAAAGTCCATCATTCCGTTCCACAAAGGTTTCGATACCGAAAGATGTCAAACACATGTGTCATGTGTGACACATGTCCAATATAATTACGAATATCTAACACCTTACTCACATGAATGAGAAAATAGAGTGTGACGATGATATTCATATGATCTAATATGTATCATTTTTTGTTTGTAGGTCTCAATTTCGCTAAACCTTATGTTAAAATGCATATGCAAAACTGCGGCAGAGAAATCTTATTTTCTCTCACTGAATGCAAAACTGCTAAGAGAAAACCTTTATGCTCTCTCACTAAATGCTAAACTATATTAGAGAACTTTTATGAGATTGAATACTTATATCCCCCTATGTCATGTTAAAATCCATGGATATACATATTAAATTGTATGTGTTCTAATGACATATGCTTAAGGTTAATCTGTATATATGCCCAATAAACTTTAACATGCTTAAGATTGACACGAATCTTAAGAATTTCACATGTATTATGACTATGTATGATAACACATAGTACTGAGGATAAACGATGATCATCTTTATTGATGAACCACTATACTATCATGATACATCAAAATGTATAATCTTACAAGGAGCAAACATAACGATCTCTAACTAACAGTGTCTAAAAACTTCATTACACCCATACTATATACATGTTTTAAAACACATATAGGCGAAGTCTTTTAATTAAAAGATTGGCTAACATTTCCTTAGCCCTTAAATGCTCTATCTTAATGTCACCTTTATGTATTAACTTCTTTATGGTTAAGTATTTGACCTCCAAATGCTTAGACCCTGTGATATTCTTATTGTTATTATTAAACAATACAATAACACGATTATCACAATACAACTGAATGAGTCGAGCCACTGAATCAACCACAAACAACTCAGAAATCAAGTTTTTGAACCAAACTATATGTGAAGCAGCCCCATAGTATGCTACAAACTTTGCATGCATGGTCGAGGAAGTCACTCATGCCTATATGACACTCTTCCACGTTATTGTACCATCTGCTAACTTAAAAAGTAACCTGAAGTGGACTTGTGATCATCCAAACACATAGCAATATAAAAATATGTATACCTTATGAGGTTTCGATTGTTGACATTTCTGTATGTCAACAGATAATCCTTGGTTTCCTTTAAATGTCTCAACACTTGTTCAGCTGCATTCCAGTGGTTTATCCCTTGGTTAGCTTAATAGTGACCCAACAGTCCAATAGTAAATGCAATGTCAGGTCTAGTGCACGCCTAGGCATACATTAGGCTACCAACTGCACTAAAACATGGAACATTCCTCATAGTCTCTCTCTTACTTTATTCTTTAGAAAATGTGCCAAAGATAATATCTCACAGATTGGTGCTATAATAATTTTACAGTCAACCATATTAAACCTTTGTAACACATACTCAATGTATGCACTATGTGAGAGGCCTAATGAGTGTTCAGATCTATTCAGATGAATCTACATACCTAGGACACAAGATGTTTCACTAAGGTCTTTAAAGTCAAAATGTTTGGCTAAAAGTTGCTTAACCTTATGCAATATGATCAAGTCATTTTGTGCAAGCAAGATATCATCCACATACAATACTAGGAAGATAATCTTGCTCCCCCGACCTTATAGTACAAGCATCGCTCAACTTTATTTTCCATGAAGCTAAAAGAGGTCAAAACCTCATTAAATATAAGGTACCACTTTCAGGAGCTTTGATGTATATTGATTTGCTTAGTGTACAAACTATGTCAATTTTATCTGGATCCTGAAATCCTTCAGGTTGTACCATATAAACCTTTTCATAAATGTCTTTATTCAAGAAAGCAGTTTTAACAGCCATCTGATGTAACTTTATATCATAATGAACTATAATTACCACAATCACTCGAAATGTATCCTTCGAGGATATGGGAGACAAGGTAACGTTAAAGTCAAAACCTTCAACCTTTTGTCAACTGAGTGAGCCTTAAACTACTTAACTTTATTCTGAAATCCTTTTTGGTCTTTCAAACTAATTTCCAAATGACAGGTTTCCAACGTTGAGGTAAATCAACTAGTTCCCATACATCATTATACTTTATGGATTGCATTTCATCATTCATTACATCCCACCACAAATCTGTATGGTGACCAGAAACAGTTTCTATAAAAGTGACTGGATCCATAATATGCCCAATATTATAGTCTTGTCCATCCAAATAAGCTACGTAATCTAATGGAATAGCAGGTTGTCTTACTCTAGTGGATCTACACAACTGCATTAGTTCTTATACCTTAGGAACCTCTGAATGTTTGGGTATGGGTTTCTATTCCTGTACAGGAATGGTACTAAGACCTAAATCCACTGGACCTAACTATATAAGTGGCAGATACGTTATAGTTGTAGTATCATTTTTGCTATCATCCGAAGGGTCAAAAGGCCCACCATTATCATAGACGTCGTATACTAGAAACTTTGTTGTTTGTTATTCCACTATTTTGGTCCCTTCATCTCTATAGTAAAATCTGTAGCCTTTAGAGTGGCCAGGATATCTAACTAAACAATAATGAATATAATGAACTTGTAATTTGCTTTCATAAAGATTATATAAATGCACCTTAATAGAGTAACCTCATACACGAAAGTGTGCAAGGCTGAGTTTTCACCCAGATAATTAGGTAGGTTAGTCCTGTTCTGCATTGACTTCTTCATATCCTTTAGGGTGTGTTTAAGTCTTTCGGCAACACACTATTTTGCTTAGGACTATCTGGCATAGTGAACTGAGTCACTATTTCAACTGATTCCTTATATTTGGCAAACGGACCTTTTCATGTATTGAAACACCATGTTTGCCATAATACTCTCGTCCAAGATTAAATCTAACTATCTTGATTGATTTTCCCAGTTAGTTCTCAACCTTCACCCTTAAAGATCTTAAACTCATTAAGAACTTCATACTTTTCCTTAATCAAGAACATATTAACTGTAACGGGAATAATCATCAACAAATGTTAGAACATATCTTGAATTGCACAATGTAACTTTATAAGGTCTACTTATATCCGCATGTATCAGACCCAATAAGCCAGAAGCATAAGTTGACCCCTTTTTCCTTATTTTAGTCAACTTACCCCTACAATAGTCAACATATATTTCCAGACCATCAAAATATAGAATTGGAAGAATGTTTACTTTAATCAATCTCTTAACCCTATCTTTGGAAATGTGACTTAAACTTTTATGCCATAACATTATGATTTATCCTTCATTAGGGTTCTCCTTTTCATGATTTGTTTGGTAAGGTACGAAGAAGCATATCTAATTCGGGGCAAGATATATTATATATAAACCATATGATAAGAAAGTTATACCATTATGTTTTGTATTAAACAACAATTATACAACAGAAGCATTAAATACAAAAACTATAACTTTCTTTGTCCACAATTGATACAAAGATCAAATATAAAATGTGTCTTATAAAACCAAAATGAACCTTGCAATAATGTTCAGAACATACATTCCCTATAGATATTACATCTGCTTCTTCACTATTGACATCCATCAGTTTTCTCGTCCTCTTTAGTTGGCGTTATCTTGGATATGAACCCCTGCATCGTGAAAGCAACTCAATTAGGTGCTCCACCATCTAACCACCAAAAGTCGGATGTGGCTATAACATAATTGGATTCATGAATTGATAAGCTAAGGAGTTACCTAACGGATTCTATCTTTCCTTCTAGGCCTTATACTATTGGCTTCTTTATGTCTGCAAGACCTTTACTAGCACTAGATTGACTAGCATCAGTATGTGGAAAAGATTTAGACTTTTTACCTT
This sequence comes from Erythroxylum guanchezii, assembly GCA_025629825.1. NCBI lineage: Eukaryota > Viridiplantae > Streptophyta > Magnoliopsida > Malpighiales > Erythroxylaceae > Erythroxylum > Erythroxylum guanchezii. Next base: position 9,541,024 of record JAOTAX010000197.1, read on the forward strand.
TGAACTTAGCGGGCTTCACCTTTGCCTTCCCTTTAGTTGCTTCGAGGGCTGTAGAAGCAGCAATCTTAAGTTTCTCCTTCTCAATAACACAATGGGCAATCAAACCATTGATGTCTCATTCCTTATCTTGCAAGTAATATGTCGTTACTAGATCACTAAACTTTGGAGGGAGTGTACTTGGAATCTGGTAAACTATACAAACATCAGGAAGAGGAATATTTAGCATCTTCAGTATATTATATAGATGACTTGATATGTACTCCATCACTCTCCCTTCTCCAGTATACCTCACGGAGAATAATTCTTTCATCATAACACTTATCTTAGCATTAGATGAGACCGTGTAGCTCTGGGAGACATTATAAAAAAAAACTCCCTCATTATATCTGTCTCCAGAAGTCCACTTAGTGGATGGTCAGTTATGGATCTCTTAATGGTCATGCAACACATTTTATTCAACCGATCCTAGGCTACATAGGCTGCTTTATAAGCTCTCAAGCTTTTGGATGTAATGGAGATGGCCTATCCGTACCTATGGCCATATCAATCCCTGCCATCTCCATTGAATTGAATACATCCTCTATCTACTTCTTCGAATTGAAACCAGTAAGAGTTTCAATAGTGACACTATGATTGTTGACCAAAAAGGTGACTACAAAAGGACAACACAAAGATCAACATAAATGTAGGATAACAGCGATACTTAAAGCCATTAAATAATATCTGTACCGAGAATCTAGTCACATATATTATAAAACACCTGTGGGTTGAATACATAATATATACAACTAGATCTCCATATAAAAGAGATTAGAGTACACACTATCAACTATCATGACACTACCACATGTGGGCCAATAGATCATTCAAGCAATGACTTTCCTCCATCTAATGCCTTTATACACATCTCAAAATTTCATGTAAGGCCAAGACCTAGGGACAGAATAACCAAACATGAGACTAGAGACATCTCCTAACTTGCAAGCGAAACAATTCAAAATACTGACTTGGTGACTATATTTTCATCAATACCCAAAAAGCCCACAAACATAAGGAATACATCTTTATGTTATCCTCACATTCTATATGGGCATACCGTATGTAATAAAATATCATCAATAAATGCAAAATCTTAATGCACAATTTAATTATCACATACTTGTGCTGAAAACATTATAAATGAACTTGATTTGAGACTTTTATGACGAAAAATCTCAATCTGAGTGACTATCATACTATTTTGAATAGTGAACATAAGACCTGAGACACGAAAACTTTAAGTATCTCCCTCATGTGAAGTCCAGAGCATGAAAATTCACTCAAAAACGATTTCAAAACGCCTCATTTTCTTTCTCTGGAGTTTAATTGTTTACTCATGTAATAAATCCAGAAAAATTTAAAAACTCACTTTATTAATTCTCCTGACCCGGAAGCTGACCCAAAATGACTCGGGGTATCTTTACGGGAATTCTAAAATTTTTGAGTTTTTCTGTCCGTATTGTTACGTCAGCTGACAACATCGGTTGTTGACATCACCAAAGACGTCAACATGCGCGTGTGCACGAAATGGCGTGTGCATTCCACGTGTCCCATCTGACGAGCGTGGAATGTGTCTAGCATGTGACGCACACACGCCCATCAACGTTGGTGCGTGTTCCACACATACCAGACACTCATCTGGTCAATCTTGGGTCACGTGTCTAACGCGTGTAACACACGTGCCATACATAACCTTCAGCACTTGCTACTGTGCATTGTCAAGCGCGTGTACCACACACGCTCGATGGTGCTTCTCTTCTATGCCGAAAAAATGTGATTTTTGACAAGTTTCGAGTCCAATTTTAGCGCTCCTTGGCTTGTTTTCGAATTGTTTTTTAAGGCTAAACATATGTACACCACTTTCAAGCAATAATAAGCAAGAAAAAAAATCAAAAATGAAACTTTATTCTTTGAAAACCTTACGGAGAACAAATAAAAAAGTCTTTGTTTTTAACCACCCAATCACGTAACCTCTCTAATACCACATGTAATGCGTATCATACGCCTTAGTACGTGTCCTGGATCAAACATCAAAGGGAAATAAATGAAGAAATGCGGAAAATACCTGATTTCGGTTCCATAACTTCAAACGAATTTTTTGAGGCCGAAACGAGCACTAATCCACTGCCACCTTCACAGGATCTGCTCACCAAGACGCATTAAGGTCTTTCTGTAGTTTTCTATATACATGAACCTCTGAATAGATCAGAGTATCCTTACATTCACGATTTGCTACAACAGCTACAAGAGACCTTAACCTTCTATATATATCATTCATATCGAGCTTTTCTATCACAGGCCCGATATGGGTCCGATCTATACTGATTGGTGTTTATTTTCTTCCTGAACTTCGGTCCATCAATCTAGATCATTTGTTGGGTCACTTTATTATCTTTATCTGGATTAAATTTATATAACTTAACCGATAAGTTATTAAAAATTAAGAAAATACAATTAATTGTTGTCCACTAAATGGGAGAAAATTATAACACTTTCATGACAATTACTTTATCAGAATGGCTCCTAGAATATATATGATCAATTGAAATTTAAAATGTGCATAATGCTTGTGTATTTTGGTTTCACGCTGCTTCAAAAAGTGTTGTACTTTTCGTTTTGGATCAAAGTGTCTTCATGTTATCTTATCAGAAAAAGTATGGTAGTTAAATCTCCTTTAACCTCAAATAAGTTTGGCCTCCCAACAACCGAGCAATAAAAACCCTTTTGAGTATTCGATCCAACCCATTACACAATCCAAGGTCATGAGCCCTTTCCATGTTTTATTTCTGACATTAAAACATTGTTATCTTTATTCATATAAAAACAGATTGATTTGAGAATGACATTTCACTAATGAGGAATGTGCTAAAGAGAGTTTACGAGGATGATAGCACCTTCACCATATGATCACAGAATCACTCATTCTAGTGGTGAAAACTGTTCGTGCTTGAAATGTTGACCCCATTTGACATGCATATATGTTTGCCCACAACACCCCCTAAGTAGACTATTTGGTCGCTGCCAGTATCATTATCTTGTTGCCTCAAACTCCATGCCTTTTCCATACCGACCGACCCCACCTTCACGTTCTCTTCCCATGTTCTTCGTCACAGAGGAGAGAAAAAGAGAGCATGACTGTCTTGTAGGATATCATGGGGTTTCACTATTCCTCGTAGGCTAGGAGAAGTTGGGTACAAGTTGCATCATTTTACCTCTTTTGCTTATTTTCTTCATTAACTGGGTAATACTGGTTCGTATATACACTAATTTGCTATAAAAACAATTCATTTTTTTATCATAAATTTTTTAAGCAAATGTAAATTTTTAATAACCTAGTAAACAAAAAGAAGGAAGTAAATCAATTCATATACATGGATAGAACGTGATTAATTATCTGAAAAAAAAAAAACAAGGCATATTGCTTCAAGAAGAAAACTACAATAATTGCACTTTATATTTGAAATTTATCCACGACTAACTAAGGAGATTTTAGTGGTGGACAGAAGTTGATTAACTATTTTGGATTATAAAAAGGTTGGTTTTTTTTTCTTAATTTAATAAGAACAAACTAATCTAGAAAGGCATTAACTAATTATAGGGTCAAAAATATTTTCAATTACGGAAGGATATAATTTATTAATTTCCACAAATCAACCAATCATATGCAAATTGACATAGATAAATTTTACGGCCACTAGGTATATATTAACTCCAAGGGTTGGTTTACTTCTTTGGGCTAATTTGATCAAAGTACGACTAGCTAAATTCCAGCACTATCCTGCGTTGAACTAAAAATATCTTGTGAAATCGAATAAAATTTATAATTTATGTATAAAATTAAATTCCTCACTGGTGGAACTTTAGATCCGAGACAGGTTAAGATTTTTAAAACCTCACAAAACTTAGAATTAGGTTTTATTGCTAAATGGCCTACCTATTCTTTCTAGATCCTTTTTTTGTCAGGATATGATCACTCGTTGGATCGAGATCTTACTACTAATAGTAAGATCCAACTGAACCGACCATTGTTTAAGTCGCTCCTTGCACCAATCATGCATGTCAAACCATCATCATGCCCCATTCCACATCAAAACTCAAGATCGAAGATTGTGGTTGTAGTTAATAGCTTTTGTAAACTTTATCTTCATCAACTCATATAGATAATAGAATGATTGGACTGAAGCTTGAGAATTGACTCTATATATTCTTTCAAGTTGCTAGTACACATCGTCCAATATTGAAAATGTAATGATATTCCTGTTATAAAAATACTTACCAATGAAGTTATGCCTTCGATAATGGATTTTACTTGTTTCGAAGATTATCGTCATGTGTTCATTTTGTGATTTGAAAATTAAAATATAAAATCAATTCGTATAAAAAATTAAATTAAGATAAGAGTGAGTTTTTTAAAGTATCATATACGTATGTTGAAACAACAAATCTTATAAAGTTGTACGTTTTATAACTAAACCCAACTACAAGATGTCTAATGGGATTTGACAAGCCATATCAAAGTTCAGTAATGGTCATGCTTTTGGATGTGGATCGACTTTATGGTTGAAATTTGCTGTCGTCTAACGTATTAGGTTGATGTTGGCTTCCAATTTCGCTTCGACTGACAAAAATGCTGGTTATCCACAAACTGAAGATCGGAACATTTGAAGGGTGTTTTGAGATGGTATATTTTGAGTACCAACAACAACAACGTAAATTCTCTTGATGGCAGAATTTGGAGATATCAAATAAATACATAGTCGTACTATTAACTAATAGAAAAATTATTTGTAATTGAACCAAAAAAAAAGAAGAAGAAAGCGACGAAAAGGGAAAATATAAAAATAATAATAATAATAATATAATAATAATAATAATATTTATTATTATTATTATTATTATTATTATTGTTGTTGTTGTTATTGTTGTTGTTGTTGTTTACACCTATAGGCTACATACAATAAGAAAATGCTAAAAAACCTATAAGAATTATAAGGATCTCTTTACGGGGGGACGATCATTTATCTATATTCTATTATATCAAAGTTTTCTGTTTCGAGTTATGTCCTCAGTAAGTTCCAACATTGCTATATCATTCTTGAATACTTTTCTCCAAAAATTTTTAGGCCTTCTTTTTTTTCTCTTATAGTCTTTATATACAATTTTCTTGTATTTTTTTCACAGAAGTATCTGAATAGCTCCTCTTAACATGTTCAAATCACCTAAGTCTTATTTTTCTCAACTTGTTAATAATATTAACTACCTTCAATTTATCCCTTATAGTTACATTAGTGACATTATAGTTTGAGTACCAATTGAGCAGAAAGTGTTCCAATGCTATCAAATTATAGTGACTTGGAGGTATGTCAAGACACAGCTACTCCTTTTTGAAGTGATATGGATTATTCTCGTGAACCTACTCCTGATGGGCTCCAAATCCTATAGAGACTTTGTTGTGAAGTTCCACGAAATCTTTTTCAAACCGTGCATCATCACGAAAGACCCATATTCTCTTATAAAAGAAAGATGGATCATATCGAGACTTTTTCTCTAGCAAGTTCAAAGATGAGGTTTCCGAATTTCTGTGGTTTAGACTCAACAACATTAATATCAATTAATATTTCCTGTTTTATTAATTTATTTTCTATGTTTAATATTCACTAAAACAAGTCTCCAATAGTTCTACTTGTCTATTAACTAGCAGTAAGTTGTGGCAAAAGGAAGTCAAGAACGTGACAACATATGCAAAAGAATCTTACCGAGAAAGTCTTAGGCTCAAATCTCCTCGCAAGATTGAATTATACGATACTGTTTATTGGGTGTAAATTAAACCCTTTAGGTATCTATTTTAATTTTAGGCTCCGTTTAGTTGGCACGGATTGTTGTTAGGAAAGTAATCTTTTTTTTTAAATTTAAATTATTACGTTTGGCTCGTTTTTTTAGGTAGTTGGAAAAGTAAAAACTTTCTTAAAGAAAGTATTGGCACTTTTCTTGGAATCTAAATCCCAACACCCCCTTTAGTATTTAGATTACTTTCTTTAGGAATTTAATCTAAAAAATACACTAGACAATTTAAGCATTCTTTCTCTTTCAACTCTGAGACTTTAAAATATATAAATTTTAAATAAATTTTGATTTAATAATTAAAAATATATAAAATAAATATTAG
>JAOTAX010000197.1:9548757-9560027 GCA_025629825.1 Erythroxylum guanchezii
CTTACGTGCAAAAGTTAAATATAATTTGTTAGACAAAACTTAAATTTCTCTTACATAGTTACTTCTTTAAGAAAAACATTAATATCATCAAAAATCCATAACCAACTTGATAATTTTGCCATAGTCTTCGCATAAAATTCAAAGCTCAAATATTATTTGAGTTCAAATTTGCAAGCATAGTCTGTCTAAGAAACCAGTGCATGCATAAAGTGATCAAAAAAATAACCTTAGAAATCAAAACTAAATTTCTTAACAAATATTTGACAAGAAACAATTATAAAAAATTTAGGAATTTGTTAATTTTTATCTAAAATTATAATAGATTAAGAAAGAAGCGTATTCTTTAAGTAGAATAATATACAAATATATTCAAACTAAACATGAATTAGATATTCAAATATTACATTTAGCTAATTTGGATACTTACAAAAGTGTATAAATAGATATTTTCAATTTAAGATATGGAAAAAATTTTGAAAAATTAAAAAATTTTCTATTTTTATTATTAATAAAAAAATGTGCAATATATTTCTAGTCATTAGAATTGTACCCAAAATAATTATTCAACCATTGAAAAAAAAAACTATTATGTCATGCATTACAAAATTTTATAGTGATTTGTTAAACTAAAATTTTCTTTTTCATATTAACTACGAACTAGTAAAAGATGTACAAAATATCTTATTAAAACAAAGTTTAGTTTGATGGTGAAATATTTTAAATATTTACAATTTTGATATTGAATATTGAAGATAAAACAAATATTGTACACAATTTTCTGACTCGCTAATTCTTATAATCCAAATCATGATTCTATGGCCTAAATAGTTAGATTCATCACCTTGTAGGACACCTTCACAAAACCAGCACAAAGCCTTGCAAAAACTCCAAACCAACTAAATCTTATAGAAAAATTTTGGAGGAGGAGAAAAGAGTACCATTTATTAAAAAAATCTATAAGGTCAGTTGTGACAATCATCATTCCTTTAGATAAAATACGAGAATAGTTACACCATCTATTTACGATACTAGAGCCAGTAATAGCTCCAAGAAACTCTCTTGAGAAATGCCCACAAAAGCAAATGCTTTCACAAATTTGGAGAGAAATTTTTTGTTTTACATCAATCAAAACCTCATAAAGTCAATAATCTTTAATGATCCTTTCTCAAAATGAACAAAAACTCATCTCTAAATCTTTTCTTCTAAAATACCTATTTTAAAATATTTTGATAATAAAAAATAATTTTTATAATTCCAATCCCCTAGAAGCTACATAAAACTTCTTCTTAAAAATATTATAAACCTTAGGACTTATAATAATTCTAAGTAATTATTTATATATTGTTAGTGAATCTGAATCAATTAAAATAAAATATCATTTTGATGAAACTGATAAGACCATACTAGCATAATTTACTTGCAAAATTATCAAAGTTATTATTCCTACGTAATAGGGCTAAGAAATTTGGAGCCTAATAACCTTTTAGCCAAGATTTTCCACGATCCTCTCATATTCACCAACTTATAACTATGTTGACCATCAACAAGCGTGGTTTAATTCTTTGTTGACAAAAAAACACAATCAATTATCATTCCTAGCTATTTTTCTTCAATATTAGATCCAAATACAATTTCTTATGTTGGTTTGAAATTATGGAAATGGTATAGGTTATTTCCACGTGTATATCAAGGCTATTCTATAATCAAGTATCAACCAAAGGGCTATAAAGCCATATTATATCAATGTTATATATTTCTAAATAAAAATTATCCCATGGTTCATAACCTGGATGCATGTATGATTATAAACAAAACCAACAATTAAATGCACCCATCATAACAAAAAGATTCAAAGTGAAATGGTGAGACAAATTTGCTTTGGACCATATCACTTCATTATCAACTATCAAAGTATGACTAGTCCAAAATTCATAACTACTTAAACAAATAGGCACAAAAATTACCATCTTTTTACCACTAAAACCAAAATTCAATACTTTACTAGTTAGAGAAAAGATGAAAGAAAAATATTTCACTATCATGAAGCAACTACTAAAATTCTGATCTACTTCAACCATATAAAATATTAAGGAAGAAATAAATTTGACAAGATGATTGTTTCATAATATTTTTTTAATGTTAGGTGACTTGGGGACTTAAGAAAAAGACATGTCATTGATGACAAGTTCCCAGTCAAAACTTACGAATTTACTATAATAACATATATGTAATAAGACAATTATCTACTAAAGCTTGCAACTAATAAAAGCTTAAAGAACACATACATAGGCTCCTCTCCAATATTAGTTGTTCAAACAATGTATCAAAATTATAAAATAAGACTCTTTCTCTCTCTTTAGCATTATAAGCTCTTTCGTTCCCTCTTTCTCTCTCATTTACAGTACTAACCCACAAACTATCCTTAAGTATTTTTATTCATAAAATCTTTTGTTCTTATAAAACCCCCTTATCTTAATAAATTTTAGAAGGGGAAAATAAAAAGTAGTATTTCATTTATCTTACTCTTCTCATACTAGTACTAATATTTTTACATACATGGAAAGAAAATAGATAATTACAACTAATTCACTAACTAAATAAATAAAAGATATTATATTTTTATATAATAATGGATAACAAAAATAAATAAATATCTAAAAACAAGTCAAGTTATAACTTCTTTCTTTCTTTACTTATTCATTTCCTAATCTCACTAGTTTCATATTTTAATACCCTCTCCCTCACAAATCGAAGCATATATATTGTACATACTTAGTTTGGACATTTTTGCATGAAGCTCACTACATGGTTTAGTAAAACAATCAATTAATTGATTATAAGATGAAATAGACAGCAACTTAAAGATTTCATTTTGCACTCTCTCTAATCATATGATAATTAATTTTAATATGTGTTCATCGTTCATAAAGAATGGGTTGTGAGCTAGATAGAGTCTTGACCTATTATCATAAGATAAAATAGGAATGGAGATGAAGTAACTCTTATATCTTAAAAACGATAAAAAAAAATATCCACCATATTTAGCAGGTAGTTGATGTTAGGGCTTGTATTATGCTAGACATTGTAAGTTACTTCTTTGATTTATGGGATATTAATGATTTTCCTAAAAAAAAGATATAATACCCAATAACTAGTCATCTACTAAATGGGAAAGAAGCTCAATCAAACTTTGGAAATCCTTTAAGCCATAGTTCTAAGTTGTAAGCAAATAATGACCTTTATCTTAGACTTCCTTTTAGATACGATAGTATTCATCACATAACCTTGAAATGTTAATTGGAAAAATATAAGAATTAGAAGAGCTGTTACATTGAATGACACATATAAGGGAAAATATAATAACCTGTTTATAAGTTTCCTATATATTGAAACATTAATACTTAGCTCACCATCCTTTGTGGTTAACTTAGTTATGGACATTGATTTACATTCTAAGAATATCATTTCTTTAAGTAACTCAAGGGTGTATTTTTGGTGAAATAAAGTTATGCTAATTGTTATTCTATTTACTTCTAGACCAAGGAAGTAATGTAAAGATCCTAAATCCTTAATCTTAAAAAATATGCAAGTAAGATTTGTATTCAATGATAAAACCTTCATTGTTACCACTAATAAGAATATCATGTACATAAGATAACACTATTAAGAGTACTAATATGCCAAACCTGGTAAATAAGGAATGGTTAGCTTTAGCCTATACAAATCCTTGAGAGAGTAAGACATGATAATTTAGAAAACAACTTCCTACTTGTTTGTTTGAGGCTATATAAGACTTGAGTAGTTTGCACCTTTGACATCTTTTTCCTTCTTTTAGGCCTAAAGATATTTGCATATATGCCTCTAATTTCCTATGTAAAAATGCATTATTCATTTCTAATTGATGCAAACTCCAACAAAAAATTATCGAGTTAACTAAAAGTGCTATAATTGTACTTATTATAGCTACTGTTAAGAATAAGTGTGTGTGTGTGCATGTGAGTGCACAGCGCACGCATGTGTGTAGTATATTCCAAATTGTTTAGTAAAGCCCTGTTGTAGCTAGTTTAGCTTTGTACCTCTCTACTAGATCAACAACCTTAAACTCGATTCTAAGCATCCATTTTTAACCAATTGATGTCTTTCTAAATTGTAAGTTAATAATTCCCCAATTTTATTATCTAATAAAGCCTTTAATTCCTACTTAATAGGTCCCAATAAGAATGATTGTTTGCTTCTTTATAAATAGGATGATCAATTATATAACTAATGGCCATGGACAGTGTTAACTACTCATCTAAAAGTGCAGAATAATCAAGAACATATTCCAATAAATGAGGCCAATTTAAATAAAAATACATGGATTGGCTAATGATGGTTTGGTAGCAATGATGAGCTAATAAAGATAATCTTAAAGATAAGTAGACACTCTTATAGTCCTTTCTAAGCCCCCTCATTTAAGAATGTGAGTAAAGGGTATGTATAAGAATTTAAGGTGTTGAAGTGTGTTCATAAGTAGGTTTAATTAAACATGAACTAGTATGAGGTTGAAGATGAACTAGCTAAAGTGGCATTGTCTAGGTCTTGGTTTTTTGAAGTGGCTTGCAAAGGGCTTGGAAAATCAAAAGGATCTTGCAATTTACCTTTTGTGGTTAAGGAAAGTTCATTGGTGTATAAAACTAGAAGATGATTAAAAGTATTTAAAGGAAACACATATTAATTAATTAAACATCTCTAAAAACTAGAATATTGATGACTCGGTATCAAAAATTATGTAACCTTTGATACTAAGGGGGATAACTAATTAAAAACCCTTAATGGCTCTTGTTATAAATTTGTGTTTGGTGTGGAAATGAGTAGAAGTAAGCACAAGTAGCCTAACACTTTAAAGTTATAAAAAGGTATTTTAAAGTTCACAGTGTAATTTGTGTTACAATGTAAATGATGAGATTTTATTGATAAGAAATGTTGCATGATTGACCCAATCACCCTAAAATTTTAAGAGCAACCATGATTGAAATCTCAAAACTCTTATGTTATTGCTTACTTTCAAAGATTATTTTGTTATGGGGTATATATACAACTCATTTGGTGTACTATGCCATTCCTATAAAATTTTGGTAATGAGATTTTTCTTTTAAGTATGTTTGATGGTTTTGATTTGTATTTGAAATTGAGTAAAAACAAAATCATAAAAAGACAAGATCAATTAAGAACCAAACGATTAAAAAAAACAAGATCAATGCTTTAACTTTCGATTTTTGCTTCATCAAGTATACCCCAAATAACTCTACTAAATTCACCATTATAAGAAATTAATTGGCAATCAGAATAAATTGGTGTTGACATAAGCCCCAAAATATCCATATGAACTAATTCAAAACAATAAGAACTAACAATTATGCTAGAAGAGAAATGCAATAATCTTTTCTTAGCCATATGGAAAACATCACGAACAAAGCTATGATTAAAAGCAACAAAAACATCAACAAATTGTATTAGTTTTAATCTAGGAATTAAGGAAATTCCATTTTATAATTCCATAAATTGGACTTAAGAATATTATTTCATTAAATTAAAGAATACAAGAGATGTTTTAGATTTAGTATTAATGGTTGAGTGAGGGGTGAAGATGAAGTTAGATTGGTAGGAGGTGTATTCAAGTGATATAAGTCTTACATTGCTTTACCCAAACCAATTATATTATAAGTTTTTAGGTTATATATCTTGCAAAATTTTGATTATAACATGACAAAATAATGAAATCTTCTTATTAATTTTCTAATAGATTACAAATTGAAATAAAAAGATGGTAATAATAGAAGTCATGTTAGAATAGATATGGGTGATAGTTGCATTGTCACATGAATTTCTTGAACGTTAAGATTAGTAAGCATATGGATAAACATATTTTTAATAGGTTGTGCAAAAATAAAATTAGTCATAAGATATGAAATATAATCACATACATCCAAGTCTATTATTTATATTATTTTAGAAAGGTTTAAACTAACTTAATAGGAATAACATTTACCAATGGTATAAGTGACAATTGAGTTTACTTAAATATTCTCGTTACAAAAGTAAAATAACATTTACTAATGAAAGCCAAAAGTTTAAAATAACATTTACTAATGAAAGCCAAAAGTTTTGGTTTGACTAGTACTATTATATGAAATTGTAAACTCCCTTTCTTATCATAACATAAGGTTGACTACCTTTTATTGAGATAACATTGGATCTATCAACATTATATAACTTTTATCACTTATATATTCTTTGTTTAAATCCTTAAAGAATTTAATAACCTCGTCATGTTCCCTATAGATGCTAAAAATATTAGTAGTGTCACATTTGCACATAGTAATAAGGTAATGGCCTAATCAAAGTTAGCTCCTCTTAAAGCCCCTCAAAATGAGTATAATATTCATCTACATCAAGCTTTTTTTATTTGAAATGAAGAATTCTTCTTACAAATATGTTAAATGGAAAGCCTCTCTATAGGAAAACTGGCTAGCTAAAATCCTTTCTTATCTTATAGGCATAATCAAACTATGAACTACTTTTAGCAATTGTGGGCTTAACAGAATTGACTATCTAGGACATTACCTTTATGTTGCTTTTTCCCAATGTAAATAATCATCACTGGAGAGTTAGCTTTGGTGATTTTTCCATTTACAAAGCCTAGCTTATTCCTCATGCTCTTTACATAAAAACAATAGTTCTTACGATCCAGTGGAGAAGTGATGAGAATCGACTTCAAGCTCTCATTTTGGGTAAATGTAGAAGGGATTAGCTAGCATTGATTGTTCTTTTTCTCCATTCCCTTTATCTATAGAGGTTAAAGGACTCATTGTAAAAGATGAATTAAATAGAAAATTGAATTGTCCTTACTTTTTTTTTTTTTTATCTTCTAGTGTTTTGATATTGTACTAAAATTTTAAAAAGGAAATGAAAGAAGTGATTTCATTTATCTTACTCTCCTTATACTAGGGCTAGTAGTTATATATATATATATATATATATATATATATATAAAGAAAACATATAACTATAAGTAGTTAATTAACTAACTGAATAAATAATATTATTTTATTTTATAATAAACATATTACATAAATAATTCATTATCTAAAAATGCATTAAGTTGTGTCTTCTTCCTTTTTCTCTTCATTTTCTTGATCTTAGTTTCTTCACACTTTAATATTTTTACAAAACTCTTGTACGAAAGAAAACATGAGTTGTCTCATTAATCTGTCATTCTCTTTTATTTATTTACATTCTAAATACAAATATTAGATGTAGTTAACTGATTTTGTTGGCCATCAAATTAAAATATTCCATGTTTTGTGCTTTACTTTTTTACTTACTATCAAGAAACATTTAGTTTTATGCTTTATATTTCTCCAACTAACATCTAACCTTTACATTATATTATGTATTATTTTTAATTGTTACTAGTGATTAGTAAAACATCACATTATGATGATAATTTATTCTTTTATTTATATTGATTTAATTATTTGTTTTGTTTTAATCTTTTATTCATATAACTACTTATTTTCGTTATATTTTCAATATTTTTTTAACTAAAATAAAAAGTAAATAATTTGATCAGGGAACATTTTAGGATAGGAGCACTAACATTATATGCATTTGTTATCACAACTAGAAATTAATCATAATTTAATATTACCACAAATAAAATTATATCAAATAATAGATAAAGTAATTGAGAAAATAATTAAACTTATCAATAATTAGAAACATTATCTACACCTTTAAAGGTTTATCCCCTCTCTTTTAAATTTTTAATAAGTAATTTCTTTAAAATTTTAAGAAAATATTTAAATAGATATCTAGACAATCTTATATAATAATAAGTTTAAATAAAAAATTATTGTTACAACCAAGGCCATTAAATTTACATAATCAAATTCTTAAAAGAACATATCTTATTATAAGAATAATAATTTCTAAGTTTCGTTCAATAATTTTCTATTAAAAATTAGAAAACCTAAAATAAGAATTAATTAAATCTATTCATCTATTATCATCTTTCTCATTGTTGTATATAGTTTTAGGCCAAGTTTGGGCTAAAATAACCTAAAACTCGATCTAAAAAAAGAGTTTGGACTTTTTGAGTACACTCAAAACTTGAACAAGTTAAAGGTTGGGCTTACTTAATTAAGCCTGATCAATCTTAAATTCGAGTTTCAGTTTGTCAAATTATTTCATACTCAAGCTTAGGCCTTATGAAGTTTAGATCTGGCCTAATTTGTTGTCATTCCTATTTTTACATAGTTACACCTTTAAGAAAAATATTGTTATGCCATAGTCTTCTCATAAAATTCGAAGTTTAAGTAGTGTTTAAATTCACATTTGCAAGCAAAGTTCATCTAAGAAATCAATTGCATCCAAAATGATAGTAGTTAAGGGTTTAGTTCAATTTGGTAAAGAAAGATATTAGTTTGTTAATTAAAATATAATTATTCTAGAAATTATTCATAAATAAAATCATTCGAGTTCACTTATGTTAATATTTTAATTTTTAAATGATGAAATTTTTGTAAATATAAAACAACAATAATCAAATTAATTAACTCAATAGTAAGATCATAATCATTTATCTTTTAAAATTTTATTTCTTACAAAGTTATTTTTTTTTAAAATCGTATATAGAATGGATGAAATTGAAAGATCATACCCTCAAGATTTTCATCCATTAGAAAACTTGATTATGTGAAAAAAAAATTAGTGTACTATTATTCCTTATTATCGGTCTTTAATGGCACTAAAAGAGGAGAATTCGGAGTTAGTATATAATTTAACAAAGATCAATATAAGATGAATAAAGAGAAACAATATAATTCAATTACATAATCAAAAAGTAATTTAAAGAGCCTAGAAAAGAAGAAAGGCAAACTAATTTTGTAATATTTAACAAATTACCATTGCCTACATCTACTTTTCAAGACACCTTTTAGAATTTGATTATGACTCTTCTTTCAATAAGTAGAATATGACACTTCGTATAATCATTCTTATTTTTCTATTCATAAATAGTAACTCTTCTTATAATCTTCTTTTAAGGTAAAGAGTAACTCCAACTTATAAATGAAATTTACAATTCAAAAGATCTTTCCTTACTCTCTTTGATAACTTAAAGACTCACACACTTCACAATGCAACAATGAATGCCCTCAAAATCTTTAAAAAGAAGAAAATATAAATAATTTTATGTCAAAATCAATTTAAAAAACTAGGTATTTATAACCTTTGGAACTTAATATAGTCATTAGAACCAAGAACTTAATACTAATGATTAGTTATAATCAATTGGTTGACCACTGCTATACACTAGGTGACCAATGTCTATTGATTAAAAAAAATAGTTGTTATAAATATTGATCGACTATTACAGAATATTAATTGACCAGTGTGCATTTTGTTGATATAATGGTCAAGTCCTATAGCAGTTAATTAGTATATCAATTAATGTTGCCACAAAGTTTTGCTATACATGTTTGACATATTTAGATTAGATACTGTGTCTGAATTTTTGTTTCTAGCATCTTCAAGTTATCAAAATTAATTTTCTTAATAGAAATTTAACGTAAACACTTCTCAAAATATAACTAAAAAATTATGTTTTAAAGATTAAGATTTTTCCTTTGTAATCAAAACTTTAATTTTTTTAGTGATTGAAAATACTTTGATAATAAGTTAAAATGATGATATACTTATACATGATGAGCCTCTAAAGCATCAAAATAACCAAGTAACAAATATAACGGTTATTATATTTTTTATTTATAATCTTGATGTACCTTGATCTTCTTTAATCTTAGTTTTTATTCTTAATTTAGATGAATTTATTTAATAACTTTTTTTTTGTGATCTTCATAAAATTGCTCTAGATTCATATATTTTGGGAGCTTGCCGCCTAATTATTCTCTCGAGGTCATCAGTGATCCGCTTTCTTAAGTGCAACAATTCGGAGATAGACATGTTTGGAAGCATATTTCAGATGGGATTTTTACTTCGAAGTGAGCCTACTCCAAGTTGTTGAGAGAGGAAGGGGAAATTGGTCCAGAGGATTAGACATGGATGTGGAGGCTACCGGAGCTAGCTTGCTGGATTTATTGTTTATGACTAGCTAGTAAGAATAGAGTGCTCACTAATAGTTTACGATTCTAGTGGAAGATGGCGATGGAGAGCATGTGTGTTATATGTGCGGCGGAAGAAGAGTCCACGCTTCAGCTTCTTCGTGATTGCCCTATCGCATCTTTAGTTTGGCAACATTTGGTGTCAGCCCAACAATAGACTGATTTTATATCTAATGGTTCGATTGAGTAGCTTGAGAGGAACCTGTTGGGCAATGGAGTAAAATTGCCGATTGGTATTGATTGGCGGATAGTCTTTACCGTTACAGTGTGAAGGTTATGAACTCGATGGTGTAGTATTAGTTTGGCACCTAATAAAGAAGCAGTTGATATTGTCTCCAATATTGGGAAACAACAAGAGAACTCCAGTGTTATGTATCCAAGAGGACAGTGGATGTGCCTCCGCCTTGCTATATAAGCTGGTTTCTTCCATTCGTGAATGTTATCAAACTTAATACGAATGGGGTAGTCAAAGGTAACCCAAGCGTTGCTGGGGCTAGGGGATTGTTAAGAAATAGTATGAGTATTTGGCTGGTGGGTTTCAAAGTTAACCTGGGTATTTGTTTTAACATAGTAGCTGAGATGCAAGCCTTGCGGATTGAATTACTGTTTGCATGGAGAGAAGAGTATAGGAATGTGGAGGGTGAATTGAATGTCCAAGTGGTGATTGACCTTATTAAAACGGCTGATATTTTGTCTCATCAATTAGGTGGTCTGATTTTGGATATATGCAAACTATTAAGTAGGCATTGGTTCTACTCACTGCAATATATATTGAAGGAGGGTAATTTTTGTATTGATTGTCATACTAAGGTGACTTAGGATTTGGAGGTGGAGCCTGAGGTATTAGCAATGGTTAAAGAACCGGACCGGACCGTCCGGTCCGACCGAAAAAGGGACTGACCGGACTGTGGTCCGGTTCGGTTTTACTATATAACCTCTTTATATGAAAACCGGCCGGTTAAACCTTTTCCGCTAGAACCGGACCGGACCGTCCGTCCGGTTTTGAACCCTCTCCGAAGTCACCAGTCTCGCACCATCCTCTCCGACGAGATCTCCTCGCCGCCCAGTCTACTTCGTGCAAAGCCCTTCTCGAGACTCTCACGA
>JAOTAX010000197.1:9572274-9585872 GCA_025629825.1 Erythroxylum guanchezii
CTTATTATTATGATTATTATTATAAACATTAGTTAGGACAAAATAATTTAATAAAACATCTAAACATTAATAGAATTAATTACATAATAGGTTCAAATAACTTCGACAACCAATAAATTCTAATACATAATAATTTAAATAAACATCTAAGCCTTCATGGCTTTAATTACATTGAAGCCTTAAAATTTATTAAGAATGTCCTTAATAATAATTCCCAAAATGACCCCAACAGCAATTAGTAAAAATGCTTGACTCCATGCCCTTTTTTGCTTTAAAGTTGCAACTGCATTTAGTTCTTCAGTTGTTGACAGTGAAAATTGAAGCGGGATTGGTGAGGGTTCATTGGCAGTAGGAAGAACTTCTTCGTTTGGACGACTACTCCTATTTCAATCCATAGCATAAGCACTTTCTACTTCAACCAAGGTTCGAAACCCCTTGAATCTAGCATTTGGAAAGCCTTCAGTTACCAATTTCACGTCATCCTAAGTTATGAAAATTCCTACTTGACGTCCAACGAAGACCTAGTATAATGGTTAGTACCCAACTTTTAAGAAGCAATCATCCATACATTTATGAGATCATCTAAAAAATTTTCGATCAGATCGTCTAAAGACTTGTCCTTCTTTTCACAGAGTTCAATAGAATTGTCTTTAATAATGCCAAACTTGTTGAGACCCTGCCTCATCTCTATAATTTCTTCCCATGCCAAGCGAAAGCAATAATGTCCTATTCTTTTGAATTCAAGGCAAGCTCAATCTCAAAATATAATTTTAAAATGACAAAACAAGTGCAAGATTTAAAATTTAGACTCACAATAAGCATGACACCAAGCTTCAGAAAAATTTGAATGGCTCAAACCTTCCCATGGGACTATAATTTTCTATGAAATCAATTAAAGATCAAGAACAATGTTTTGCAGCTAGTACAAATTGCAGAAGTTATATGCGTTAACACAGCTATATATCAGATAAGCAACTTTACCCATAGCCAAGAGTTTTTATCTTATATGGAGAAAACAACTAGAAATTGACAATGTTAACCTACTGGAGTTCAAAGCTGGCGGGGGAAAAAAAACTGCTAGCTATATGAATATTTCATGGATTAGATAAATTTGCCTTCCATCGGCTGCCAAACCAGCAACAGCCTGATATTTGATAGCAAACGCCAAATATTTGAGTGTGAGCAAGAGAGTGAACTTCATAAGAGTTTCATCCAGTAAAATTGGCCAAATATCTTGCTATTTGGGTAAGTCAAAGTTGCATTATCTTGTAAGAACTTTATTAGAATATCACTTTAACTCATGCAGACACAAACCAATCTCAACATTCAAGTCATTCCAAAAAACCATACTTTTCCCCTTGAAGAAAGTGATCAGAGGCTACAATGTCAAATGTAAGCTTCCATCAAGGCCATAATGAGGCTTTACATCATAATGAAGGTTAAAACTCCTCAGAATGTTTACATACAATTCTATGATTTCTTGTACTTCTATTGGCAAGAAGAAGCAGACAGAAAGGGAAAGTAAACAGAAAAAATGTACCATGCCAGAATGTCGATGGATAGAGTGGATTCGTCTATTGGAACCAGGTAACATCATTTTAGACGCTATAAGCTTTTCGACACCCTACACTTCAAAAGAAAACGGCAGCTACATTTGTGTAACAAAGTAAAATAGTGAAAGAAACAAAGAAACATCAAGCCTTTGTTTGGATACTTACTTGCACAAAGGAAAGGAAAGGAAATATTGAGGGGAAAAGAGGAGAAAAGAATGAAAGAGAAATGTGATTTCCTTTCTCTTGTTTGTTTTCCTAATTTATCAAAGGAGGAAATTGAATGGAAGAGAATTTTGTAAGACCTTTATGCCCTTGATTATAGAACTTATTTATTTTTACTTGTTAGATTAATAAGGATACAATAGTAATTTACTTATATTAGGCTTATCTTGTCTTGAATTTCCCCTCCTTTCTCACCAATTTGGTGGGAAATATATTTGGTCCAAATTTCTCTCATATTCTTCTCTATTCTCTCCCTTTCCCTTTGTTTATTTTTGCCCAAACAATGGAAACCAAGAGAAATGTAATTCCCTTCCTTTCTTTTCTCTTGCTTTCTTTCAATCCAAACAAAGGCCAAAAGAAAGAAGCATTACCATAACAACCCCATCTTTACACTTGATTCCAATAACAGTCTTGCAAAACAATTAAAAAAGAAAATTAAAAACACAAACCTAACGGAACCCATTTGACCTACTACTCCACTCTCTGCGATTCACGGCTCCTTCTAAGAAACAAATCAGCAAACAATAACTAACCCAACAGCCAAATTGGGTAAACAAAGTTCAGACAAAACCTAAATCAAAAAATAAAATTCAAGAGAGAAAAATTTTGAACCCGCTGTTGTCAACAGCTTTAGCAGCGTATTCGATCTGGAAAACGCGACCGTCAGGAGAGAAAGTCGTTACAAAGAGATCGTAGCCAGTTCCTATGCTACTCATTGTTTTTTAACTCCTCTCTGTGGCGTATTTGTCTGAACCTTTTTGTGTCTCTAATAGGTTTCATTCTGGAAATTCAGGAGGGTATTTTTCATACCTTTCACTGGGGAGATGAAGTAGAGGGAAGAAGGAGACAGGTGAAGCACAGAGATTTGCAAGGGAAGAAGGAGGTGCCTTTCATTGGACAGACGACAGAGATTTGTTTCGTATGTAATTCATAAGGCTATTTTGGACATTTCCAGTTCTTGTCTTACAGACAAGAATTCTTGTACCTCAGTTTTGGAAGGAACAAAAATTTCTGTCCTCGTCCTCTAAAGACGGAAAAAAAATGTGTGAGGACGGCAAGCAAACAGGACGAAGGACAAAACTTTTGTGTCCTTATTATCCGTCCTCACCTCCGAGGACACTAACCAAATGCAGGGTTAGGGCGGACTAGAATGATAGCCTGCCTGGGCAAAATATACTTCAAGTCGAGGCCATGGCTGGGGCGGGCTAGAATGACTCAACCCGGGCGGGCCACGAGTAACCTTTCAGTCCTTAGTCGACCCGAAATTTTAATACATTTTAATTTTTTTAGATATTTATTTTAAAAGAATTTGAAAATTATAGTTGTGTTTTTTTAATTCATAAATTATAAATTTTAGCATAACCATTTATAATAAAGTGTAAGACGAAACTACCTATAAATTATACAAAAACATTTATATAGAATAAACAATATAAAATATGAACAAATATATATTTATTAAAAATATGTAGCTAGGATAACTTTGTTATAATTATTCCCTACAAACAAGTGAGTTTAATTTTAATTTTGTAATTTTATTATAACAATTGATTATAACATAAATGTAAAAAGTTATTATCCTAAGTACAATTTATTTCAAATATTATTTTTACATGTTTAAAAATTTTATAATTCTTTTAAATATGATTTTTTTAAAATACATATATTAAGTTTATAATATATTATTTTCAAACTTTTAATGTTTTTATAAATTATGTACGAAACTTTTGATGTTGTTGTTGTAAATTATATACTTAAAATAATAATTATACATGTAACTTTTAGTTATTGTTCATTTTTTTACTTTTATAAATACTATTGTCTTTTCATATTATATCTATTATTAAATAATCATTATAAAATTTAATATTTTTATTACACATATTAAAGAAATTAATATCATGATTACTCATAAAGCATTTAAACTTTTCATTTTATTTTTCATATTTACACAATATATACATTATGCATATATGTATTTATAAAATTCTTAAAATGAATCAATCACTTTATTAATCATAATGCATCAATTTCAAAAGAATATAAAAGTAATTAAGTTATAAAAACTTACACGTATAGTATATCATATTGAAAATATCTATTATTTTATTAAAACTAAAATAGATTTTATAAATAGTTTATATATTTTTATAAATTATTATTTTTATTGAAATTTACCATAATTATTTTTATATTATTAAAAAGTGAATTTGTAAGATATTATTTAGTTGAACGAGTTGATTCTCCAACTCGTAAAAGTTTCAAGTCAAGGCACCCAATGGTAGTTAGTGTTTTGTTAGTACTGTGCAAAAGTTATGAGGTAGTTGTTATCGACTTGTCTCTTATTAGAACAAATATGTCTCTACTACACGTACACACTCTCATACAAACATTTTAACAAATTAAATAAATTTTAATAAAGAAAATTTACTTAAAAAATGCTATATGCCGCATTCTATACTTTAGAAAATTTACTAAGGAATAAGGACTCCGACAAAATTGAATTAATATATAATTAAAAATAAAATTATAAGCAATAAAAAGATTAAATTTAAGTTATTAATTTAATTAATTGAAGTTACATTGACACTAATATGTTAAAAAATACAAAGTTGAATTAATTAATTTGCATTTAGTAATAAACTTCCATTGAAACATGTGATTGTATAAATAAATAATTAATTAGGAATTTTCATTCAATTGATTAGGAATTTGTTGGAAAATTCATTAAGTTAATTATAGTTAAGAATTTCAATTCAATTAATTACGAATTTAAATTTTACTTAAATAATTTATTAATTATTATAAGACAGAATTGATAAAACCAAATTCATTAACTATAGATTTTTTGTTATACATGAATGATTATCCAAATCATTTTACAAGAAATGATACAATTTACAAATTAGATAATATCATGCCAGATAGATGAAGTTTGGATATTGGATACTGAAGAGTGCTAGTAGAGACTGAGAGAGCATCTAATTGTATTTGTTGCTAGGATTGTCAACAGTTTGGATCGAATCATCTATATATACAAACATTATATTTAGTAATGCAATATTAAAATAAAAAGAATATTTAGTAATGTAATATTAAATTAAAAGAAAATTAAATATACCTTCATCTTCATATATTTGATCAAAATAACATGCAATTGGTCGATTAATTTCACTAGCCATCGCCGTATGAATACTTGTAGCTTTGGGAAAATTAAAAACACAATATTAGGTAAGATAATATAAAATAAATAAAATTAATATATTAAAAAAAGAATTTACCATTAATATCTTCATTATTTAACCAACTTTAAGCACACATAAGGGCTTCCACAGTGCGATAATGAAGTTGACCACAATGAGGAGTAATGAACCGACCACTAGTACTACATGCAAACTTTGAAGCAATAGTGGATGATGGAATAGCTAACAAGTCTCGTGCGATGACTTGCAAGATCAAATAATTATTTCCAGACATCTTCTACCATGACAATATATCTAAGTGCTCACCTTCAGTTTCAGGAACAGAATCTTCGAAAAAATATTTATCTAACTCCATTATGTTATAGAAATCCTAATCCTTTTCTCTTTCAAAAAATGTGAAAGAGAATCTGTCAATAATGAGTTAGAAGATAAGTTTGAACCTAAAACTGAAGTCAGAGTTGAACTGTCCGCACTACTAAGATCCCGATCATCAGTTTGTTGCTTTATGACTTGATAATCATTAAACAATCAATACCATAATTGTTTCATGGTATGTACACGCTCTTGAGCTTCACCAATATACAATGCATTATAAATATATTCAACCTCATCCATCTTGTATCTCGGGTCCAACACATATAATACTACAACAATATCTCCAACTTTAAACCAATAAGAATTAAACTTCTAAACCATCTACTCTGCTATAGTCCAAATAACTTCATTAGAGTCAAACATCCATAATGATAAAACATGTTTTACATTGGACATAGTGCTAAAGATACAGTGTGAAGTTGGATATTTTGTTTCTGAAAGCAATTCAATCCAATTATAGAATAATTTCAACTTCATACAAAGTTCTCTAGCCAAGTCCTATTGATGCACAGGTATATTAAGAATCCATTTTGGCTTGTCTAATAAATACCTGAGCATATGGGATTGCCGACTCCAACATCTTAAAGGCTGAATTACATCTGGTTGGACAATTCAAACCAACTTCTTTAAACTCGGAATGCATAAAATTTGTGCACCATCTTCAAAAGTTTCAACTCTTTTTAGAGTTGCACTCTAATATAGAACACTATTCCGAATACAATCTATTGCTTTCTTTATCGTTTCCAACCCATCTTTCATGATCAAGTTAAGAATATGTGCAAAACAACACATATGTAATAACTTACCTCTAACCAATAAGCTCCTAACTTGCATCTTACCATTCAACTTCTCAATCATAGCATCATTCGTACTACAATTCTCCGCTGTGATGGTGGATACTTTATTGTCAATATTCAAATTCATTAAACAGTATTTCAACATGTTTGCTAATTTTTCACTTATATGTAGTGTCGGCGCATAAATGAGCCTATAATATACAAAGATTACCAACATGAATCAGAAATTCATAAAATAATGAAAAAAGTAAATGATAACAATATTAAAGAATCTAAATTACCTCAAAAGTCTATTGTATAACTTCCAATCATTATCAATATAATGTGACGTCACTGCCATGTAACCCTTCTTTTGGTTATCGGTTGTCTACTCCGCTGTTATGGAAATTCGTCCTTGAATACTCGAAAATACTCTTAATGTTTCTCTCTTCTTGTCCTCATAAATTTTGAAAATATCATTCCTCAATGTATTCCAACTTGGAACCTTAAAAGTCGAGTGGAGTGAGTTAAGAAATATCCTGAATCTTTTGCTTTCAACAATACGCAATGGTTGTTCATCTCTAATAATCATATTAGCCATCTAAATCCTTGATTTGTTGGTGTCAAAAGTTGTTACGATCAATTCGTTCTTCCCTTTCATAAGGTTAAAGGAAAATGTTTGACCTCCTAAAACTATCTACCTTCTAGTACGTGATTTCATATGTCTCTTTAAATGAGACGCTCCATCTTTCGAACCACTCGAATACAACTTTTGACAATACTTGCACTCTGCTTTTTCAATTCTGTTGGTCGATATAGTCTTGTTAAAATGATTCCAAACTTCACTTTTATTTTAAGTAACTTGAGTTCTAATTGAACTTTTACCCTCACTTGGTGTTGGAATAGAATTTTCCACTTTTACCTTTGGTACTATATTAGAACTCTCAACTTAAGGAGTATGCTCATCCATCTGGCAAAAAACGTATAAATACTTGAGGTTAGAAATAATCAACATAAAATAAAGGTTTGTTAACTTAAAGTACTTTGATTTAACCAAGATTTGTTAAACTTCTGAGTTTTGGCATTAGTGAACATTTAAAGTATTTTGATTGTCAATGCATATTTGACAAGATGTTAGCGACCTTTTCATCTACTTGCTTATCTTCCATGTTATGTTTATGTATGGTATATAGCTAATGCTTTACTCTGATTTGCATATGACTTAGATTTCAAATAGCCTTTTGGAGAGGTTCAATCAATCTATATTTTGTAAGAAGTAGGGTTTAGAACTTTGTCTATATCAAATTCCACATCAACCACTCAAATAATTGACAAAATTCACATAAAGAAGGAAAATTATTTATGAATAACTAA
The DNA here is from genome assembly GCA_025629825.1 of Erythroxylum guanchezii. Lineage (NCBI taxonomy): Eukaryota > Viridiplantae > Streptophyta > Magnoliopsida > Malpighiales > Erythroxylaceae > Erythroxylum > Erythroxylum guanchezii. The sequence continues at coordinate 9,579,778 of JAOTAX010000197.1, forward strand.
TGAACTCACTTTCTCTCAAGTTGGTTCACTCCTAATACACCAATGGCAATAGCTATCAGCAACAACTAACTAACCGCTTCAATATGTTCAAACCCATTATGATTTTTTTTTGGTAAATCAGCAAAAATTTTATACAAATAAGAAAAAGTTATATACACAGCTAGTGATTTCCGAAAAAAATCTCTAGCCTACCAAAAGGGCTCACATTAGATATATACAGAGGAACCATGAACAAAGCATGGAAGAAACACCACACCCTCATAACCTGCCTATCGAGAAGCTTAAGAAAACTAAAACCACTACCCTGTTACAGAATTCACCAGCAGACATGAAAACACCACACAATGACCTGCAAAAAAATCCCACCAAATACCAAAAACCACAATCAGCAGAACACAACTAGAATATTATAGGAAAGTCCTTCTATCAGAACCTCCATAGGAAATGGACCTCCTCCTGGTGACCTGCCTATTATCAATGGGAGGGAAGTATAACCATCCTCCGCAATAAACCTGAGATGTCCCTAAACCTGCATTTTTATCAATGTGAATAACAAGAAACTAAATACACATACATTTATCTTCCCTCAGTGTTTAAGCAGAGGTGCTCCATAACTTGTAAGATCACTCATGAGGTAAAACTCCCTATATCCGAGTTTGAAGGTTTCGTTTATACCACAGATTATACACAACAACAGACAGGACAATGCAAAAGGTATGAAAGTCACTATTGTTGAAGGGGGGAGACATGTTAACCCAAAGTAGGATGGAATGAAGATCAGTGAGTTGTGGATTGGTAAGGTGAAAATGGTGGACAGTATTGGTCCAAACCGGTCGCGAGAAAGAACAATGAAAGAACATATGGTTAATAGTCTCAGAATCCACAACACACAAGGAACAACGGTTGGGGGTGTGGAGAAACAGTAGCTTATCCCTAGTCTACAATTTGTTCAAAAAGGCCAACCATAAGATAAATGAACATCGAGGACTATTCCCCTTATGCCATACTGCTTGGAAGGGCTGGCTAGCCATTTTAGTCTATCCTCACTGGATGAATCTAGGTTATAAAGAAAGGGTGCTAGGGTACGAATAGGCTCCACATGCGTATGATGCCACCTCCATTCATTGTGCCAAATAACATCTGATACTCTAGCATTCAAGGGAAGATCTGACCCATTGATCAATTGTGGGGACAAGTGAGCCAATAGGATATCGCTCGAATGCCAAGAATCCTGCCATAAGGAAGTAGAGATATCATTCCTAATTCTAAATCGAAATTGGTCCCTAAGTTGGTCTCTAACAAAAAAGATCTTCCGCCAACTCCACGAATTACTATTACTAGGAGAAATAGTCTAAAAAATTTTCCTTCGCAAAATAATAGTGTGAATACACTTTACCCACAAGGCTTCCCCATCAGTAAAAAGAACCCAAATTCTTTTCCCTATTAACACTTTATTCCAATTAGGCAAATGTTTAAAACCTAGACCACCTTCTTTTTTAGGACGACAAACATCATTCCAATTAACCCTAGCTGTAACTTTTTTCTCGACCGACCCCGACCACAAGAAATTCCTAAGTTTTTTGTCTATATCCTTGAGAATAGAAGAAGGAAGAATGAAGATACTAGCCTAATAAACCTGAAAGGAAGACAAGACCGAAATAACTAATTAGACTCTTCTAGCATACGATAGATGTTTATGGGTCCAATTATTAACTTTGCAATCAATTTTGTCTAACAACGGGATACAATCCCTCTTAGACAACCGACTAGATATAAGGAAAAGTCCCAAATATCGAATGGGAAGGTGACTTAGTTTAAGACCAGACAGGATTTCAAGTTGAGGGACCATGTGGTTCAACTCTGGGGAGACAAAAAACTGACTCTTATTCAAGTTCATGACCATACCAGAGACTCGAGAAAAGGCCCCTAAACAATCTAGAAGAGTTTGGACCGAAACCACATCTCCATGACAAAACAATAAGAGATCATCAGCAAATAGGAGATGAGTGAGTTTAAGAGCTTGACAATGCCAGTGATACTGGAAGGTGTTACTACCCATAATGGAATCATTTAAGCTCTTAGTGAACACCTCCATACAAATGATAAAAAGAAGAGGGGAAAGGGGGTCTCCTTGTCTTAGACCTGATATTATTTTGTGCACTTACACAAAATGGACACGCCCTAGTCACAGCTGGCAATGCAAAAAACCTTTAAATCTAAGACATAAAAAGAAGTCACAAACTCACAATCACTAATCCTTTTTTCCCTAATGTTCTTAAACAATCACAAGCACTAATAAAAACTCATTTATTAATATAAATGTTTTTTTCATTATCAATTTAGATGTGGATTTGTTTTTATTGCCCTCAATTTGTTCTTTCTTTTTTTTCTTTTTTTTCCTTGAAAACTCACTAAACACCTTAAATTTCAGTTTTATCAAATATCTTGAATTTGTAAATAATAAGTAGATATATCTTTATTTTATTGATATACAACATATGTCTTATTAATTAAAAAGTTAAATAATATAACATATAAGTTTAAGATTTATTTAATAAATTATCAACTTGTACCCATCTTGACTATTTCATTCTCTGTGAGTTTGAGTTTGAGTTTGAGTTTGAGTTTGATATGAATGTATACATTGAAGAAACATGAACTCAATCAATGCATTGGTCGTACACAATATAATTGGAAAGTTAAAAAGAACATGTTGGCAAAACCTTGCAAAAATTGTTGGGCATAAACTTATGACTTTTGATTAACTACCCTCTGCTACAAAGCAAAATCAATTACATGTTCCATGAAAATCAGTAAATAATCAAGTAACATCGACATTAAACTTTTGAGTTTTGGCATTAGTGAACCTTTAAAAGAGTGGGGCATTTCATCAAATAGGATACATGCATTATCCCATATTCCCATTATTAACATACAAATTTCTCAAATTAACCAAATCAGTATCACCTAACCACAATAATCTCAAAACAATCAACTATTAATAAAAAACCAAAATTGAGAAGAGAGATTACCTTATTAACAATAAGCGTTGTTGACTTCACAGGACAACGAAGGAGCTGGGGAAAGGACAGGTCACAAATGGCTTAAAGAAGAAGAAGGAAGGAAGAATGTGACTGGGTGACACGAAGAAGAAGAACGGATGAAGAGCAGAAAGAAGAAGTGAAGAACTAGAGGAGAGAGAACGTGAGTGTCATTGGCTGGCTGGGTAAGGGGGAAGGAGGGAAGCATGTTGCGTGGAGTTTAATGGGAGGCAAAATAACACCGTTTTGCATCCTAAAAATGACGTCGTTTTGCTTCTGGATTTTTTAAACTTCTATGTTACCTAAATGACGTTGTTTTCCCTGTAGAAGTTACTTTTAAAATATCACAAAAAGACATCATTTTGCTACAGGGCAGGCCACAAACTTGGCTGCTTGGTCCGAGCCTAGGCCCTACCTGACCTCCTTAGCCAGTGGCCCGTGGCCTGAGATTCACAGGCCGGGCCGAGTTGGGTAATTTTTGACATCCTTAAACTTATTCCTGGAACTCTTTTTGATGCTATTTTCCTCTTCCTTGTAACACACTTCCTTACCGTATCCAACTTTTGTAACAAGCTAATGTTTCTTTACCACTAAACCTCCAGATTTAAAGTATGAGAGTTGAACACATGTGAGAGTTATTAAGCAGTCTCACCTATTAAACACCATTAAGTAAACAAAATTAAAAAAGAAACAAAAGGTAAAGGATGGACACTTGGACTCTCAATATTATAAACTTCTTTCATTTTCTCTTAGCTTCCTTTAATGAAGATTTGACTTAGGCAACAAAATGTTAATGTCGAACAAGATTTTGATATTATTTTGTAACAATCTAATAACAAATTAAATAGGTATGCACCAGACACATTACTAGAAATGTTGAATACATATTTGCACTACATCATTGAACACCGTCGTGAGAATCCAATTAAGAAGTTGAGCTTGAGATGAGGATTCGTAAAGATTCAATTATGGGAAGATCAACGACAACATAATCTCCCTAATAAGAAAGTGAGTACAACTAGTTAAGGAATCAATATATTCTCACCTTGAATTAGGGGACTTGTAGATATGCTTAATGAGCAACAAGAGGTTCCTAGGCCAACATAGAGACCAATAACATCATCGAATGCGGGAGATATTTGATAGTAAGGTGCATCCTAGGAAAATAACATCATTAAGTCCAAGGAATCATAGGCATAATAAAAATTTTGATGCAACAAGATATTCAGAGGGAAATAGCTATGCTCATGATATAATATGAATCACTTCCAATAGGCTTTTAATCTATAAGATTGTAAATGAGTCATTCCCACTAAAATTTCACTCCGCTTAACCTAGAGATATGTATAGATCTCATAGAACATATTGCTAGATACTAAGAGATGATGGAGATGCAAGTAGCTTTTAACATCTTCAAGTGCCCTTTTCTTAAATTTGTTGGAGTTTATAAGGGATAAGTGCTAGACCATTCCAAGGGATCGACCTTGAGTATTACGCAACCCAAATCTAGGTTTGATGCTCACTTTACTAATAATAAGAGGAGACCTAAAACTTATTTATCCTTTTTGATATGGTGTATACACAATGATAGAGCTTCAAATAGTATATCTAAACGTTTGATATGTGCTCAATTGTTAATATATTTAATCATTTATACTTAGCGATTATTGACATAAAAATGATTAAAATATTCACTTTAATTCATATTTATTTTTAGGTATAATTTGAGAGCAAAGAAATTAAAGTGAGTTAAAGCATTATATATGGGTCATTTTCTGAATATTTATTTTACTTGTCTTTATTGAAGAAGAAGAAAATTAAAAGACAAGATAAAGATCAAATGGGAGCTACGGATAGCAATAAAGAGGAGAGTAGAAGGAATTACAAGAGGAAATTAAATCAGTGTACAAGAGGATTTAAGGGATAACACGCGAAGTAGGGATGCACAAGAAGCAGCCACGCATAACTCAGGCACAAGAAAAGTTAGATGAAATTAAATGGACAAGCAACAAAGGGACAACGACGCATCAACAAGGTAGAGGCTGTGATGCGTTTTGTGTCACGCTACAGCCATAGGGGAGGAGACACATATAACATGTACAGTGAAGGCAAAGAATAAGGAAAGGACGCAAATTAATTGGAGGTTGCGTTTTAATCAGGGAGCAACACGCTTGGAGGTGAGCAATTCATTAATTAGCTACAGTGGGCGGAGAATATAAATGAAGCACATCACTCAAGTCAAGCAAATTAAATAGAGACCAGTGGAGTGCGTTGGAGGAGCAGCAGATTAAATGAAAGACAAATTAAATGGAGAGCATAGGTGGCGTCGTTTGGAGGAGACCTAGGTTTTTGGGCCCAAGCATAACGCAGAAGAGGGTTTTTAATTGTCATAGGGGCCCACTTCATTGAATGAAGGAACAAAACCTAGAGAGGCACACAAAGTGGTTGACGGCAACTTAGGGGGGAATATTGTTGAGTGACTGCGGCAGCTTTGAGTTTGGAGAGGAAAAGATATATTTTATCATCAAAAAGAGAGACGGCGGTAGAGTATGAGAAGCTAGAGAGATTCCAATTTTCAACCATCATTGAAAGAGTGGACGACGTCAACTATAGGAGATTATTATTCATAATCATCAGAGGAGCTTCAAGGATTATATTTTATCGCAAAAGTGACGGCGGCAGCAACAAAAGGGGGACTATATTTTATCACCAAAACTAACAGCGACAGGGAGCTTTTGGTGGGATTAATTTTCGACATTAAAGGAGCAAGAGTGACGACAACAGTGGGCAGCATTTGAGGAGAACATGATTTAGAATTTCACAGTGAAGGTTGAACTCTAATTTTAATTTTTCAATTTCAGCTATAGTAGATAGAGACTAGTGTCATGTGTGGCTAAGTTTTTAATCTAGACAAGGTACTTTACGTTTGATGCATGTAATTCGTGAGACTTCTTTAGTTTAATTGTTTTCGTTTATCTCTTATGTTTATTTAATCTCCGCACTTTAATCGATTTATTATTGTTGAGTTTGTTGATTAATGAGGCCTGTTAATTG
>JAOTAX010000197.1:9604914-9625673 GCA_025629825.1 Erythroxylum guanchezii
TTCCTTCTCAATTCCATAACTTTTTCTGTGCTTTACACATAGCTAATTGCCAATAGTTCCTCGTTTAATAGTCCTAACTTACAGAAAGACTTGGGGTCCAACAAATGAGGAATTCGGTTTGATTTTTAAAATTTGGTGACTTTATGTATATTAGATGATGCCATGATTAAGTTCGACATGCGTGCGCTCTAACATGTCATTATTATAGGTTATGTACTGAAATGTCCACAGGATGTTCCAGTATATAATCTATGGTAGTGGAGTGTTACACCGGGTATGGAGTTCAATCGGCATACTATAGATATGCTTCCAATTTGGGTGCAGCCCCACAAGATACCGTTAGAGTTCTGGACAATTGAAGGGCTGAGTTTTCTTGCTAGCTCCCTGAGAAAACCTCTATGCATGGATTCCCAAACGGCATGAATGGAGAGGATCGACTATGCTAAGGTATGTATCGAAATACCTAGAGCATCACCATTGCCTGATCAATTACCTCTTATGCGTATGACTGATACTGGTGAACTTGAGCAAACAATTGTGCATATCTCTTACCCATGGCAATCGAATACATCTTCTAAGAAATGGACCCCCACTGGTCAAACTTTCCAATCAACTTGGCATGATGAATTAATGATGGGTGCTACAGGAATGGTTCATTGTGAGCAATTAGTTAATGAAGTTACTGTTGTTTGTGGTGAAGAGCATATAATGCCTGTTAGTATGCATAAATCACAAAATATGGTTAAGGTGACAAACTCTCCATAGTTGGTTATTAGAAAGGAAGGAAAGGATGACGAGGCTATTGATATTTCTACCCCCTTTGAGAATAGGACAATGTAAGTAGTAGAGATTATTACTTTCCCTGAGCATAGAACAATGATGACCGAAGGTGATAAAACAATGGTGGCAACCAGTTGTAACACAAAACAAGCAGATGCAGATAGTGGCAAAACGGTGCAACAACAATCAAATGGTCTTCAACTAGTTGAGTCGAGGACTGAACAAGTTGACGCACACATTTCTCAGGGAAAGACAACTCTTGACAAATCCAGTGCAAACAATAAGGAGAATCTAGACCATGGAACAAATGATTTCACCCCCTAATATTTAGAGCACTGTCAAAGGGATTCGGCCAACATGCTGTCTCCACTAGCAACTGTTGGCTAACTAATAATCAAGGGACAGGGGATATCAAACAAATAGAGAACAGTGATACCCCACTACCAGTAGACCATGTCCCAGACATCCTTGGCCTAACTTGTTTCTATCTGGGCTAAATGTAAAAGGTTTTATTTTCCAAATGGACTTACTAAAGTTAACAAGGCCAAAAATAACCTATAAGAAAAATTGAAGTCCTATTCCAGCAGGCCGGTGGTTGACCAATAACCGATAGGGATGGCAACGGGGCGAGTATGTCATCCTCCGTACCTGCCCCATGAACCCGCTCTCATCCCCGTTGGAGATTTTTTTGGCACCTCCATACTCGTACTCGTTGGGGGTTACCCGTTTACCCGCCTCTTTTTTTTTTAAGATAAGCTTATTTAATATGAACGGACTATTTGTTTTTCTTTTAAATTTTCATGCTACATTCATACATACATACTGAATTTAACATAAAAGAAACGAGTAAACAGAGATTATAAATCGATAGTTAGTACAAATCTAAGAGTGAATTAAAAAAAAGACAACAAATTAAAATAACATACATTAGTTTTAATGGAAATTCCAAAACATAAAAAGCAATAGAACTTGATGAGACACTGCGTTGAGGAAGAATTGAATTAGGGATTTGGGTAATTGTTGGGTTTGTATGTATATATATATAATGGTAAAATTGTAATTACTATATAATGGGTAAACGGGTATGGGGGGTGGTATTCCCATACCCGCCCCGATACCCGACGGGTATTTTTATTAATCCCTCATACCCGCCCCACGGGTAAAAATTTGCTCCCCATACCCGCCCTCGTTCGGGTAATTTTATCGGGTACCCATCGGGTTCGGGTACAATTGTCATCCCTAATTATCACGACTCAACCAAGTCTCTACTATCGCATAGTATCAGGAATCGTTTGAGAGACTTTCCTAACAAGTCAATGGATTACCTGAAGCTTTGTGGCTGGACTCAAAGATGAGGTCCGTTTGGAAGTCAAGCTGAAGAAACCAACCACTCTCTCTGATACCAAATGTTATGTCCTAATTGCATAGGACTTGGATTGTTTGGAAAAATCAGAGAGAAAAGAAAAGTAATGATGCAGGGAAGTAGATTTGTCATAAAGAAAAGAAAAGAAATAAATGCAGAGAGATAGATTTGTGCAGAATTATAGTTGCTTTTTATTGATTAGACTTGCTATTTATATAGCATTATCAATAAGGAAATTAAAATAACTAATTATTCCCTCAATCTTAAGTTGTGGCCACGCTACCCAAACTAATGGAAAAGAAATAACAACAACTTAACCATAAATAATAACCTAGAAATACGTGAAACAAGAAAACTGTAACAACTTGAGCTCCCTTTTTTCACTCTCATGCAGATCTCCAGCTTTCATTCCTTCTCCCATTATGGGTGCCACTTTAAACGTCTAGTGTCATGTCTGCATGTCCCATGCATACGTAACACCTCTACCATAATAATTTTGTAAAAAGTATAAAAACAACAACAATAATAACAATTAGCATATAATAAGAACAACACTCAATGCTAAAATGTGGAATTTAGAGAGGTTCAGTGTTACGTAATCTTACTCATATCTAATAAAGAGACTATTTTCGATAGATCCACATAAAAATACTGCAAAATTATAAATGAATATGTATAAAAAAAATAAAAATAGGTAATGTAATACAAAATAACATACGTATAGAACATGTCAAAGATTAATAACAAAAGATAAAACAATTAAATTATTTCACAAACTAAAAAAAGACACATACAAGAGTAAACTGAGAAAGTAATTAAGCTAAGTAAGAAACTAACTAACCTAATTAACTAGAAGGTAAGTACTACGTATTAAACTCGAAGGACAGAGTCTAAAAAACCTAAAAGAATGAGAATGACCTCTTTAAAAGAGATCTTTTATCCATATGATAATACGCCAAAATTTTCTATTACGGGTCATGTCCTTGATAAGTTTCAACTGAGCAATATCATTTTTTATCACTTCCTCCAGTTCTTCTTAGGCCTTCTTTTTTTTTTTCCTTTTACAGTCTCTAGGTATTACTTTCTCGCATCTTCTCACTGAAAGCGTTGGAGTATCTCCCTTTAACATGCCCGAACTACCTAAGGCTTGTCTTTCCCAATTTACCATTAGATTATTGACCTTATCGTTTCTAGTAAGGTTACAAACCTGTCAGAGCATCCTTATCTCCGTCACCATAAGTTTATTACTATGTATTTGTTTGATAAGTCAACACTCTGTCCCATATAGCATGGTTGGCCTAATTGCTAAGTGATGGAATTTACCATTGAGCTTGAGTGGTATCTTCTTTTCATCTAAAACTCCTTATGCACTTCTCTATTTGAGTCACTTTGATTTGATATCATGGACTATATCTTCTTCGATTTCTCCATTGCTATGAATAATAGACCTTAGGTACTTAAAACACTATTTTCATGGTATAATTTCTGATCCAATCTTTATTTTCACATCAGTGGCCACCTTATGGCCCGAAAAGCTATACTTTGAATACTTAGTCTTAGTTGTGCTCACTTTAAATCCCTTCAACTCTAACGTATCCCTCCAATATTCTAGCTTGACATTAACATCCTCTCTTATCTCATCCAATAAGACAATATCGTCAGCAAATAACATACATCAAGACTCATCTCATTGAATATTCTTAGTGAGCTCATCCATCACTACTGATAACAAAAAATGGTTCAATGCGAAGCCTTGATGTAGCCCAATACCAATAGAAAAATCTTCAGTATCTACTTCTATCGTCCTTACTCTAGTCATTATCCCTTCATACAAGTCCCTAATCACCCGGATATAAGTCATAAGAACTCCCTTAGCCTTTAAACGCCTCTATATGATTTCCTTAGGAACCCTATTATATGTTTTCTCTAAATCAATAAAAAGTGTGTCTAGATTTCTCTATCTTTTCTTGTAATATTCCATTAATCTTCTAAGGAGATGTAAAGCTTCTGTTTTGGACCTTCCTGAAATGAAGTCAAACTGGTTCTCCAAGATAAGAGCATCCTTTCTCACTCTCTTCTTAATTATCTTCTCCCACAACTTTACGGTGTGACTAAGTAGTTTGATACCTTTATAGTTGTTACAATTTTGGATGTCCCTTTTGTACTTGTATAAAGGAATTAACATCCTCAGTCTCCACTCATTTGGCATTTTGACGGACTTAAAGATCACATTAAAAAGCTTGACTAGCCAAGTAAGATCCTCTACGCACAGGCTCTTCCACACCTCTATGGGTATTTCATCTGGTCCTAATGCCCTTCCACTCTATCACCCTCAAAACTTTTTTAATTTCTTCCGTTATGATTTGCTTGCAACAAGACAAGTTATGAATCCTTTAGGATTTGTTGAGGTCCCTTAAGGAGATGTTGTCCTTTATGCCTTCATTAAAAAGCCTATAGAAGTACCTCTTCCATCTTCTCTTAATGGCATTTTCATCCACGAACACCTGTCCTGCCTCACCTCTTACACATCGAACTTAATCTAAGTCTCTCATTTTTGGTTCTCTAGCTCTCACCAATTTAAAATTGTCATTTTCTCACTTTTTAGTATCCAATTATAGTACAAATCCTCGTAAGTTCTGTTTTTAGCCACTGAGATTGTCTTTTTTGCCAATTTGTACATTTCTTTATTAGATACTCTCTCTACCTCTGTGGTACTATTCAATACTGCTTTATAGGCATCATTCTTGAACTTTACCTTTTCTTGTACATTTTCATTCTGCCACCAAGACTTCATCTTACTACCCATAGGCCCTTTAAAAACTCCTAAGATCTTTTTAGAAGTATTCAAAAGAGTTTCTACATCCTCCCACATCTAGTTAACATCTCCTTCCAATTTCCATTTTTCTTCATATCTTACTCTATCCTTAAATTGTTCTACCATGTTCCCTTTCAGATCCCACCACCTGAGTCTTTTACACCTCATAGGACTTTTCTTCTTCCTCCATCCCTTAATTATAAGATCCAAAACTAACATTTTATGCTGAGTTGACAAGCAAGCTTTCAGATCACCTTACAATTCTTACACCTAGGTCGATCACTCTGCTTTACAAGGAAATCATTTTGTTTTTTTTTTTTTGTGATTCTGCTATTAAAAGTCACTAGTTTCTCCTTGTTTTTCTTGAATAAAGAATTGGCTATCATTAACTCAAACTTTACCACCATGTCCAATAAAGCAATCCCACTATTATTCCTATCCCTGTACTCAAAATCTCTATGAGTCCTTGGATACCCATCCGAAGTTGCCCCTATATGTCCATTAAAGTCTCCTCCTAGAATAACTTTCTCATTAACGGGGATCTGTTGAATTACTTCATCTGGCTCTTCTCAAAATTGAAGTACGTAACAGTTGGAAGGACATAACATAGTACATCAAGCTAGAATAAATAAACCTAGGTCACCAAAAGCAAGATATCCAAAATTATCCTTCTAATAAGCCACAAAAATTGATCAAAAAGAGTGTTGACACAACTCCAACCCAAAATAAGAATTAGTCACATAATGCTACCTCAAGAATCCTAAAGTTTATAATAAATCCATGAATCTTCAAGAATAAAGAGAAGCAATAAGTTCCATTTCTATGCAAAAAAAGTGGTCTTAGATCCGATCCAGAAACTAGAAACTATGGTTCTGATTAGAAAAAGTTATGAACTTTCAAGAGGAATTTCACTAATCTAGAAAAAGAGACCTCTACTTTGTAGATTCTACAATAATCTCTACTGAATACCAAAAACACATAAAGAGGGAGAAACAACTTCCTAAGGGTAGAAAAGAAAAACCAATTATAGTAATTAGAGAACATATGTTGGTTGTTCTTTGTGAAAGTGAAATCAATAGGCACAAAAACAGCTTGTCAAGAAGAGACACGCTTCAACGGATTCACATAAAAAAAATCAAATCTTTCATAAAATAAAAATATAGATAAACTCAAAAGTTAGATGCAGTGTTTAGAAAGCCGATAACAAAAAAGATGAAGCAATAGATGGTGACAAATCTACCGTTACCAGAAATTTTTTGAAAAACAAATCCAAATGTAAGCAGTGGGAAGAGAGACAGAGATCATGAGAGTATAGGTCGATTCTTAAAATTGTGAAACTCCACTTCAAAACCTGCAAACAAATAAATGAAGAAAAACAATAATATAAAATATTAAGTGTTCAATAATATTAAGAGTTGCAAGTTGTCTAGGCCAAAGATTCACTAAGTAAGACTTCACAGAGCCTAAAGTCTTAAAGAGCTTGGTGTTGGACTTGTAAGGTAGGAGCAACAACAAAGAGGGATCTAATTTTATAAAAACTAATGTGTTAAAAATTGGATCGAAAATTAAACAGTAAGACAAGAGGTTTAAGGTTTAAAAGTTTCAACTAGTATTAGACTATCAGAAAACTGGTTAAAGATTAAATAAAATTAAATAATTTAAAATATAATTGAAAGATATTGTTTTTAACCATCGAAGAATTTAAAGTTTACTTGAAAAAAGAGATTATTAAATGAAATTAATTGATTTATTTTAGTTTATAAGAACTTATTAATTTACAAAAATTAACCGATTAATTAATAAATTGATTGATTTTTAACAAAAAGAATTATTAAAATAAATCGAATCGAAAATTGAAAACCAAACTGAAAAGTTTGACAGTTCAAGATTTTTAAAATTGAACCGATTGAACCATTTAGGTTTTTAATCGTTGATCAAAAGTAATTTATTCAAAATTTTAAAATTTTTATTTAGTATTTAAATTTTTATTTTTAATTGAATTACTAACTTTTTAAAATCTTATCAATTTAAAAAATTATTTTTAATGATATAGCATATCTACTAAATATCACATAGATATTCATCTATTACTTACATCAGTAAAAACTAATATTTTAAATTAAATTATTAAGATTTTAAAATGATGATTTGTCAATTGAAAATTTTAAAAGTTTAAATACTAAATTAAAAGAAATCACAAACAGTTGAATAATTTAGAATTAGTTATTTCATTTTATAATAACTCTGCTCAACTCACGTTAGTACAAGAGTGAATCCTCAACTTCAAAATAGAAACAACTTAAAAGTGATATAAATCTTAGAGCTTTGAAAAATGATTTCAACAGTTTGTTTTAAGTTTGCCGGACTTTGGAGTTTTATCCGTTGGTCTTTATTGAAGTTTTATCCGTTGGTCTTTATTTATTGATTAAAAATGTCATTGGCTAGGCTTTCTCCTTATAGTCTTGGAGTTTTATCCGTTGGTCTTTATTTATTGATTTAAATGTCATTGGCTATAGTCTTTGGAATTTCTGTCATGATATATACAAGTTTTGGAATCTTGTGGGCTGGGAGAAAAAAATACAAACTATTGGTGACGTCAATGTGAAAACAGCCGATAGCTACCCCAATCCATCTTTCCTCCCCCGTTGATGTTAACACAGCCCTTATAATTAATATGAACGTAGTTTTAAAAATTAAGGAAAAACAGTTATGCTTTCAATGTTTAGCATCTTAGCATTTTTAAAACTGGAAAGAAGAGAAGCAAAACCTCTTCATACCTGGTTCAAAATTTCAGCGGTATTATGTCTGGGAATGCATTGAATAGAGATATCAAGAGAAACCAACAACCATAGAGAACGCCAGTCGTTGCATTCTCTCTTCCACTAGCTCCAAGTGGTTGACAATTTCAGGGACCTTGAGACTACCCCTATAAACATAAAATACAATAATTAAAAAACGCACTGGATGTAACGTAGGAAAATTTGATGGTTACAAATATAAAAGAGCCACGTGATGGTTGGACACATTGTCTGGGAGGGAAACCAAATTTTGATGGTGTTAAAGTGTGAAGGACTTAAATGGCCCCAATATTAAGCTGGATAGGTACCCTTTTGTCGTCTTTCACTTTCAATGGTAACAGCAACAGTAAACAAATGCTGTCATGTTCTAGTTCAACATGAGTGTTCACATAACTTGTACTAACTTGATTAACAGACGATTACTTGCCCTTTTACTTTACCCAAGTTTCGATTCTTGCTTTTTTACTTCTCCTCTATTATGGAGTCCTTATCTTCTTTACTTTATCTTCTGTCCATGCATAGACTGCAATACATAAGACCAGATATAATTACTCACATTCTTCTGACTTTGAAGAGCTTTCATGTCATATCATCTCATGGACAAAAGAGAAAACTAGAAAAATCAGTCATCTATAGTATTGGCCAATAAAAAATTAACAATAAATTACAGATTAATTTTATAACTAATCAACACAATTAATTAACCATATAAGTGTAACATATTGGATTCAAAAATTAGATGAACAAATATCTGAAAATTGAGAAAAAATTGAATCCATTGTTATTTTCTGTGAAGCGGAGCGATAAAGATACAGAGGCTTGACTACTGCTATTTCAAACGCTGATTAGAAAATCCGTACAGTTCTTAATGGGGTGAATGTATTTAATGTTGGTTAACAGTAGGGCCTCCTGTGTATTACAATACATGGGCCAAGCCTACCCATCATAGCAAGCCCATGAACACAGGCCCAATGACACGTTGGATAACCAAGCTCAATTATCTTGACATCTAATTAATCGAGGTTTGTACAAAATTATATTTATTATGCTAGTCTATAAAATTAATGATAAAATTCTATCATTCTCCCACTTAGACAGTATAACCATCATCAATGAACAACAGAAACAAATTCCTAGATTAATATAACAATATGTGGCCACAATAAGATGTCAAAGTAGAGCCAACAATCTCTCAATCATAAGTCTAAAATGAGATAACAAGTACCTCAACAGTATAGAAATCAGACCCGATAGGAGTACTGATAGCATATATGCAAGATACCCATACCTCTATGACCGAAACAAAATGTGTCATAAGGAAATGCACACAAAATGGTGATCCGTTTGTGCAAGTCCAAACAAAATGGCCCAAGCATCCACCCAAGATGCCAACTGAGATTTAACAAAATATCTCAAAACAACAAAATGAGATTGGGTATAAATGTCTTCGACAAAATGCCATATATATACAAACATTTAAACATATATGCGCAGTTTATCATGAAAGTATATGGCAATAACAATAATAGCAACAATTATAAGCAAAAGTCTCTAGACTAAATAACAAAATAGTCAAATATAATGTTGCTATCAAAATTAACATAAAAGACAGAATCCCACTAATCCAATGCATCAAAAGATCTAAATAGACACATACAGGGTACATGATTTACAAAAGCCTTAACAGTCAAGCCTTTAGTTAGTAGATCTGCCACCATAAGATCGGTGGGTATATGCTCTATACGGGTCTGAAACTCCTTAACCATCTCTCTAACAAACATATACTTTGTATCAAAATGCTTCGAACGCTTGGAGTTCTTGCATATTTGAGAGAAGCCCACCACAGCAGAGTTATCACAGTATATGGTTAGAGGTCTAGAAACACTCTCCACAAAATGAAATTCCTCAACCATATTGCCTGTCGAGTAGCTTCGTAACAGGCCACATACTCTGCCTCCATAGATGAAGTTGCTGTAAGTTTTTATTTAACACTTTTCCAAGATACAGCTCCTCCAACAAGCATAAAGATATATCCTGATGTGGGTTTGTGATCATCAAGGTAGCCACCATATTCAGAATCAGAATAACCTATCACCTCAAGGTGATCAGACATCCTGTAAGTGAGCATATAATCTTTAGTTGTAGCGCCCTTTTACCGTAGGGTACACACCGGGATGCCTGGAGGCCATTCCGGTACATATCCCGCGATAAGGGTGAGCTACAATCGATCACTACATTCACTTCATATGGTATGGTATCATAATTCACTTATAAAGCATCATAAGAAAAACCACAATATTTTAAAATCCATTTTTTCCTCCTTTCATTGCATAAACCAAAAGTCTACATTGTGTCCATCAACACTTCTTACATGTACATCATCAAAAACCTAATACAATAGTACTACATGAAAGAGGAAAATATTCAGAGTCTAACTAATCTGTCCAAAACCCCCACTGACCGTCCTTTGAGCCATAACGAAATCCAAAGGGGCCTTTTTGTCATGTCTAAAGTACTAGGTCTCCTATCTCTTACTTGAAAAGTCACATTATAATTTTTGATGAGTTTTGCGAACTCAATGAGTGAACCATCATTGATGATTTCATCGGATCACATACACACATCATATATCGCACAATTAGTCATTCTAAACATACATTTATTTTTCAGATACTCACATAACAGGGCATATCATATAGTCATTCAATGCAGCTTTGCGAAACATTCATGAATTTCAATCTTATATGAATGCTATATGCATGAGACACATTCGTTCTTATTGTTGTGACCGAGTGCCTATCACAACCTTATACAAATACTGGCCCATAGGGCTCAATTAGAACAAAATCACGGAGCATAGCTCTACATGTAGAATTAAAAATCACGGAGCAAGGCTCTACGTAGAAGCGCTTTATACTGGCAACTCAAGTCACAACACCTTTATCTGAACATGCATTTTATGAAATGCATCAAATACATGTATGTCATATATCACAATCATATATTATGCTCAAACAAAGCTCAAAATCATTAGACCTAAGTCCGGCATTTAACTTTCGTTGAGAATCAAATGTCATTCAGAAATTTATATCAAATCAAAGCACTTCCAACACATGCCTAACTATTAAACTCCTCGAACTTCAAGTCATAAATTTAGAGACAATTCACAAACAATTCAGTAATATGGAAGTTTAACAAATCAAAACAATTCAAACAGATCAATCAAAGGAAATCATCTAGGTTGACTCACAGTACGCTCCGATATGCTATTGCTTGGATGGACTGGCAATGTCTGGAGGTTGACGTTCCAGTTGCTCCTCTATATCAAACAACATATACAAATATCACAATTTGCACAATCATAAGTGTTTAATAATGCACATGAATGAAATGAAATATGTACAATGCATGTTAATGACAATCTCGGGTATCTTACCATCAATTCCCATCACAAAAATCATTCTCATATCCAAAACTCATCTAAGTATAATTTATACTTAGATTTATGCCTCACTAAACTCATTGAAATCTCTATTCTTTTCTCATTGAATCACGTCAGATCTTTCCGAGACACCCTATTCGGGTCTACTGTTCACGTTCAATCAAAAGGTGAAAATGAGGTTATTTGGTCATACTCTTTTTTAGAATAGTGTTCCTTTATGTCTTATGATTCTATTGACACCACAATCACTCAATTTGGTTCAGTAATTTGGAAGATATGCCTCAAAGATTATCGAGTTGTTCACATTCAACAACAGTGTACTATGTACAACTTCCATCCAGAAATTCATTATCTTAGAGGAAGAATCAGCATTCAACTTCTTGAGATAATTTGTAGGCCTATATCTCTAGTTTACTCCAAATTAAAAATCATCTCATTTGGAAACCTATAGTCAAGATATCATTAAAATACAGGAACATGTTCAGTAAAATATCCAGTTCATGCTCTTCCAACTGATACCCTTACTTTGATTAGATTGATCTTTTTTAAGTCAAAACCGAAAGCTATAATTTCCATTGATATATAGAGAAATGTGTTATGAATCCAATGCTTCAAAAATCAGGTCATTTGGAGGTCGGACGACAAAGTTATGGCTGAAAGAATCAACTGAGGTTCTGTCCACATAAGACGATGCAGATAGCAGACGAATGCCAAAAAGCAGACGAATGTCAAAAAGTATACGAATCAGAAAGTAGACGAAGCAGCAAGTAGATGAAGAAAAGAGCAGACAATAGCAAGAAGCAGACGAAACAGAAAGTAGACGAAGCAAAGAGCAAATGATAGCAAGAAGTAGACGAAACAGAAAGCAGACGAAGCAAAGTGTTGGACCCCGAACGTTTCTCATATTTTGCTTTGGTGTTTTGGTAGAATAGAGATTATGAAATGGAAAGAATTAAGGTAAAAGTTAGAAGTGAAATAAAAGTAAAAATGAAGTTTAATATGTGTAGTAAGTTGATGAAGGATATGTATATATGTGTATGTTCTGTTATTAGTGCTCATGATTAATCATGGACTATAATTTCTTTATGGATGATATTGATTTGAAATGAAGTTGAGAATGAGGAGTAAATAAAGTAGTAAAGGTGATCTTAGTATGAGTTGTGTTAAGGAAAGATATTGAAACAAATTAGTAGTTGATCTGGAAAATGTTCACTAAGTATGCTTCAGTCTTTTAGCCACAAATTTTGCTCTAGTTATCCAAACGAGATGATTCTTAATTTGGATTAAACTAGAAACATATGGCTACATTTATTGTGAAGACATAGAATTTAAATTCTGTCTCAAAGAATCTCAAAAATTTGTCATGAAGTTGAGAATTGGGTGCGGTACATTGGTGGAGGAATGTAAAGTTCATGTTCTGACTTCAGGGAAAAAACTGGACTAATTTAGACTAAATTAATTAAAGTTACCTTATGGAAAGTTGTAGCTTATCTTACTAGCTTTCCAACGGTACATAGTAAGAAATGTTTGGGCATAGGAGTCAAAAGTCATGGTCCTTAGAAGGGGAGATGCTTAGGAGTGTTAAAGTTGTATCGTCTGTAAAAGACGCTTCGTCTGTGATGACATCATGTTGGATGATGTCATTTCGTCAAAGACTTTGCATCATCTTAATTTGACTCCATTCGTCTGCTTCTCTGCATTCATCCGCTCCACCTTCGTCTATTCCGCATTCGTCTGCCTTGTGGCATTCGTCTGCTGTTCTGCATTCGTCTACTTCGCCTTCGTCTGTTTCTTATTCGTTTGCCTTGTGGCATTCGTCTGCTTCTCCACATTCATTTGCTCCGCCTTCGTTTGTTCTGCATTCGTTTGCCTTGTGGCATTCGTCTGCATGGTACCATTCATCTGCTCTTCCTTCATCTGTTCTGCATTCTCCTGCTGTTCCGCATTCATCTGCTTGGTGGCATTCGTTTGCTTCGCCTTTGTCTATTCCGCATTCGTCTGTTGTTCCACATTCATCTGCTGGGTGGCATTCGTCTGCTTCTCCTTCGTCTGTTCCGTATTCGTCTGCCTTGTAGCATTCGTCTGCTGGGTGGCATTCGTCTGCTTCGCCTTCGTCCATTCCGCATTCGTCTGCCTTGTGGCATTCGTCAGCTGTTACCCATTCGTCTGCTTTGTGTCAATCTTCTACTTTGTAGCATTAGTCTGCTCTGCATTCGTCTACTTTATAGCATTCGTATGCTTTGTAGCATTACTGTGCTCTGCATTCGTCTACTTTATAGCATTCGTTTCCTCCACATTCGTCTGCTCCTCCGCATTTGTCTGCTTTTCCACATTTGTCAGCTTTTCTGCATTCGTCTGCTTTGTAATCACTCGTTTGCTTTCTGTTTTCTCTATAGTTGACCCTCCGCTTCTTCTGTGCACTGTCCTTCATGAATCGTCTGGTCAAAGTGTTGATCTTCCAAATGATATAATCTGTCTTCAAGGTCTTCACAAAAGTTGTAGATCTTGAAGTCTTCTTTCAAACCATGCAAACAACACCTTAATCTGATATCTGTACGGAAAGTTATGGCAATTTTTCCAATCCTATATCGTTTGATGATGTCACATCATCTATAAGTGACGTCATATTGTCTGTTCCTATTTGGACCCTGTAGATGATCAAATTTGTCTTTGAGTCTTCATGAAAGTTTTATTTCTTGAAGTCTTCTTTCAAACCATCTAAGAATGATCTTGATCCGACATCTATATTTAAAGTTATGCCAATTGTCCCAAGACAGGTTCAATATGATTGAGGTCCAAATCTTCTTTGATTCTTTCGGCCATAATTTTGTTATCCGACTTCCAAATGAAGTGATTCTAGAACCCATAGATTCCTAACACATTTCTTTTTATGTTTCCATTAAATTTATAGTTTTTGATGATGTTTTGAAAAGGATTGATTGAATCAAGGTAAGGGTATTGATTGGAAGAGTATAAATTGGCTGTTTTCTGAACATACTTCGATATTTTGATGATTTCTGGATCGGTAAAGCCCCAAATGAGATGATTTCTGATTTGTGGGAAACTAGAGACATAAAATTGTAATTCAGTCCCTAAGATTTTTAAATTCTGGATGGAAGTTGGGAATAGAGTACTGTTTCAGTCTAATAATAGTCTGAAAGTGTTTGTGGTAATACCTCAGATTTTTGAACCAAATTAAATAATTTTGGTGTCATTAGAAACTTAAAACAAGGAACACTTTTTCTGAATTTAAGTGTTAAGGTTAGAAATGTTCAAGGGTACTTTTGGCAAGACACTTAAGCATAAAAGATATAAGGCATAAATGGAAGGGCAAATGGGACACTTCTCAATCATTAAGGGCATAATTGGAAGAAGAAGTGCTATCTTGATTTTAAATGAAGAAGAAAAACGTGAATTGAGGGATAGAAGGAGAGGATAACGAAAATGAGAAAGAAAGAGGAAGAGAGTTTGGTGGTTTGAGAAAAAAGAAAAGAGTTAAGCTAGGGTTTAATTCTCCTTAGTCTTCAAAAAAGATTTTGAAGCAGCTCAGGAAGAGAAAAAGGTAGAAGAAGAAAAGAGCTTCCCTTTGAGCCAAAGATCTCTTCATTTGGTGAAGAATGAAGGTGAGATTATTTTGAATCCTTTGAATTTTTGACAGGATTTTAGTTCATAGAGTTTAGAAAATGTTTGAGTTTAAGTATGCTAGAATCAATTTTGGTAATTTTGCATTATGGGATATTCTATTGGATTCCTATTGAATAAGACTTAGTTTGTTTTAGGGAACCAAGATAATCCTACCCAAAAGCAAAGGGAAAGACAACCTTGACTTGAATTTTTCAAGCAAATTAGGTGGGTAATATATTTATGGTTATTGTGTAAATGAGCATTTTTGCCTATGAGTGAGTATATGAAAGATGTATGATATTTTGATATAATTGAATTGTGTTGTTGACCATGTTATGCCTTGAAATATGTCATGACATTTTTGTATAAATGAAAAGAAAGGAAGGAGCATAAAAAGTATGAAAATTGATAAAATGATTTGAGCATGATTATGTGCTTCTATTTAGGCGAGAGTGGAACCATTCTGTTTGTCACGTGCACGTTGACAAGAGCCTTCTCCTAGCTGCTCACTTGTGGCATATGAGCTCCGAAAGTGGACTCATTATGCTCATAGGGTAAACTTCGGTTTCTCTATTTTGTCTCCGTGGAACCCTCGAACCAATTGTTTGTGCATTGCATAATCGAATGGCCAAGTATGATGCATATTTAAGTGTTATGTTTAATGGATGAATCTTCATGTTATGTTCTATGTGATGACATTTGCATACTTTGGTATAATTATAAATATGTGTGTGTGCTTGAATTGTATGGTTCGTTGCCAATGGCTATAAATATATATAAGACACTGAGATTCGCAGCTCACCACATTACCTTCCACTCTGTAGGTGAAGAGAAAGCAAAACAGCATTGATCTTGGCAAAGTTTGGCAAACAACAAGAATAGAGACTTTTGTAATTTAATTAGTTCAGAAATTTTTTGATATTTAAAATCATATTAAGCATAAGAACTCAATTGTATCATATGTATTTTTTTGTATTAAGCCAAAGGGGTGGTTTTTGAAATGTAAAGATATTATGAAATCAAACATTTTGTACTATAACGGGCCCAAGTGATTACTAAAACTCTGATGTGTTCAATAAGGTTTACATCTTTTGTGATTGAAATTGTTTTCAATAAATCGGGCCGTTTTGATTATCGATTTTTTCGTATATGCGTTTATTGTTAAAGAAAATTTGCAATGAGATTGTTTCGGTTTATGGCTCTAAATGTTGGGCTTCGGAAGTGGGGTCCAACATTGTTTGGTATCAGAGCTTAGGCCTTTTCCTAGGTTTAGAAGGTATAGTGTTACGAATTGGTAGGCTATGTGATGCGTCGATGTATTGTGAATTGATATGTTGCATTAAGTGACAAGCATATCAAGCATGCATATAGGAAATAAGATTGAAATGAAAGTAAGCTGAAAAATAGTGTCTTGTCAAAGGAGTAAAATGCTACTTCGTAAAAGAATACGAGGAGTTTTGCAAGAATCTACTGTACCTGATTCCTCACCATTAGAGAAGGGTACCGATGAGTATAAAATCCCAGTAATTGCAATTGTATGAGTCGCACGTATGAACTTCCGCTAAGAGTTTGGACTATTAGAAATGATGAGAAGAATGGTGTTTTGTTAGAGTGTAAGATAAGGAAATTTTGTGAATATTTGGAAATAAGGAATATGGCGTAGTCCGATATGTTAGACATAGATTCAGTATTTATGGGTATGTCAGTGAATAAGGTAACAGAATTTCGTTGTGGATATGAACTTGAATCGATATGGATGTGAAAAGGCTTTTCATGAATTGATTGAGAAAGAAATAGAGACATAGGTGGAAATGACAAATTTTAAGGTGTACAAGTAAAGTGGAATGGAAAGGTGGACCTTGGAATTTAAAATAATTGTTTAATTGGTGTGCTAAGAGTTATGATCCGGTATGAGATTGTGTTAGTGAATTTGATGCCAAATTTTAAGATGGCTATGCATCTATAAGTTTAAATTGATTAAGAACGTACATATGAAAAATGAAGCAAGTGATAGTAATATATGTAGAAGTTCTCAAGGTTATGACGACCAGTTATTAGGAGCACGCATATGATAATGTGGTTACATGTGGTATAGGAATAAATGGATATGCCTCTTATTTCATTGAGCTTTATTACAAAGAATATTTTGGTCAAGTATAGTGTAACAAAAATTTGAAATTATTGAAATGTCGTAAACAGTTGAAATTGATCATATTAAGGTGTTAAGAATGGCTAATACAACATTGATGAGCATAGTTGATTGATAAAGATTATGGAAACGATGTAGGTTATTGAAGTAAGAAGTCTTTTGAGATAGAGATGTTTTATCAAATCATATTGTGTGAATTAAATGTTCCATTTCGAGGAATGAATGACTATTAATGAATCAAAAGTAGATATTGGAATCCTATTCCTGACGGAGACTTAGGGGTAAGAGATAAAGTATGCTACTAAGAATGTATGTATTTTGTTTGATGTGAAGTATCCAACTATGTGAGTAGATTCCTAAATTTAAGGAGACATTAATTGCTAATATGATGAGTATATAGGTCCATATTATATTCTGTGTTAATATGTTCGAGAGATAGAAATTTGACCTGATGAATGTATTACAAACACAGGAATTTAAGATTACAAATAAATTGAAATATGTGTAGAAATTAGTATGAATGAGCAGACAGTAGAATAAGTCAACGTGGAATCAGAGGAAATCGAAGGAAATTAAGAAAATCATTCGAGAGATGAGGTCAATTGCGAAATTGAAAATAAGGTGAGAGAGTGTTACCTTATAAAGGAATTAGTTATTTAAGGAATTACGAGAACTAATCATGGGCATATGGAGCTTTGGAAATATTTGTTCGAGTTAACAAATGCCCCGATAGTACTACGATATTAAAGATTAAAGTGATCTCAGCAAAAAATTTGATGATATGTTAAAGGTAATCGAAAAGTTGAGAAGAATAGCTTGAATACTTAAGGAAAAATGTGCAAATCATATGAGTAATGAGAGTAAAGAGAATTTTGAGGAATTATAACACCGATTGAATTATATCGTTTGGATTTGGAGATTTTATAGGGTACAATGATGTTATGTAAGAGTTTAGGATAAAATCCAATGCAGCTTGATAAAGTGATTTCATTTGTAGGGAGACAATTAAGCCTTATGAGATGATTAATTGATGCATGAATTTGGAACTTACTGCAATGATGGTCGTTTGAAAGTTTGGAGATATTATAAGTACAGGAGCACTTTGAAATATACAGATCATTTAATTTAAGGTAAATATTGAGTTGGAAGAATGGAATACAAGGCTGAGACAATAAATGGAGTTATTGAAGGATGATGGTATAAATGAGTACTACATTGGTAACAAATAGTGTCGCCAACAGATGCATTGAATAGAAAATTTTGTAGCGGTGTATCAAAATTTGGATATTGAGGTTATTAAATCTAGTGTAATAAAGAGTACAGAATGAAGTTGATCGGTTTCACATAAACAAAGCTCAAATTGAGGGTTCGAAAATTCTGAATCTTACTAAGAAATTGGAAATGAGTACGAATTTTGAGTTTGAATAAGGAGAATGATACCTTATGATTGAAATAAGAAGTATGTGTACTAATAAAGATGATTAAACAAAGAAATTGTTAGAGAAGCATAAATAACAACCTATGATATTCATCCTAGTGGAAAACGCTGAGATGGCATTTGATGGCTAAGGAGCTGGAAGTAAAGGTGAAATGTTTCTAAGAGTATCACCTTCTCAAGGTGTGTTTAGATTGAGTGCAAAAATGTGCTCAGGTTAGGATAAAGAATCAACTAAGCTTGAATTGTTTTGGTCCATATAAAGATATTGAGAACTAGACCATTGACTTATGAGTTAGTATTACCAACAAAGATATCTTAGATAAGAAATTTAATGTATGTGAGTATGTTGAGAAATATCAATATGATCTGGTATTGATGTTAATAGTCATTTGGAAGAAATTTTTCCAACGAAGAAGTTACTTGGGAGATTGAGGAAAACATAAGACCAAATTACCTCCTTCTACTTGATCACATAGGTAAGAATTTCGAGGACAAAATTCTTTAAGCGGGGAGAATTGTTGGACCCCGAACGTTTCTCATGTTTTGCTTTGGTGTTTTGGTGGATTAGAGATTATGAAATGGGAAGAATTAAGGTGAAAGTTAGAAGTGAAATGAAAGCAAAAATGAAGTTGAATATGTGTAGTAAGTTGATGAAGGATATGTATATATGTGTATGTTCTGTTATTAGTGCTCATGATTAATCATGGACTATAATTTCTTTATGGATGATATTGATTTGAAATGAAGTTGAGAATGTGGAGTAAATGAAGTAGTAAAGGTGATCTTGATATGAGTTGTGTTAAGGAAAGATTTTGAAACAAATTGGTAGTTGATCTGGAAAATGTTCAATGAATATGCTTAAGTCTTTTAGTCACAACTTTTTCTCTAGTTATCTAAATGAAATGATTCTTAATTTGGATTAAACTAGAAACATATAGCTACATTTTTTATGAAGACATCGAATTTAAATTCTATCTCTAAGAATCTCAAAATTTTGTCATGAAGTTGAGAATTGGGTGCAGTACATTGGTGGAGGAATGTAAAGTTCATATTCTGACTTCAGGGAAAAAACTGGACTAATTTACACTAAATTAGTCAAAGTTGCCTTCTGGAAAGTTGTAGCTTATCTTACTAGCTTTCTAGCGGTACATAGTATGAAATGTTTGGGCATAGGAGTCAAAAGTCATGGTCCTTGGAAGGGGAGATGCTTAGGAGTGTTAAAGTTGTATCGTCTGTAAAAGACGCTTCGTCTGTGATGACGTCATGTTGGATGACATCATTTTGTCTAAGACTTTGCATTGTCTTAAGTTGACTTTGCATCGTCTTAAGTTGACTCCATTCGTCTGCTTTTCTGCATTCGTTTGCTCCGCCTTCGCCTATTCTGCATTCGTCTGCTTCTCCGCATTCGTCTGCCTTGTGGCATTCGTCTGCTGGGTGGCATTCGTCTGCTCCACCTTCGTCTACCTTATGGCATTCGTCTGTTGTTCCGCATTCGTCTACTAGATGGCATTCGTCTACTCCGCCTCCGTCCGTCCGGCATTCGTCTGCTATTACCCATTCGTCTACTTTGTAACATTCGTCTGTTTTATAACATTCGTCTGCTTTTCTACATTCATCTGCTTCTCCGCATTCGTCTACTTTTCTACATTTGTCAGCTTTTCCGCATTCGTCTACTTTTTCGCATTCGTCTGCTTTGTAATCACTCGTCTGCTTTATGTTTTCTCTATAGTTGACCCTCCGCTTCTTCTGTGCACGGTCCTTCTTGAATCGTCTGGTCAAAGTGTTGACCTTTCAGATGATAGAATCCGTCTTCAAGGTCTTCACAAAAGTTGTAGATCTTGAAGTCTTCTTTCAAACCATACGAAGAACACCTTAATATGATATCTGTAGAGAAAGTTATGGTAATTTTTCCAATCCTGTACCGTCTGATGATGTCACATCGTCTATAAGTGACATCATATCGTCTGTTCCTATTTGGACCCTGTAGATAATCGAATTTGTCTTTAAGTTCTTCCTGAAAGTTTTAGGTCTTAAGTCTTCTTTCAAACCATCCAAGAATGATCTTGATCCAACATCTATATTGAAAGTTATGTCAATTGTCCCAAGACAAGTTCAATATGATTGAGGACCAAATCTTGTTTGATTCTTTTGACCATAATTTTGTTATCCGACCTCCAAATGAAGTGATTCTGGAACCCATAGATTCCTAACACATTTCTTTTTATGTTTCCATGAAAGTTATAGCTTTTGATGTTGTTTTGAAAAGGATTAACTGAATCAAGGTAAGGGTATTGATTGGAAGAGTATGAATTGGATGTTTTCTGAACATACTTCGGTATTTTGATGATTT
>JAOTAX010000197.1:9625773-9639673 GCA_025629825.1 Erythroxylum guanchezii
ATTTAATATCAATTGAGTTAATAATTTGTTAGTGATTAGTTTATTTAGTAGTTTTAGTAGAAAACTCCAAAACCCCCTTTTAATTATTTTCATTCGTTCTTTGGCATTTGAATAGAATCAATTTATTCCATTCTCTGTGGATCGACCCCATTTACCACTGTGCGTAATTTATATTCGTTTGGTGTTTGGGAATTATTTTTGGTGGATTCGACACCCATCAACAGTACAACTGTATAATATACCAATATGGACTATTTTGCAATTTTTAAAACTTTTAGGGACTATTTTATAAATTTTAAAAATTTTCCAAAACGGTACCCGGTACCAACCGGTACTGGTACAGTTCCGTTCCAGAGCTCAATCTGGTACCGAGCCCGGTACGGTATTCATAACATTGGTCCCAACACAAATCCATAGATAAGTCTTCCCATATATTCTCTGGTATAGGTAGCGGTATATACAATCCAGTATTCTTGGAGTGTCCCTTTGCTGTCTGGCATATATAACCTCTTTCTACAAATCTGGACACATCCCTTCTTAACTGAGGCCAATAAAAGAGCACCTTCACTGCTGCCAATGGTTTATCATGTCCTAAGTGACCTGCTAGTCCCCCTGCATGCAAGTCTCGAACTACCTTCTCTCTTAAAGATGTTTTAGGCAAACACAATTGGTTGTCATACATCAAGTACCCATCATTGATATAAAATCCATCAATAGGCACACCATAAGAAACCTTGTCCCAAACCTCTAAGAAGTCGTCATCTTGCTCATAATTGTCTCGCAGTTGCTCAAAGCCCACAATTTCATTATTGAGAGTAAGTAATAAGGATGCCCTCCTACTCAAAGCATCCACGACTTTGTTTTGTACTCCTGACTGGTGCCTTAAATTGAATGGAAATTTTTGTAAAAATTGACACCACCTTGTATGCATATCACTACTAATCCACTTTTGGTTATTCAAATACTTTAAGGCCTCGTGATCTGAATATAATACAAACTCCTTAGCAACCAAGTAGTACTCCCAATTTTTAAGTGCTCGCACCATCGAAAAGAATTCTTTGTCATAGGTACTCCACTTTCTCTTGACATCACTAAATTTTTCGCTAAAGAATGCTACTGGCCTTTTCTCTTATGAGAGTACAACTTCTATTCCCACTCCATTAGCATCACAATCAACCTCAAATAGCTTGTTAAATCTGGTAAAGCTAGTACTGGCGTTGTATATAACTTTTCTTTAAGCAAGGTAAAACTCTTATCTACTTCTTCTCCCCACTGAAATTTGCCTTTCTTTAGGCATTTTGTCATAGGCATGGCAATGGTGCTAAAATTTTTTATAAACCTTTGGTAAAAGGTCGCTAAACCATGAAAACTCCTCAGTTCTCCCACATTGTTCGGTGTTGGCGAATCTTTGATTGTCTTAACCTTTGCTTCATCCATCTTTATCCCATTCGCAGACACTATATACCCTAGGAATACTAACGTATCTGTCATGAAATTGCACTTCTTAAGGTTGATATATAAGTGGTTGTCCCTTAAGGCCTTTAGCACATGTTGTAGGTGTAACAAGTGTTCCTCCTTCAAATGACTGTAAATCAAGATATCATTGAAATAAACCACAATAAATTTACTCATAAAAGGCTTGATACCTGATTCATCATCCTCATGAAAGTGCTTAGTGCATTAGACAACCCAAACGGCATCACCAACCATTCATATGGGCCCTCTTTTGTTTTGAAGGTCGCCTTCCATTCGTCACCTAGCCTTATGTGAATTTGGTGATACTCACTCTTCATATCAATCTTCGAAAATATCGGCGCACCATGTCAGTGATGCAACATGGCCTCCAATCGCAGTATAGGAAATTTATACGCCACTGTAATCTGGTTAATGGCTCTATTGTTAACATACATCGACCAACTTCCATCATTCTTTGGAGTCAATAATGATAAAACTGCATAAGGATTCATACTCTCTTTTATAAGCCCATTTTGTAATAACTCCTCCACCTTCTCCTTTAAAATATCACTTTCCTTTGGATTCATTCGATAATGCGGAAAATTCGGTAAACTAGATCTAGGAATGAGGTTTATATGGTGTTGGATATCCCTCATAGGGGGTAACCCATCAGGGATATCGTCTGGCATCAACTCCTTGAACTCTTGTAGTAGGGGTCGCATTATCTCTGGGTACTTCTCCACTTAAAACTCTGCCTCACTTGTCAACACCTGTTTGACCACTAACGCATGTACTTGTCGTGTTTCCTTAATCTCCACTTTGAACCTCTTGGCTATAGACAAGAAAGCATTACCCTCAAAGGTTGAAGTCTTGGTTTTAAGCGGTAGAAGTGTGTACTTGACCCCATCCTTCTCCAATTGATATTGGTTGCTCCTTCCCGAATGCTGAGCATCCACATCAAACTGCCACGGTCTCCTAAACAATAATTGACAAACATCCATGTCAACAACATCACATTATACTTCATTTGTATACCTGCCAATGGAGAATGGAACTCTACACCTCTCTATGACTTCTATCTTGTCTACCGCGATTTTAATCCACCCCAAGGTATAAGGATTAGGATGCTTTTCCACTAGTTATACTAACCTCTTCATTGCCCCCTTTCCAATAATGTTCTTGCAGCTTCCACTATCAATGATAACTCCAAATACCCTGTTACGAATGGTACATCTTATTTGGAATAGTTGATTCCTTTGATTTCGATCTTCCTGCTTAGGTACTAATATCAGTTTCCTGACCACATACATCCCTCATCAACTTCATACTCATCTCCTCATTTCCATCTGCTTCGCAAGCGATTCCCTTGTCATCTTTGTCCCTCTCTATAAAGTTAACCGTCTTCCTCAAAGGACACTCATTAGATCTGTGTCCAAGTTGACTATGCTTGAAGCACTTCCCTATAGCTGGTTTAGCATAGGGGTTCTCAGATCTCTTGATCTCCTTATCTCGCGTCTCAACCATATGTTTTTTTCCCATAACTTTATCCTCCACACTTCGCATCTCATAACTACGAGAAGTATGCTCCTGCACAGCTTTGTATTTATCAGTAGATGCTAGAGTCCTATGGCTCTCAACATTCCTTCTTCTATGCTCCTGCTGCATTATCTTTGCCTTTAAGGCCATGTTCTTTGCTTCTGATAGCGTGTGGATAACTTATACTCTGATTATGTCCTGAAGTGTTGGTCTCAACCCTTCCAAATATCGAGTAACCTACTATCCTTCAGATTCTAGAAGGTTGTTTCTCTCCACCAACCTCATGAACTTTGCCGTATACTTATGCACTGTCTGTCCTCCTTGACTGTACCGTTGATATTGCTAGAATAGAATTTACTCGTAATCCAGTGGTAAGAATTCCTGCTTCAACAGAAACTTCATTCTATACCATGTATGGAGCGGTCCCTTCCCTTCGCGCTCCCTCCGTGACTGAATCCTTTCCCACCATGCCGAAACTCCCCCCTTCAGTCTACAAGCCACAATCCGAACTCTTTTCTCTTGTGCAATCTCCAGATATTCAAAGAATCTGTCAATTTCTGCAAGGCAGTCTAAAAAATCTTCAATACCCATATTACCATTAAAATAGGAGATATCCACCTTCAGTCTATAATCCCCCGCGTCTCTATCTTCAAATCCATCATAGGCGTCTCTCCTCCTACATCCAACATGTTGTTAAAAACGCCCAAGTCTATTCGACTCAGAGTAATCTTCTTCCTCCAAATCCTCCTCATAGATTGGTTGTCTCCTTGCAGGCACAATTCTACCTATAAGCTCACCACGAGCCATCTCCACCCCTGGTCTTCTACAGTTATCCTGCCTCCTGTGTGTATCAATTCCTAGAACATCTAGATGTTCCACAATCTCTTTAAGACGCTCCTCGAAACGCCGGAAACTGTGTCCTATTTGCTGCTCCAAACTTTGCAATACTTCGTCTCCTAAAAAAGGAGCCCTAGAGTCCTGAATACCGTCACGAAGACCGTTGCTATCGCTCCCAGTCGACATCCTTTTTCTAATACTACCTGACGCAGCGTATAGCGTTCAATTTTTCAAAAGTTGTACGAAACTCTTTGAAGAGCCAAAGAAAATTCAATAGAAATCTGAAATAATATTTTCAAATTGACAAAAGTTGTCCTCAGGTGACTACAAAAGATAATATAAACTCTAAAAGATAAAATAGTCTTTTACTAAAAAACAATTAAAACTACTAAAACACCACCATAACTCCATTTCACTTTGACAATGTAAATAATACACTCACAGTTCGCGAGAGACAAAAAAGAAATATGACCAAATTATAAGGCAATTCGTCGGAAAGTTTAGACTAGTAATCCGAATTTTTTTCTTTAAAAAAAGAATCTTTATGCGCATCAGTCAAACACATGTTTCTTGCGGCTTCACGACATTGAAATGAATTTAAAGCTTCAAGCCGATTTCATATAAAGGCTAAACATATAGTTTTAGGATGACAATGAAGACTTGATGTCATCAAGTTGATGACGAGTGATGATACAAGTATGATAGATTATTGTAGAGTACAGGTTGAATGTCGATTCAACTTTCTTATCAAGAAACATGTTACATCATATTAATGCTATTTTAGGGGTTAACCAAATAATAAATTTACCGTGAATGAATATCAATTGTGGATTAGAATCAACAGTTTCATATAAATATAACCAGGAAAGTTTTCCCTTGCAATTTAAATTTTGATCGTGTTATAATTAGTTCGTCAAGGTAAAAGCGTAACTTTCTTCTCAAGTCACTAATAGTTTCCAATTAAAGTTAATGGATTTCTCTCCTTGCATTATAGACGTGACCCATTTTCCAAGACATGGCAGTAGGCAGTTTCTTAGCCCAAGAAATCAACGCATGTGTGATCGGCCCCAAATCCTCTCGATCTTGGAGTCCAAGTCTTTGTCACTCCTCGTCTCATAATCAATAATTCAAGGAACATGTGATTTTAAATGGTAAAGGGTTTTATCTAATTAATAACAAGAATTTTGTTTTAGATTAATTTTGATATCAATGTGTGTACCATATTCATTTGATGAAAAAAAAAAAAGAAGAAGACACCTATTCCGTACTTGAGCCTCTTGTCATGGGAATAAGATCTTCTGTCCAGTTTTATGGTATCTTATTGTGTCCAGTGAATCTAAGCCATTCATTTATGCGGGTCCCGCGTGGGCTCCGCATAAATAAACGTGAAGCTCGCATAAATGAATGGCTGAAATTTACTGGACACAATAAGACACCATAAAAACTGGACAGAAGATCTCAACCCCTTGTCATGGCAAGCGAGATCTTATTATTGTCTACCAATCAAATATCACGATAAAGAGGACTCTCATTTTATCCAACCCATTTGTGTCTTAAAACAAAATGACTTACTACTAAATCTAAACTTCTCATTGACATATTTGTTGAACCTACTATACCTAATAGATAAAGCTAAGCTTATCTTATTTTGAAAGTTTATAATATATGTTAAACGATCCTCTTTTATCTAATTCTTGCCTAACAAATTACACATACCCACAATCAGATGAGCTTCTAACCTGGATTCTTAGGTACTTATGAAAATGAATGATCTTAACTTATATATTCGTAAGCTACATGGAGCCAAATTAGAAATTAGTTGGACACTCCACACGTACATACCCCAAATGCTAGACTCCACTATACAAAACAAGAACCTCCGAGCTAACACCAATTTCATTGCATTTCCCATTTATCGTCCTTTACTTGATCAATGAACTAGTGGTTGTGACTACTATCTCCGAAACTCTTAGTTATCATGGCACAAACTTGCATGTCTAATAGTATCATCAAGGACACTCGCGTACCCAATCGACGAGCCTATGTGAACCTCAACAAGTGGCCTGAATACTACTACAGCGGGGAGTTCCCCAGGTCGACAACCGGGTACTGCGGTGGTCAGGGACATCCCAGGGTGGTCGACAGCGTCTCTTGCCGGCAGCTATACTTGAGAAGCTACACGTTTACGAAGAAGGAAAGTGTTGGACTAAAGACCAAGAAGTGCTTTGGAAGAGTTAGAGCAAGTGTAGTGAGAGGAATGATGGCGGCTACAAGAATAAAGAGCAGTAACAGTAGTTCTGAGCAAGAGGAAACCACGAATCAAGCTACTAACAAAATCAAACGTTTGAGGAGGGCTAAAGAGTTGTCATGTGCTGCCTTATTGTCTCTGTTCCGAAGATTCATGTCCTGTACCACTAAGATTGATGTGGATGGATGAAGATAATCATGGGATTGATCTAAGTTACTAGGTTTTATGTTCTTGAGTTTTATGTTCTTGCTCATGTTTATTTCCCTTTTTTAGTACTTCGCCCCCTGTCTCTCGTGGGTCACCTTATTTCTCACGTTACGCATTTTTCTTTCTGTGCTGGTTATCAAACTGCGACTGTGATTATGGGTATGCCAATAATTAATAGTTGTTCCTGGTTTCGGCTTGAAATATGTGCATGTTGAAGTGTTCCAGCCTCGATCAATTTGTTCCTTGTTAGTGTCTCTGAACCTCCAACACATGGTGAAATATAAGTTTGCATGCGTTGACTTTTCTTGTTTCATTTTTAGCGGGAATTCCAATTTATATAAGGTGTGTTACTAACACTTTGACCGGTTTTATACTATCTTACATGTAAACACTAACAAGTAAAAATATATTAGTCTGTGTAGGTTGTAAATTATGCGCCAAAAATTCCCCATGCTTGAAAGTGACGAATTAGGGGCATTGCTCTATTGGCAATAAAGATCATCTTAGAAAATGAATTTGATTGTTTCTGTGCAATTACCAACGGATGAAATTCCTTTCTTATGTGATTGTTACCTGGTATGAATGTAAAACGTATATATTACAGACCATCTTTGTATAATATACATGGTCCCTCTTATTACCAAAAGCATTAATAGTTGCCAAGTTACGTGGTAATTAAAGAAAAATACAAGTTCAAATGTTAATCTGGAAGATTAAGTTCAACTATGAAAGAACTTCATCGAAATGGAGTAAAATTTTAGATTGACTGCAACCTCAAATCTTGGATTAAGAAAAATCCTAATCCATTAGGATTCTCCAATGTAGGTATGGTGCGCTACCCGACGTGAGTAAGAATCGTGAGGTATATAAATCCCTTCAAAGGTATTCTTTACAACAAGAAAAAGATACATGTGTCCAATAGTTATGTAGTGTTTAATTTTACTTAGTCAATTTATACAAAATTGAATTAATTATTTTAGAGAGTCAAAGATGAGCTGTCAACTTAATTGATCAATGATTTGAATAATTATCCTTCGCTATGCTACTGACAAATGGCCAAAGGACTTTTGCAGGGAAAAAAAAAGCCAATCACAAGACTTTGAGGAGAGATTTAAGTGGTTTAATTTTTAGTATTTACAGGGTTCAGATTAATTAATTATGGCACCCTTTACTTTGCAATAATTGTAAAATCAACTCTAAAGAGTGTTAGATCAATCTGAGGCTTATAGAAATACATAGAGAAATGATATACTTTGTCTTTTATGTATAATCACTTTATGTTGGTATAATCGCCTGAGGATTAGTCTAATGTAATCATGATTAACATGATTCTTTTTTGTTTTTACGTGTTTACGTAATCAATGCATGCACGCAACTGATCATTTTATAATAAGGCCATCTTAGACATCCACAACTTTTATAAATGTTGGGACCATTTTTTGGTATTTAGTTCCAAACGATATATGGTTATCTAATGATTAATGATTGATAAAAGAAGGGACTTATGTTTTCGTATTACTTTACTTGAAGCAAGGACATTAGGTAAACCATTTAAAAATATTGTTAAATAATGCAAATATATTAGTTAATTTATGTTGGTTAGCCAATCCCTATATGGGAAGTGGCACGCTTGTGAATGTCACCACTAGAAGTCTAAAACTAATACCTAGCTAATCGCCATCAATATTTCACATTAACATTTTGTTTTTCACATCCTTTGAATAATGTTTTAATCTTCTTTTTAAAGGTGTTTTAATTTCCTTAAATGTAGTTGGCGACTGGTAATGGTAACTAGCTAGTGCATGTCCAACTTTTGGTATTAAAAGATTCTTAAATAATCGAAAATAAAACTTTAATTATCTGAAGCAAAAAAAAAAAGAAAAAGAAAACCTTTTATTATCACATTCTCGTGCGATGCACTAAAAATAAACGTAATTATTATGCTCGAGGTCAAGCTCCAAGTCTTCCGTGTCGTTGTCAACAATGGCCATAGACAAGCGTAGATTCAGTCACTTTGTGATTGTAATGTGGTGTACTGCTGTTATAACGTTAGTAAGCACCTGTTCGTTGGGATGAAATATTAGGTCAACCGTGCAGGAGGCTTCTGTTATACAATTGGAAGAAGAGAACCATCATCTCTTCTGCCGACTTATCGCAGCTTCGTGAATGATTTGGACAAAGACATGGACAGAATCAACCCACTGATCCCACCTTACTTGACGTACATGCGCACGTTATTTTCAGATTACAAGAAAGACTCTAAATTTAAAAACTTAAAATTTAACCTAAAATTTATATTTTTAGCCATTATTTTTATATTAGTTTTAGTGCAATTTAATTTTGCTACATGTTAGTTTTAATTGCCTTATTTTTGTATCATAAATCATTTATCTAAGTTGGAAATAATTAATTTATATCAAATTAGTTTTAATTTCTAGAGAAGAATTTAATTTTAAACATTAATTTTATGGTTTTCAGAAAATTCAAGATTAGTTGAAAATTAAAAAAAATGGAATTTAGATTTCAAAAACTATGGAAATGAGACTGCATTACAATTTGAGTAAATATTGACATATAAAAAATTAAAAGCCATTAATTATTAGGAGAAAAGAAAGAATGAAGATATTACATAAGTTATAAATGATTGGTATAGAAAGAACTCCAAGAAAAATGTTTTATATTTTTATTGCATTGAAATTATTATACAAAAGGAGGTATTTATACATTATTTGAGTTATACATATACCTAAATGCGAGCTATTGTTACACAAGACATTCTGTAACATTATGCTACGAGTACATATGTAAACATCTCCTCTCAAATTCAAAGTGTGGTAAAGAGCTGGACATTTTGAGTTTACAAATAAGTTCCTGGACCTACTAAGATGGATGTGATTTTGTGAATATATCTACAATATGAGACTATGATGAAATAAGGATAAGTTGACAAGCGATCATCAATCTCAAAACAATAGATACGTTCATGAAAAGCATCATTATAAGCAATTTGCATAGTATTATAGTTGTCATAAACGAGAGGAGTTACAGAAGAAGATGAAACACTCATATCTTAAAGTAGCTAATATTACTAGAGGAGCTTAGATGTTGTATTTACAACAATTCGGCATTATGCATTTGTGATAAAGCGAGAGAAAATTGATTGTTTCTGACTACACCATGAAATAAGGAATGTGCCAAGAAAGAAATAGTGACCAATAATGGAGTGGGGATCAATTGGATCTCCATCCTAATAAGCACCAGAGTATGCTCTTAATTCTAGTATAGTAGAAAGACAAAAGTGAAGACCATGAAAAAGTGTATCTCTAATATGCCAAAAGATATGAAGGACAATAAAAAAGTGAGTGGTGTGATGGTTGACAATGTGAATAATATAAGCAATATTGGCATCAAAGAGTGTGATGTATATAATATTGCAACTAATTAAGGATAAAGAGTAACATCGATGACAAAAGTTTCATCAATAGCAGAAAGACGCACATTGGATTCAAGTGGAGTGCTAGTAATCTTAATGTCAATAATACCAGCACGAAAGAAGAATTTGATGGCATATTTTTCTTGTGACAGATAATAATTACGTTCATCATAAGAGACTTTAAAACTAAAAAATAACTTAGATTACCTAAATTGTTCATCTTAAATTATTAACATAAAAAATTAGGGTTGTAATATCCTAAATGTCATTGCTAGTAATTAAAATATCATCAACATAAGGAGAAGAAGAGTGTACCTTAATTAGTTTTACAAATGAATAAGTACACGATCATAGGAATTAGACTAAGAACCAAGGGTAGCAATAGTGGAGGCTTTATGAAGACAAGAAACCTTATTAGGTGGAAGATCATAACTAAGTGAGGTTACATGTACATTTTTTTATGTAAAATTACAATTAAGCAAGGAACTTTCGGTATCCATTTAAAATAAGTGTTAATACTTGTTAGTAACACCTGCAATAAGATTGTGGATTAAAGTCAAATGAGCTACCAAAACAAACATCTTCTCATAGTGAATATTGTACTCTTGGGTTAATTCTTTAGCAACTAGTCATGCTTTATATTGTTCAATTTCATCAACTTGATTCGTAATTTTATCGACTCATTTGCAATTAACAATACAATTTTCTAAAGATAAATAAATCATATCCCAAGTATTAGTGTAAGTAAGTGAATGTAATTTTTACTACCATTACTTTTTACCACAGAAGGTCAAAGCTTACCTTAACATAGGCGTGCGATTCATATAGAGAAATAATAATGTAGCAAATATGAAAATATTGAAGTCGGATAGAAAGATGATTACTCGATTAATCCATCTAGGAACATGTTGAGGAGTAGGAAGTTATGATGATGGAGATGGATAATTTAGAGGAGTAGGGATCACAATACTTGTACCCTTTGTCCTATATCTCATATCTTAGGAAGCAACATAATCATACTCATAGTTCTAGCTTAGTGTATCATATGCTTAAAGAAGAACAAAAAAAACATTACTAAAGACTTTGAGAGTTTGTTAGTTAATAGCACAATTGTATAAACAATCATAAGGAGAGATGTTACCTATAACTGAAGTAGGAATATAATTAATAGTACAGATAACCATAAAAGGTAACTTCTCTTGAAAAGGTTTATAAGTAAGAGGAAGAAAGGAGAAAAAGTCGAAAAGTATCAAGGATGTATATATTTTTACTCATCTCTAATTATGTTGAGAAATACTTAGACTAGATTTTTGAATAATAGTTCCTTGCTGGTTAAGAAACTAGATAAAAGATTTATATTTATATTCCATAACAGTGCATAAGATTTTAATTTTATAAGAAAATTTGAGTCTAAATCATGGTTATAAAACGAGAATAGATGGAATAATTTAGACCAATAATGTAGGGGATAAATCTGTATATATCTACAAAAGTCATTAGCAAAGATCATATATTATCACAAACCACGTAATAGTAGCATGAAGTGAAGGTCCTCAAATACCATAATAAATTAAAGCAAAGGGAGCTAAAAAGAAAAAATAATTACTGAAAAAGGTACATTATGACTTTGAAAAGTTGGCATGAAATACAATCAAAAATTTTAAACTTGACTTGATGTAAAAAAAATCACTAAAAATTAATAATCTAATTCTAAAATTGACAAGATGACCAAGATGACACTATCATATATACGATTTAACATTACGAATAAGTCTTCCTTTAAGAAAGCTACATATATCTTCAACCTACAAATCATAGTTAAATCCATTCAAAATGACAATAACTAGTTAAGGAATGTAATGAAGTTTAAAAGTATCGATAATGCATAAAAAAGAAAAACCATTAACAATAAGTCCTGAAAAATACATAAAATAGGGAAACATTTATGTAAATTTGTAATTTGGCCAATTCGATAAAAGAATATCTGAATCGGTCAGTTAAAATCTAGTCAACCGGCTTTAAAAAATTGGTGTAAACCGAGATAGCAAAAAGTGCAGAGGTGGGGGATGCCACAACATCTAACATAGTAAACATAGGATCTAATACTGACATAGGAGATGATCTGATAGTCTAACATAGAGGATGACATGGCAAAATGGAGATGATGTGATAGTCTGACATAGAGGATGACATGGAAAAAGGGACCATTTTAGGCTAGCATGGCAGTTATGGGACCATTTTATTATGATGTAAAAGGGACCATTTTAGGCTAAC
The DNA here is from genome assembly GCA_025629825.1 of Erythroxylum guanchezii. Classification (NCBI taxonomy): domain Eukaryota; kingdom Viridiplantae; phylum Streptophyta; class Magnoliopsida; order Malpighiales; family Erythroxylaceae; genus Erythroxylum; species Erythroxylum guanchezii. Next base: position 9,637,764 of record JAOTAX010000197.1, read on the forward strand.
ATTAAACTGATTTGTCATATCAATCAATATTAATTATTTATGAAACATAGGAATACAAAACAGAAATACTTGAATTAAAATAAAATTTAAGTTTAGAATAAAACCTCACAAGGTTCCAACTAGAGTTTTTAATTCCTTTGAATTAGAATATTTAGATTTAGCCATTTATAGCTTTAGTTCCAACACCAAAAATAGAAGAAACAATAAAATTTTAAGAGAAAAAACAAAGAAATCAAAAGAGAATGATGGAGAAGTTGTATGTCATATTTTCCTCCCTTTTCTTACTCAAAACCTAACTTCTCTCTATCTTGCGGAGATCCATTTCTCAATAAATCTAAATCCCTACATAATAGAGATGGAAATAAGTTCCCCAATTGAATTGAAACTCTAGGGTGAATCTGGAGTTAGGCGTGATCTCGCCATATACACTGCAACAATCTGCCAATTTTTTTCCAAAATTCATGATTTTAACAAATGATGCTCCAATTAGATGCAATCTCCACTTCTCATCTCTTAAAACAAAATAAATATTAATTGCACTAATTAAGCACCCAAATTAATCCAAAAAAAGAGATAGGTGTACTTAACATAACCAAATAACATCTTATTAGTATCATCTCCCAACTGGATAGTCCTAAAGTTGCTTGACATGTATGACACAAACTAATCCTTGTTTAGTGTCATATGATGTGAGCATCATGTATCCAGAATCCATAAGTCCTAAAATTGATTGGTCAAAAAGTAAAGCATGTCTCTATTATTGCAATTCGAGTCCCCTCTCTATATTATATTAGTGGATCTTAAAGAATCATCAATTTTCCTTTTTACTCTCTCCTCCTTCTTATTTTGATAGTCTCTCTTAAGATGTCTAATTTACTTACACGTATGACACCGAACTAGGTTTCCACCTTAGATTTACATATTAATCCATCATTAATATACTTCTTCCCATGATCTTAATTTCCCTTCATATGCAACACTTCAACTTAAGAGCTCACCGGTGAAGAGTCTTTGTTGATTATGAGTTAATGTTGTAATGGTGATATCTTTTATACCAACTCTCCATACCTAATGGGAGCATGGTTACTAATCGTTTATAAGATAGAGGTAAAGAACAAAGTGGAATCATTTCTTGATCCTTATCCAAAATAGTCACCTCAAACCTCAGCAAGTCACAACATATTTGGTTGAACACATTGATATAATATTCTAGATTTGATCCCTCTTGCATCTTTAACATGTATGGTCTCTACTTCTGGTATAACTTGTTTTTAATATATTCCAATATATATCAACTCACTAAATCTATTCATATCTCCATAGGAGATACAATATCTATGATATAATAAATGACTTTGTCTGCTAGACATAATCAAATGGTCATAGATGATCATGCATACAACTCCCCATAATCAAGCTCATCCATGTCTTCTAATTTATTCTTCAGTAGGCCATTCAGCAAGTCTTATTGTGCCAACAATTAACCAATATCTATTTTTATAGCTTGAAGTTTCTAATTTTATTAAACTTCCCCATTTTAAATGTAACATCCCACCCCTTCCTGGAAGGGTAAAATAGGAAATTTGACATAGGATGGGATTGGTAGAGATTAATTGGTACTGTTCAAGCATAGTAGGATTGGTACACAGTCACAATTGTGCACATGAAATTACTGTACATGCATACATGATATTCCCGGTAATTGGGCCTAATGCAATTTTATTGGGATTAACATGGTTATTGGGTTTGAAAAATTATTCGGAGTGCGCCATAAATGATTTTCTATTTTAAGGGATTTTTAGGAATTTTTCTGGATTTTTCCGGAGAAAATTTCCGGACCGGAAAAATCGCCAATTGGCGAACCGGTCGATTTTCGGTAGCGAAAATTTCTACCCAATGGCACTGTATTA
>JAOTAX010000197.1:9641670-9664854 GCA_025629825.1 Erythroxylum guanchezii
CTATCGGCCAGAGGATGAGGTTTTGACCGAGCTTGAAAAGTTCAAGTCGCATGTTGTTTCATGTGGTTCGAAGGCGTAAAGAGTCAAATATGTATTAAATGTTAGGAACCATACAAAGAACTCTAGCAGTGAGTTCATATTGTGATTTAGCTGTGTTGTATTTTCCAATTTGAACATATATGATAGAAATTGGTAAGGATGTTGATGCATGTACTTTGTGGATGTACATCTCTTTCTGTGCTTGGATAATGCTTTGAAAGTTATTCTATGAAAGAACTAAAACCAACTAGAAGTTCTTAGAATAGTTGTTTCAGATTGATTGTGATGATATATGTTATGCCTTGAAATCAATAGGGTATGGGAGTGGGTTGTTTGTGTTCATGAAGGTGGATTTAAAAAAATAGTTTTTAGTTATTTACCGACGGAAAATTAAGTTCGTCGGTAAATTTATTAAATTTACCTACGGAAAAACTGTAGGTAAATTTTCCGTTGGTAAATTTACCGACTAAATACACATAGAATAACCGTCGGTATATTCACCGACGAATCAAATTTTCCGTTGCTAAATTTACCAAGGTCCGTTTCTCCGACGTCTTTTTTCGTCGGTAAATTTTGTCGCTAAATAACCTTTCTGACAGAATATTTAGACTTCCGTCGATAATTTTCCATCGTTATTTTCCCCTTTTCTTGTAGTGAATTATGACATTTTTTTAAAAACATTTGAATTTTCATGGCTTAAAAATCATTGTTCAAGAAAATATGGTAAAAGGAATGTCTAGCATATATCATCCTATATAATTATGTAAAGCATGCACTGTTAGGAAGCATTATAGAATGACTTTTACAATAGAACAACAACAACAAGCTCCTTAATCAATTGAGCTTGTTCATTGTGATGTATCTGGCCCAACAAGTGTTACATAAAATGGAAATGATAAGTACTTCTTGACCATTATCAATAATCTTACTCATAACATATAGGTTTATCTTTTTATAAAAAATTTTGAAGTTTTTTATTGTTTAAAGAAGTTCAAGATACATGTTGAAAAGTATAGTGGTTATTTTACTAGGGTGTTGCTTACTGATGGTGGAGGTAAATACACCTTCAATAAATGTAAAGAGTTTTATAAAGAACAAGGGATACAATACAAACTCATTTTTCCTTACACCCTACATTACAATAGAGTTGATGAATAAAAAAATAGAAAAATTATAGATATGATAAGAAACATACCCAAGGCCAAGCAAATGGTAAATTCTTTTTCAAGTGAAGTTGTCTCATGTTATGTTTATATTTTAAATTGATTTCCAACAAAGGGAATCGCGAATCTCACCCCTGTAAAAGCTTAAAGTAGATGTCAAGCCAAGTATGAAGCATATGAAGGTGTTATGTGTTATTGATTATGGTTATATTATAGTAGAGATAGGAAAAAAGTTAAACAAGTAAGCAGAGAAAACTATCTTCTTTAGTTGTAGGTGTATCGGGTATAAGTTGTTCAACTATTACATAAAAAGCAATTATCAACCGTGATGTGACTTTGGCTTTAAAAGAAGAATGGAAATGGAATAAGGATATCCATCCTCTAAAAACATGTTATTTCTCTTCTCCAAAAAGAAGTAGAAGTGCCTAACGCAAATGAAAAAGATTCACCAAGTTTTACCCAAAAGTCATATTTTCCATAATTTCTGGTAGAATCTAGAAGGTCTCAACAACAATTTTAGCAACCAATATGTTTATAAGATTATAAGGTAAACTATGATGCCGAAGTTGATGAAGATGGATAATTGGTACAATTTACTTACTTTGTAGATTTTGAACCTATGACATTGGAAGAAACATTTTTAAATCTCAAATTGGTGGTGTCTATGCTTGAAAAGATTAGAGCAATTGAAAGAAACAATTTATGGGTTATTGTTGATCTCCCATAAAATCACAATGTTATTGATGTGAAGTAGGTTTTCAAGACAAAAATGAAATTAATGACAATATAGAGAGATGTAAGTTGAGACTGGTGGTGAAGGGGTTTGAGTAACTACCGAGCTATGACTATTAAGAGGTATTTTCTCTAGTTTCTTGATTGGAAACCATCATACCTATAATTGCTTTAGTTGCAAAAAATCATTAAAATATCCATCAAATATTTTTGAACTCAACTTTCCTACTTGACCTAAGTAAAGAAGAGGTGTCCACCAAATAACCTCCTAGTTTTATAAAACAAGGTAGTGAAGAAAAGGTGTACAAATTGAAAAAGGCTTTGTATGGTCTAAAAAAGGCTCTACAAGCATGGAATAAGAATATTGATTCTTTCTTTCTTGTGATGACTTTAACAAATACGCCTGTGAACATGCGTTATATGTAAAGGTTAAAAATTCTAGTGATATAATAATTATGGGCCTATATGTTGATGATTTAATATTTATAGGCAATAATTACAACATTATTGAAGCTTTCAAGAAGTCAATAATACAAAAGATTGAAATGATTGATCTTATAGTATACTTCCTTCCTTGATATTGAACTGGTTTAAAGGTTGATAGTATTTTTATTTCCCAAAAGTGAGATGTCATTGAACTTTTGAAGAAATATCAAATGTTAAATTGCATTCCTATAAGAACTCTTATGGATGTTTGTACAAACTTAACAAAGAAAGGTGAACTTTTTGATTCAACGCACTTGACCAAATTATAGGAAGTTTGAAATATCTCACTTATACAAGGTCAGGCATCTCCTATGAGATTTGTTTAATTATCATATTTATGGATTTACCACATCAATCTCACTTATAAGTTCTTAAACATATCTTGTGATATTTTAAAGGCACTCATGATCCCATTTTCTATTATTCCTCTATTAATTATTGTGCTTTTGTTGAATGTTCAAATAATAATTAGGGTGGATATTTAGATGATCATAGAAGCATTTCAGACTGTTATTTTTATTTTTGGCAATACAACTTGCCTGTGGTCATTAAAGAAGCAATTTATTGCTATATTTTCAATATGTGAGGCAGAATGTGTTGTTGTAGCCTCCAATGCTTCTCAAGCATTCTGAGTTATCAAAAAAAAAAAAAAGCTTCTCAAGCATTTTGGATAAGCCTTTTAATGAGTCAAATTCTTATTTTCATTGAGAGAGTTGAGAGAATTTTGAAGATGCTTACTGATAATATTTCGATTAGAAACTTAGGGACAAATTTAATTGCACATTAAAGAAGTAAATATATTGTCATTCGCTTCTATTTCTTAAAGGACAAAGTTGAGAAGAAAAAAATTGAATTGAAATGTTGTGGATCCAAAGATCTGGTGGTGAGCATCCTAATCAAGCCATTAAATTATGAAATTTTTTTCAAGCTAAGTAGTATGCTTACTTCAATTGAATTACATAATCAAGATTAAGAAGGAATATTGATATTAATCCAAATTCTCTAACATTTTATTTTTCTATTGTAATAGTTTATCCTTGTTAGGATTCTCCTACTATTATAATTATATTTATCTATTTTTTAAGTGTTAGAATAAAATAATAAAACTTTTGATATGTTTTTTTAGTTTATAGGTTGGTACTCCATTTCATTGTAATAAACACTATACTTTATTAATATTAAAAGTTGTTCTTCCTCTCTACTTTCTATTACATTTTTTTTATATATCTGATAACTTTTATCCTTATTCATTTAATTAACTAGATAAAGAGAGGAAAATAATAAAGATTGAAATTTTGTATATCATATCTTTATAGTTATGATGTTTTGAGTGTCAAATGAGATAGGATGAGACCCATTAAATGTTGGTAATTACTTATTAGATCATTAAAGAGTTTAAAGCAATGATGATAATAAGTTAATTTGAGCCTAGACTTTTTGAAGTTTAAGTTAATTTGAGCATAGATTTTCAAGGTTTGAGTCTAATTAAAGTAAATACTCAGAGTTTGAATTTAATTATTTTTATTTTTATTTCGGATCAATTTGTAATGTTTATAAGTTCAAAAATAGTTATCAAACTTACTCTCGATTTGAAGGTTGAAATAAAGCAGATCCGAATATCTAAAATGAAACTTTATCAAATCGTACTTGACTTATTAATTTTTAGTAAAATTGGATTGAAACAATTTTTGTCATGCCTACCCTAAAGTTATTGTTTTGCCTCTAAGCTTGATGTTCACTCACTCCTGCAGGCTCTCGGCTCTTTACCAAGTAAGAGAAGGACTACTAAATAACGACCAAGTTGTAAGTCAGGTAACATGTCTGTGGCTTGTTTGAACATCCCAAAAATATGTTAGAATGATTATTTATCCAGAAGGCAGGATCATAGTGACCCAACTTCAACATCTACCACGTAATACCCTTTTTTTTCTTCTGCGACTCCAGGCCGATTCCCCCATATCATTCTATACAATCCACGATTGAGTATTTACTGTATTCGTAAAAACAAAGACTAACACTGAAATTGTGACCAAATGCTTGTATTATGTTTTCTCGAAACTCATCCTTGTTAAAGATGGACACCAAGAGAACACAGAAATGGCGAATGGGATTTACCATAAAATAAGAATTAGGCAATTGGGCAGAAAAGAAAATCTTCAAACATCGTAGCATACTGCAGTTTGCGCAAATTTATATATGTTATATGAGATGTAACATCCTTGTATATTTCTCCAAAACTCCACCTAAACCCCACACTGCTGTACAAAAATGAACGAGTAATCTGATCATAGAAGTAGGGAAGCAGCTAGGCTTCATTTTGGCCACCTTTCTTAAGGCATGGCCAGCTGCAGACATCCGAACACAGCATAGGCTAATGTTATATAGGCTAGAGAAAGAATAGACCCAGTGGATTCAGGTTACTACAAGTATCGGTGTGAGAAAACAAACTCAGAAATGCCATCTCCAAAAGGTCATCTTCCCTCAGATTTCACCAGCTGAGAAAATACTTTGCTCATTGAAGCATTAGACATATCATCCACGGTTCTTCCTTGAAATTGTACAGCAGAGAGCGTATTATCAGCTTGGCTGAAGTTGTTGATTTGTGTAGGGAGGTCAATCATGTTAGTACTGTTTTCTTCAGGATCACTTGAAAGAACTGCCTCTTGAAGCTGAAGAGCGTACTCCAGATTCCACAAGACATCTCCCATAGGTGGTCTGTCAACCCCATACTCGGCCAAGCATTTCTCAGCAGTTTCTCCAAACTTCCTAAGTGAATCAGGTGGAACTTTTCCAACTAGCGTGGGATCTATTATTTGGTCCAACTGCCCTCTCTTCTGCCATTTCATTGCCCATTCTGCTAGGTTCACCATTTCCCGTGGAAGCGAAGGATCTATAACAGGTCTTGCACAAAGAACCTCAAACAAGACCACTCCAAATGAATAAACATCTGATTTTTCGGTCAGTTGTTGCCTCCTAAAATATTCAGGATCAAGGTAACCAAAACTACCCTTCACTGCTGTGCTCACGTGGGTTTGATCAATTTCTGGCCCCGTCTTTGAAAGTCCAAAATCAGCAACTTTGGCCATGAGATTTTCATCAAGCAAGATATTTGCAGACTTCACATCACGGTGAATGACAGCTTTTGCATAGCCTGTATGAAGGTAATGAAGTCCTCTAGCTGCCCCAATACAGATCTCAAGCCTGTCCTTCCAGCTCATGCTGGGATAGCTTGAACCATAGAGCTGGCTCTTTAGAGTCCCATTCTCCATGTATTCATACACTAAAATCATCTCGTTCTTCTCATCGCAGTATCCTATTAAAGAAACAAGATGGCGATGGCGGAACTGAGATAACATCTCGATCTCGGTTAGGAACTCTGCAAGGCCCTGTTGGGAACGAGGATTTCCCCTTTTAATTGCAACTTTTGTACCATCATTTAGAATTCCCTTGTATACCTTCCCAAAACCACCAATGCCAATAACCAAACTCTCATCAAAGTTGCTTGTTGCCTCTTGAACTGCTGCAAATGGAATTCGATAACCCACATTAGACTTGAGACTAGCTGCTGTCCCATTCGAGTATTTACTACCCACAGTGTGAGAGGCTCCAGTAATTGATAAAGGAATCCAAGTTTTTGAATTCCCTTCACCCTCCAGGTCTCTTCTTTTCTTGCACCACATAAAGAAAATTCCAGCCAGTGCTACAGCTATTACTGCTCCAACGATTGAACCAACTATCTTGCCTACATTCTTCTTTGAAGTCGAATCTGCAATTACCAATGCCGGACCACTGAGGCTTCCCATGGAATTGTTCATTTTCATGATTTCCAACCCGTTCAGTATGGCATTCGGGTCGGCACTAGGTAAAGAGTTAGTTGGTCCAATACTGACATTAATTTTATTGCCTAGAGTTGAAGGCGTAACGAAGTCCATATAATATGGGCCACCCAAAATGCTATGGGTCTTAGAACTCAGATCAAGATTCTCGGCAAGAAGCCAGGAGTCTAGATAGAGATTAAAGTAGAGCTTGTTAAGAGCAGAGCTCACTATGTCACAGAAATGAAATCGAACAAGGTACTGATATCCTGGATCAACATTAAACACCCAGGTCACATTGAAATTATTGCTGGGATCACCTGCAGAGTTCATCATTGTGGCAGTACCATAAACAGAACTTGGAGCAATGTTCTTGGATGCAAGGCCAGGTGCATAAGTGACAGCTGCAATATTACTGATATTCTTGGCGAGACCCTTCGCCACAAGAAAATCATCGTCAGGCACCCAAGTTCGCCATAGCGTATCATTCATGTAAGTAACTGTTGGTCCACCCATGTTAATTCTGAAAACTGTCTGTAGTGCCTGCCATGGTAAGCTGTCGAAATCAGCGATAGGATTGACCGTGCTAGGAACATTAGATAGGACCTCATCGGGTATTGAAACAATTTCCAAGCCATTTAAGAATGCAAATGAATTGTCGGAAGGGCTGAAGTTGATAACAAGACTATTGGAGGTCAGATTAACAGAAAATTCTTTAACTACGGTGGCATTGACACTGAATTTGCTGAGAAGGACATGGTTTTGGGTGGAAACATCGAAGTTTGCGTTGTTCATATTGTAATTGTTATAAACAAATGGATAGAAATAAAGGCGAATCCAATATCTCCCAAGTTGGCTAATTGCAAATGTGTACTTTGAGGTCCCTTCAAAGATTCTGGCCGTTTGATACAGGGCTGAATCGTTGGAAGAAGTGACAGATGTGGATGTGCTGGCAAATATGGTTTTAGGAGTTGAAAGCAATTTTGACTGGGAGTTATCAGCCACAAACACGCGGTCGCCCACCTTAGTATCAGAGGATGATCCACAGTTTATAAGGAAATTGTCCCCAGTAGACAAACATGCAAAGCTCAAGATTAGCACAATCCAGAACAAGATTTGAGATCCTCTGTTTCCCATCATCAAAAGATCTGAAGATCTACCGAGAAGCAGAACCATAGAAAGAACTGAAAGAGACCCTGAAGTTCCTTACAAAGAGGGCAAAACAAGAATAAAAACAAGCCGAAAGCAGTGCAAAAAAATCAAAGACCAGAGATTAGATTTGAATAAGGAAGTAACACCTGTGACTTTATCACTGCAAGTGCAATTCAGGGGCTTCTAGTTGTCAGGCAAAACACAGCATACCAACCAAAAGAACATGAGAAAATAGCATGCCAAAGAAAAGTGTGGACTTTCCAAAGATAATACGGAGAACTTTCACTTACTGAATAGGAAAGGTAACATATTTTTCATTACCAGAGCTCCAACATAGAGAGAGGAAGAGATCCAGAAGTGAAATAGTGGTCAAAAGACAAAATTTGTGTACCTCTACAATCACCAAAAATAAGAAAAGATATGGCAAACAGATGAGAGTGCAAAAATCAGGCGAAGAACAAGCTGGCCAGAACTAGTTGCCAGCACCAGATATTGACAGATTCCAAGATTTCAACGCGTTGGTACTGAATAAACAAAACAACAAAGGCCCAAGCAACAAAAATAAATAGGGAAACGAGACAAACAAAAGAATAAACAAAGCTGGTAGCGGAGAGACAAGTGGATGAAGAGTCCAAAACGCATAAAACAGTTTAAAAGGTTTTAGATGGCTGACCGGTTCAGCTTGTTGTGCTGAAGCCTGAAATTAAATACCTGTGCTTGAAAACGGCAAGCTAAGCAGGATATTCAACTCCTTTGTCCAAGTTGGTGAAGAAACGAGAGGGACGCAATCTTGAGCTACTTGGGTAGAAATTGTTATTGGAAACATAGAAAAGCTACGAAGTTGGTGTCTGGTTTTATTACTTAATTAATAGTAGTAGAGAGGACATTGACAGTAAGCATACACATATACAATACACGCGGAGACCGGAGACTACTACACTCTCTTTCTATTCACTATTGGTAATTTGGGCCATAAAATAACTGGGTGAGATTAGGTCTTCAATTTCTTTTTTATGCACTTTTTTTCCTTTTTACTTTTAAGCCACGAATATTCGACGGTATTTCTTGTGACGAAGAGTCTTACAGATTTTTTCCTAACCCTTGTTAAGATTAAATTAATTTACGTAAATTTTCAACTAAAAATTATTATGAAATAAAAATTACTTTATTTAATTATGATTCATAAATGATTTTTAAAACAATTTTAAATGAAATTAAAATAAATAATTTCTTATAAAATTTTAAAGTATTAATGTTTAGCTTATAACATTTTTAAAACTTATTGCTTATTGAAATTCTTTTGGAAGTTTTTCTTAAAAATTTTTTTTTTCTATTAATACTTAAAATACTAGCAAAGATAAACGAGTAGATAAGAATAAAGTTAACCTCAACATATTAGTGTATATAAGGATTTTCATTTTGCGAATGTTTGAAAAGGTTATAATATATGCAATCTTTCTCTTGTATTTTTATAAAATAATTATTTCTGTGAGTTAAACAAGTGAATTTATAATAAATAAGAACAAAAAAAATATTATTAGAAATGTGGCTACCCGATAGTAGGAAAGAAGAAACAGATGCGGTATTTGGTCTTCTATCTATTTTGTTTGTTAGGATATCACTAATGACTGGAATGGCTGAAATTTCCAAGTTAGTTGGGTTCTTTCTAGATTTAACCATCTCTATTTGATGGTTGGAATTAATCTTAAATCTTAAAGCAGATGAACGCTTAAAACACACAAAGCATTTCTGTTTTCTAGAAAACATTTAATAAATGAAAAGGCAAGTTACTTAGAGTGTCCATGGATCGCATGGGATGACTAAAACACATAAAGGTAGGTTTAGTGTGAATATAACCAAAATAACCATATAAACTACCAAAAACTGTTTTCCCAACTTCCATTGGTTGTTCGACGGGATTAGCCAATAAATGTGTGACGAGTTGCAAAGCCACTACGAAGGTGGTCGTTTTCATCTCCACTTTGTAATAAAACCGTTGAAACGGGGTCTGATGGTTGTATCTTGTATGTTTGCACGCCTAAATTGAAGGCTTAACATAAGGAACTCCAACTCAAAGCGATCAATTCAATACACACGGGAATCATGCAATTATCATATCCACCCACAACTTCCCATGCAATTAACAATTTGACCGCACTTAATCACTCTCCGCTTCTCACCATTTAATAAACTTTAAATTTTAATAAATACATGAAACAGATACTTATTTGTTCATAAAATGTTTCTTTCTGTTTTATAAAAATTAAAGAAGACTTAATAAAGGCCTATCAAACCATGTGAATTACTACAAATCTGAGCATAATCCGGTGTTTAGGTAATTATTAAAAATTCGAACATGATTTTTTGTTTTTGCAAATTTTCATTTAAGAATTGTTTGTTCACAGAATTCTTACACCATTTACGAGGTTGATCTGTAATTGGTGGTCGTGCAATAACCTATAACTATTCTTTTGTAACATATTCAATAATTCAGTATCAAACAAACATTTAGAATGGGAAAATATATTTAAACCATGGGAAACTAATGGCAAGAAAATGAACAAGTTGTGCACACTGTAACTGTAGAGCGGATAAGTGAAGACAAAACTGAAGAAGAGTATAAATAAGTAATTATTACTAATAACAAATAAAGAAGGAAGACACAGGAGGATGGATCTGGGGGCGGTACTTATCTTGAAGCCGCCCCCCCAAATGCCAGCACCCTAATTCTTTATTTTATCTTTCAAATTCCAAGATTATGACATCTACGATTTCACACTCATGAAGAACTATTAGTAGAAGTGATTAACTGTTTATGTTCTATTAGATTTCAAATCAATTATGGTGATAAGAGATGGAAATATCTTTCCTTTCACCATAACACAATTTTTGGTCGAGCAAATGTTTCTTTGTTTTTGTTTTTTTGTTTTTTTTGCATACTATAAATGATCCATGCTACCACAGGATAATGTTTTCTTAAGGAATTTTATCAATTTTAATTGTAGAAAAAGTAATTATTTAGAACAATATCAAAAATAATCCAAAAATAAATCTAAAACTTGGATCTATAAATTCTGAATAATTATAGACTTTTATTTTTAAGGGTAAGTATAAGCTAGAATTAAATATAAAAAATATGAAATAAAAAGATATTATTTGAAGATTGTCAAAATATTATTAAGATATTAATTCTCATCTGAATATTATTGTCAAAATTACATATTTGATATTAAGATCTTTTATATTAATTTTTTAATAATTATTTTACTTTGTTTCAATCATATTTTTTATTCCTATCATAAAAATTATTCATAATGATCTAAAAATTAATAATTTTAAATCATTAAAATTTTTATTAATTATTTATAAAATATAAAATATTTTAATTAATTATTTACAAAATAAATCATATAAAACTAAATATGAGTAAAATTTTTCTTATTTTCATTCATAACTATTAGAATAATTCGTAATTCTATTTTTATTCTGATTCTTATCTTCTATTTTTATTCTTATTTTTTTTATTTCGTTTCCTTAACCATGGTTACCATACAAAACGAGAACTTTACAGAGTTACTAGAGATTAAGGACATGGACAAAACATTTAACAGAATGAGGTACTTTCTTGTCTGAATTGATTATAAGCATGGCAGTGGTCTCTGATAAGATCAAGGCAGACAGTGGGAGCATAGACTGGACATAATTAAGAGATTTTATTTTAATTTTTTGGTTGCAATAATAAAGGCACACCTCGACGTGACTTGAATGACTTGCCAACCTGCCATTAGGCATGTCATAAAGGTCGAGATCCTGTCAAACTATAACATACATCTCAACTACCAAAGTGTTGAGAAAATAACATATCAATATGTCAAACTTTCGACATGGACTTCCACTTAGAGGGCTTCATGGAAATTATGCTTCCAGATCATGCTATTTTCTTTTGATCTTGATGTTTCTAGTAAATTAATATCAGACGAAACAACACTCTTATCGTCAATTGATCCCATCAGGAATTCAAAGCTTGGAGATAAGATAATTCAACCGGATAAATATTTCATATTTAAATCTGGTCGGCTTATGCTTTTGTTGTAAGATGTAGAATAGACCTTATTACGTGTCTTGAATCGTTTATAAAAGGGTTAAAAACGAAAGAAATGCAGAATATCTGATTTCGGTTCTATTTGATATTCTAAAACAATTTTTGATACCAAAACGAGCTCCAATCTTCCCGGAACCTTTACAAAAGTTGATCACCGACACTCGATTAACGTCTTTCTTCAGTTTCCTTAAGACATAAGCACTCCTAACGGATCAGAGGATCCGTATGCTTACGAATTACATAAGTAGCTGAAAGATACCTTAACCTTTATATATATCTTCCACATCGAGTTTCTCCATCACAAGCCCGATATAGGTCCGGTTTACATTAATTGAGATCCATTTTCCTCCTGGACTTTGACCTATTAATCCAGATCCACTTTATTATCTTTGTTATGATTGAATTACGTAACTTAACATATAAATTATTTAAAAATCAAAAATACAATTAATAGTTATCCAATTTATAGAGACGGACAAAAATGTCCAACATTCTCCCCCTTGGACAAGCATTAATTGCAGTTATGACTCAAGTTTTAAAATAGTTTAAAAATCGGTTAAGTCATGTTATTGCGTTGGTACCAAATTTTAAAAAATTAAAACATGAGATCTAAAGGTAATGAAAGTCCAACATTACGTCCTGCAAGACTTTCAATACCGAAAAATATTAAACATATGTGTCATGTGTGACACAGGTTCAATATAATCACGAATATTTAACATCCTACTAACATGAATGGGAAAATGGGGTGTGGCAAAGTAGGATGCCACCTATATGATCTAAAATGTATCATTTTCGTTTGTAAATCTTGATTTCTCCAACTTTATGCTAAATTGCTTGTGCTAAGCTACAGCAGAGAAATCATGTTTTCTCTCACCGAATGCTAAAGAGCATTAAAAAAAACTTATTTTCTCTCACCGAATGCTAAACTACATTAGAAAAAACCTTTATGTTCTCCAACTGAATACTCCATTAGAGAACTTTTATGGGATTAAAAAACTTATATCCTCCTATGTCATGTTAAATTTATGAATATTCATACTAAACTATATGTGTCAAGATGACATAGGCTCAAGGTCAATCTTTATATATGTCCTATAACCTTTAAATGCTTAAGATCGACACAAATCTTAAGACTCTCATATGAATTATGACTATATATAAGAACAGTTATTACTGAGGATAAAAGATGATCATCTATATTAATAAATAATCATAATGTCATAATATATCAAAATGTACAAACTTTTAAGGAGCAAATACAATGATCCCTAACTACCGCTGTCTAAGGATTTTAACACACCCATATTGGATACATGTCTAACAAACACTAGTGGGCAAAGTCTTTTATTCAATGGATCAGCTAACATCTCCTCAGTCTTGATGTACTCTATTTCAACGTCACCCTTCTAAATCAACTCCTTTATGGTTAAGTACTTGACCTCCAAATGCTTAGACCATGTGATATTCTTGTTGTTGTTACTGAACAACACTGCAGCAAGATTATCACAATACAACCGAATGGGTCTAGCTATCGAATTTGCCATAAACAACTCAGAAATCAAGTTTCTGAGCCAAACCGCCTGTATAACAGCTCCATAACATGCAACAAACTCTGCACGCATTGTCGAGGAAGTTACCAGTGTCTGCTTGACACTCTTCCATGATACTGCACCATCTGCCAACATAAAAATATACTCTAATGTGGATTTATGATCATTCAGACACAGCGAAATCGGAGCCTGTATACCTTGTAAGGTTTAAATTGTTGACTTTACTGTATGTCAACGTATAATTCTTGGTACCCTTTAGGTATCTTAACACTCGAACTACATTCCAATGGTCTATATCTAGGTTAGCCAGATATCGACCTAGCAATCCAACAACAAATGCAATGTCCGGTCCAGTGCACACCTAAATATACATCAGGCTACCAACTGCACTAGAATACGAGACATGCCTCATAGTCTCTCTCTCAACTTTATTCTTTGGACACTGTGCCAAAGATAATCTCTCACATTAAGAGATAGGTGTTTCAATAGGTTTACAATTAGCCATATTAAACCTCTGTAGCACTCGCTCAATGTATGCTCTTTGTGAGAGCCTCAACGAGTGTTGAGATCTATCCCGGTGATTTGCATATCGAGGATAAAAGATGCTTCACCTAAATCCTTCATGTTAAAGTGTTTGGCCAAAAGTTGCTTTACCTCATGCAACATGGTCAAATCATTTGACATGAGCGAGATATCATCAACGTACAGTAATAGAAAGATAACTTTGCTCCCCTTGACCTTATAGTATAAATATCTTTCAACTTTGTTTTTCACAAAGCTGAATGAGGTCAAAACCTTATCAAACTTTAGGTACAATTGTCTGGAAGCTTGTTTCAGACTGTACATTGATTTAGTCAACTTACAAACTTTTTTAGTTGCATCTTGATCCTGAAATCCTTCAAGTTGCTCCATATTGACCTCCTCATAAAGTCACCATTTAGGAGAACGGTCTTAACGACCATCTGATGTAGCTCTATATCATAATAAGCTACTATTGCCATCATCACTCTAAATGCATCCTTCGAGGATACAGGAGAGAAGATAACATTAAAGCCAACTCCTTCTCTTTGAGTGAATCCCCTGGCAATTAAACGCGCCTTAAACCGCTCAACTTGATCCTGTGTGTCTTTCTTGGTCTTAAATAACTATTTGCAACTGACAAATCAGCAATGTTGAGGTAAATCAATAAGCTCTCATACCTTATTATACCTCGTTAACTACATCTCGTCTTTCATTGCTTCCCATCACATATCCACATGGGGTCCACAAACGGCTTCTGTAAAAGTAACTGGATCCATAACATGTCCTATGTCATAGTCTTGCTCACCCAAATAGACTATGTAATCTGGTGAGATAGCAGGTCGCCTCTCTCTGGTGGATCTATGCAACTACATAGGTTTTTGTACCTTAGAAACGTCTTCTTGAACAGGTATAGGTTCTGTGCCTGCATAGGCACGGTATTTGGACCTACATCCACCGGACCTAACTATATGAGAGGAAGACACAAAATAATCGCAATATCCATCCTACTATCTCCTGAAGGATATGAAGATCCTCCCTCATCATGGACATCATATTCCAAGTCTGTGATTCCACTATTCTGACTCTTCCTTCTCTACAGACTACAGTAAAATATGTAGCCCTTTGAGTGGTTAGGATATCCTACCAAATAGCAACGAGTGGAACGAGGTTGCAATTTACTCTCATAAGGATTATATAACCTTACCTCAGTAAGACAGTCCCACACACGAATGTGTGTAAGACTTGGCTTCCTTCCAACCCAGAGTTCAAAAGGAGTCTTTGGTACTGACTTACTTGGGGCTGTATTCAAGATATACAATGTTGTCTTGATAGCTTCAACCCAAAGGTATTTGGGTAGGTTAGTCCTGCTCTGCATTGACCTCATCATATCCTTTAGGGTGCGATTGTGCCTTTTAGTGACACCATTCTGCTCAGGACTACCTGGTATAATGAACTGAGCCACTATTCCAACTGATTTCAAATACCTGACAAATGAACCCTTTTCTTATCCTGCAACCCCATGTATGCCATAGTGTTCCCCTCCTCTGTCAAATCTGACTATCTTTATTGATTTTTCCAATTGGTTCTTAACTTCAGTCTTAAAGATCTTGAACTTATCAAGAACTTCAAACTTTTCCTTAAACAAGAACACATAGCCATAACGGGAATAATCATCTATAAATGTCAGAAAATATCTAGCATTGCATAACGTGACTATATAGGGACCACTAATGTCTATATATATAAGATCCAATAAACTAGAAGTACGAGTTGATCCCTTTTTCTTTATCTTGGTCAACTTACCCCTACAACTTTTTCTTTATCTTGGTCAACTTACCCCTACAACAATCGATACATGTTTCTAGATCACTGAAGTCCAGAGTTGGGAGAATTTTATCCTTTATCAATCTCTCAACCCTCTCTTTGGAAATGTGGACAAGACGTTTATGCCACAACATGTACGATGTTTCCTTTATAAAGGCTCTCTTTCGAGTAACAGGTTCAGCAATATAAGAAGAGGCATACATTTCATTAGGAGTAAGACACATTCTATACAATCCATAGGATAAGAAGGCAATTCCGATATGTCATGTATTGATAGAAATATTTACAACTGAAGTATCAAATACAAAACGAAAACCTTCTTTATCCAAAACTAATACAGAGATCAAGCTCTGTCTAAAAGACGGTATATAAAACACGTCTCATAAAACTAATACAAACCCCATATCGAGGTTTAATTCTACATCTTCTACATACAAAACATTCACCTCTTTATTGTTGCCAACCATCAGCTTCTCCTCTCCCTTAGTTGGCCTTCTCCTAGATCTAAACCCCTGCATTGTGGAAGCAATATGGTTAGAAGCTCCACTATCTAACCACCAAGAACTTGATGTGGTTATAGCTATATTGGATTTATGAATCATAAAATTCAAGGAGTTACCTGACAGTTCTTGCTTAACCTTCCATAGCTTATACTTCTCGCAATCAACTTCCTATGTCCCTTCTTCTTGCAGAAGAAGAACCTCGTACCTTTAAGGTTATGTGACCTCTTTGCAATGCTGGATTGTTCAGTCTAAATCTTCGAAGAGGGTTTAGGTTTCTTACCCTAACCCTTAGGATGTTGGGGTTTAGCCTTTCCCTTGCCTCTGGCAGCTGCAAACATAACTGTATGAGGAGAACTCTTATTCTTCTCCTCCGCTGCAGCACACCGAGAAATCAAGGCATTGATGTCCCAGGTCTCATCCTGAGAGATGTAGGAAGTAGCCAACATCTCAAACTCTTGAGGGAGAATATTTAGTGCCTGATGCACTATGAAACTATCAAGAATTGGTACATCAAGCGCCTTTAACCTAGTCTGAAGGTGTACCATCCTGATGATGTACTCTCGAATGCCTCCTTCTCTCATATGCCTTATAAAGAATAGTTCCTTAATCAAGATACTCTGCTCTGCATGAGAAGACATCTTGTATCTTTGGGAAATGTTATCTATGAACTCCTTTGTTATGGTCATATCCAACAATCTACTCAGCAGATGATCTAGGATCGACCTCTTAATAGTTAAATAGCACATCTTATTTAACCGCTGCCAGACCATCATAGCTGCTTTATTGACTTCTCAGTCGATATCTGTAAGTGGAGAAGGTCTCTCGATGTGCATCGTCATGCTGACATCAGCCAACTCTAATGTAAACTCCACGTCCTTCTTCCACTTTTTGAAATTGAAACCATTTAAGTTCTCAATCGTGACAACATTGTTGTTTACAAAGAAGGTGACTGAAAGATATAAAAGACAATGTAAAAAATCAGTTTAAATGCAGAACAACTATGATATTTAAAGCATTAAAGCAGCATCTCTATTGAGAATCCGATCACACATATAATGAAACACGTTTGGGCTGAATACATAATATATGTAATTAGACCCCCATATAAAATCGATCAGAGTACAAACCATCAACTCTCATGACACTACCACCATTGGGTGAATAGATCATTTAAGCAACGGCTTTCCTCTATCTAATGCCTTTATGAACATCTCAAAACTTTATGTAAGGCCAACACCTTTAGGCAGAATAACCAAGCATGAGGTCAGAGACATCCCCAACATGTGAGTAGAACAATCCAAAATACTGATTTGAAAGGCCACTTTAGTGACTACATTCTCATCAGTACCCTAGAAAGTCCACAAACACAAGGGATACACCTTTATGTCATCCTCACATTCTATATGGGCATAATATATGTGAAAATTAATCATAACTGTAAAAACTAAATTCACAATTAAATAATCACATATCATTACTGAAAACATTGTCTTTAAACTTTATTTGAGACTTTTATATATAAAAAAATCTCAATGAGAGTGTCTATCATATTTTTACTGAACCTACCGCACAAGACATAAAACTTTAAGGGTCTCCCTTATGTGCAGTTTGGAGTACAAAAATGCACTCAAAATTAGCTTAAAAAGGCTTTAAAACTTTTCCGGAATCCAATTATCAATGTAATAAATCCAAAAATTTGAAAAAATCACTTTAAAAATTCCCCAAACTCGAAAACTAACCCAAAAAGACCCGCGGCTCCTTTACAGGAATTATGAAATTTCTTTTCCTGGTGGTGACATCAGCTCTGCTAAAGTCAGCGTAGCATTGTACGCTTACGTCAGCAGGTGCGTGAAACAGGGTTGCACGTGGGTTGCATGCGCCCCCATGTGCACACTCGCATTTACTGTACTCGTGTGTTACACACGCCGACACGTGTCAATCTCTGCGGTCCACGTGTCGGGCACGCGCCAGCCTTTTCATGTTCATGGGAGAGCTCGCAGCGTGAGGCGCGTGCGTTGTGAGCACCACATGCGTCCCTCAACATATGGTACCACTTGGCGGAACGCGGTCTGTTGCTCCGCCCTCTACTGTAGCATCGTCGGGTATGTGCAGTGCATCGCCCTCCGATGGGGAGGGCGATTTTTAACATCCCAAGATCTCATTTTTTACTCTTTTTGGTCTGTTTTTGACCCATTTTTCATATATAGCCTTATGTATACCACTTTTATTTAATTATATGCGTAAAAAATCGAAAAATGAATCAAAAATTGAAGAAAATCATAATGAATGGAAACCGAAAAACCTTCGTTTCTAGCAACCCAATCATGTAACCACTCTGATACCATATGTAACACATAGGATAGACCTTATTACGTATCCCGAATCGTTCATGAAAGGGTTAAAAATGAAGGAAATGCGAAATACCTTATTTCGATTCCATCTGATGTTCCGAAGCAGTTTTCAATGCCAAAACGAGCTCCAATCTCCCCGTGACCTTTGCAGAAGTTGATCACCAACTCTCGGTTAACATCTTTCTTCAATTTTCTTAAGACGTAAACACTCCTAACAGGTCAGAGAATCCGTATGCTTATGAATTACATAAGTAACTGAAGAAGACCTTAACTTTTATATATAGCTTCCATATCGACCTTTCCCATCATAAGCCCGATATAGGTCTAGTCCACACTAATTGAGATCCATTTTTCTCCCAAATTTTAACTCATTAATCCAGATCATTTATTGAGCCACTTTATTAACTTTTTTATGATCGAATTTCGTAACTTAATCGATAAGTTATTTAAAAATTGAAAATATAATTAATAGTTGTCCAATTTATGGAGAAAGACAAAAATGTCCAACATATGTATTATTGGCAAAATTCTTAAGTTTATATTCAACAAATAGAAGAAGTCGACTTTGAAATTTGAAAGGTGCATTTATGTAGTGGTGGTCTACAGTCTCTCATTCACAACGATTATTCTTCGGAAAAAACGTGCATGCCATTTGTTGTTCTGACAAAAGAAAAAACTGGATACCATATCTGTTGCTTTTCTTTATTTTATGATAAAATAAATGTTTCCTGCTTTAATTGATTGCTAATTGCTAGTCTGATTGGGAAATAAAATATTTTTGAATAATCCAAACGTGTTGCTGTTAAAAATAAAAAATAACAATCCAAAAAGCAATCCTCTCCATCAAATAAATTTTCAAGAGATTGGAGTCAAGTTGTGATTTTCTATAAAAAGAAAAAAAGTCAAATTCGTTGATTTTTTATAATATATATAATAAAACTAAACACAAGTCAAATCAACCTTCTTCTAGCATTGGGACGTCATCAGAATAAAATCTGGTGATTTGATTTATCTAAATAGAAAGAAAGAACGGTGGTGTATAGAATGGAGTTGCAGAATTGATATTAAGGTTCCACTCTCTCCATGGTAAACTTTCAGCCCAGATACTATGAATCCTCAAGAAGGGAATTGAAATGAACTCGCCACATGTGGTCCTTGACGAGGCTCAATTTCATACTGACTTATTAGATCGTCCAAAAAAGAGAAGTATATTGATCCGTAAGTCATAACCAGAGATAATCAGAAGGCCGTTGATGCTACGCTTTTGTCTTTCTAACTGAGAAAAAGAGTTCCAAAACGTGAGAGGTACAAATTATCTCTTAATACTTTATAAAAAATTTAATTGTGTTGTTAATTCATTTAATGTAATATGACAAATTAATAACACAGACCTGTGATTTTCTAATTTTAAAACAAATTACAATATTTTTCAATTTTATTAGGGTTTTACTTATTAAACGTTATATTGATTATTTTTAATAAGGTGAATATCATCTAATCTAACATCTCAAAAACTCCTCCGTCCATTTATCTTCTAAAGTCTCTAAATCCTCCCGTTGTACTCCATCACCTAGTTCATAAAACTCAGCCCATCTCTAAGTTCTCAGTATAGCCCGTCAACCAGTTCTTGAAGCCCAACTAAAAACATGGAAATACAAACTTATAAATTCACATGCAACAGTAGAATTTAGAGCCATCATTTTTTGGACTACCAATCATATTATGGACTTTCGGCTAATAACAATTTTATTTGTGGTCAGTGTTTATATCACTTAAATGCATGATTAAGGACTTCATATAATGACAACAATCATAGGTTAAGGTTTTATAGGTGCACAAAATATCCCGAAGCTTTATTTAGTTATTTTTTATTGTTTAAACATAAATTGAATGGTACTTGTAATGAAGTTTTATTTTGATGATTCTTGCAAGGTTAGGAGTTGTAAGTTTTTTTGTTGGCATGATAACTTATTCACAAATAGGGTTGTTAATGTTATTCAAAACTTAAGGAGAGAATGATAACTTGAAGAATAGCTAAGAGTAACAAAAAGCTGTTAAAAGACTAGAATAATTATATTCCTTAATACACATTAATCAATTTCAAAAGCAAAGATCACATAAGAAACGTGAATCTAGATATTAAATTCATTTGTTGATTTCCAACAAAGATAACACTTGAATAGAAATTTCTTAAAATTCAATGATTGCCTTTATTGACATATTGTAGAATACTTTCGAGAATTTATAACTAAGGTCCAAAATCTAAAAATTACATTCATTCTATATAAAATGTATCTAGTTATAGTTCACTCCACCAAAATAAGTTAGATATATAAAATTAACCCGCTAAAAGAAGTGTAGCAAAAACTATTCCACCAATAAATATCATTCGCACTTTATTAACTTTCAATTTTAGTTTTGACCAGAATTTCCAATAACCCTATATTTTGAAGCTTTCTCTTGTAATTGGTGTAATGTGATATTTAGGATATCCTTCTTAAAGGGAATACATCTAGCCTAAATAAAGAATCCATTACATGTAGGCACGAGTTAATTGTTAGAGTCAGAGTTAGTGAAGATTTAGATGGAAACATTTATTTTTGGCTAAACATGGTCTCTAATAAAGACGTGGCCTAAATTATGTCCTAATTAGTTAGTTCATAGGAGGATATATAATCTCTAGCCACAAACATGTTCCAAACCATACCTAATAGCGTCAATTTATCTGTAGCCAACACATTATGGCCCACAATCATGTCTTAGATTGTGCCCACTTGAAACCTTAATTTTTTATGTTTTATATTTTAGACATGTTTTTTCCAACTAAAGATAGTTTTGAGATATTTGTTTAATGAGAGTCATTAGAGATTCTCTATCTTATTTTTTTATAAAAATTCAAACTTATCAAAGAATTCTCTCTTTGCAGCATTCAAATATGTTACGAGGTTCTTGGTTCCTTATACTCAATAGGTTAATTATTTTATACATCTATTTTAGCTTTTTTGAATTGATTCAAACTTGTTTGTTTATTCTTTAGGGCATATTCTTAGATGAGTTTGTATCGGTTAATATTAGAACTTGGCTTAAAATTAGGTTTAGTTATCTTATCTTCATATTGTTTGAGTTATATTATAATCCTTTATTAAAAGAGAGAAAATTGTGTTTTTTTTTGTGATTCCTTTTTATTTTATTACATTTTCTTCTTGTTTCTAAAGTTTCATAAAATAATAGTTTTTTCCTCTTCTTATTTTAAGGATTTATCAATATCTCTTATTGTATTAGGATTTTTCTTTATCAATTCATTATTTTGTATCTTTCATATCTAATCATTTCAAGTCCTCTTGTTTACACTTTTATTATAAAACTTATGTGGTTGTGAAAGGAAAGAAAATAAGAAGAATTCATATATAATCATTTCAAGTCCTCTTGTTTACACTTTTATTATAAAACTTATGTGGTTGTGAAAGGAGAGAAAATAAGAAGAATAAAAGAAAAGAAAAGAAAAGAAAAGAAGGAAGAAAGTAGTGCGGGAATGTTTACCTTAAGAAATCGTTTTGTCAAAGGTGGAGAAAGTCAACTCCTATTTATGCAAGCCATACGATAACAATTTGAGAAAATAAATATGATTTATGCTAAAATCAAAGACACGATGGAAAAATAATTACATCATATTACTGAATTGTAAGGGAGATGACACCCCTAAGATCATAGTAAGGGGAGACATACTAGGTATAATCCAGTCCTAATGATAAGGAGAATGATGAATTTAGTGTTGTTGATGTTTACTTTTAAGGTTAAATGGGGCATGTCTAGAATTTAGAGAGGATCTAAAAGTGATTAGTGGCACATCAGAGAGCCTAGAGTTAGAGGAGTGAATAGAAATCTTGATAGCATCAAGATGACCATATATTCCTTTAAGAGTATGAGTGATTTTGAAAGTTATTTGGAGTGGAAGGTAAAGATAGAGTTGATTTTTAACTATCATAATTACTCTAAGGAGAAGAATGTAAAGTTTGCGGTACTAGAGTTTAGCGATTATACCATTATTCAACGGAATTAATTTTGAATAATAGGATGAAAGATCTTGATCAACCCATAGATATATAAAATGAATTGAACGATCTCATAAGGAGTTTCATGCCAAGCCACTATTATAAAGATTCGTATCAAATGTTACAAAGTCTTACTCTAGGATTAAAAAGTATGGAAGAATATCATAAGGAGATGGAAGTAGGCATGATCTAAGCAAATACAAGACTATTATAAAAAGATGAAAGTAGTCATGATATAAGTCATTGTAAATATGATAGAGAAGCAACTATTATGTGGTTTTAAATAAGATGAATAAAGAGATAGCCAGTGTAGTAAAGTTATAACATTATGTAGAATTTGAAGAGATGGTGCATATGACTATGAAGGTTGAGAGATAGTTAAAGCTCAGAGGGATATATAAGAACTCCACTCTTATCAACAATTCTTAGAGGCCCGATTAGAAAAAGAATTGACTTATGAACCAAAAATTAAGCCATCTAATTGAAGAAAAAATTAAGCCACCTAAAGTTAAGTGATGATGTCTACAATTAGGGTGCATGCAAAATTGATTCTCAAATAAGGTATATTACATTCAAATGTCCAAATAAAAGAGTTATGGTTATGAGGGATGAATAGAGATGTGAAGAGTATGAATGACTCAAAGGAAAATGAAGCTATACCACCAATTAAATAGTAGTGATGAGGATGATTAGTGTATTATTAAAGGCAAGATGTTTATTGCTAGGAGGGTATTAAGTCTTCAAATAAAGGAAAATAAGGTAGAGATAAAAAATATTTTCCATACTAGATGTCACATTTATAACAAGGTATATTGTTGGATCCCGTTACCGGAACCCAACTCTCAACCAAACCTAACTTACTCTGATACCACAATTTGTTGGGACCCGAT
>JAOTAX010000197.1:9664954-9682151 GCA_025629825.1 Erythroxylum guanchezii
TACCTTTCATTTATTTCAAGAAATCATACTATATTTCCTCATTTAATTCTATTTAAATAAATCAAATCTCCAAAAAAAGTTCGGGGTCCAACATATATAGCATGATTATTGATGGAGGAAGTTGCACTATTATAGCTAGCATTACACTTGTATAGAAATCAATATTACCTAATGCGAAGTATCCAAATCCATACAAGCTTTACTGGCTAAATGAATGTGGTGAGGTGAAGGTCATTAAACAAGTGTTGGTTTCCTACTCAATTGATGGATATTATGACAAGGTGCTATGAGATATGGTGTCTATGCATGTCGGACATATTCTCTTAGGGAGACATTAGAAAATTGATAGAATGGCCATAAAGGATAGGTTTACCAATACAAATTCTTTTATTAGGAACAATAAATCATTACCCTTTTACCTTTGACATTTGATCAAGTTTACAAAGATCAATTGAGATTGAAAATATAAAATAAAGAAAAGAAGAGTGAGAGTGGTAAAAAAGAGAGTAATATTAGGAGTATTCTTTATACTAACCATCCCATTATTGGAACTTTGTACAAAGAGACTTATTTCTTTTTTGATGTAGGTGAGGATTCAAGGACGAATCATTTTGAAAGGTGAAGCTATAAAACAAGCATGACTAGCCTAAATAAAAGATTCATTACATGTGGCCTTAGGTTAACTGTAAGAGCTATAGTTGGTGAACATTAGATGTATAATACTTACACGATGTCTAAAATGAATGTGGTGCATACCATGTCTTTAATTCATAAGCTTATAATAGGATTCACGATCTCTAAATACAGGCTTTTCCTATACTATGCCTAATAGTGTTAATTTATTTGTAACCAACATTGTTTGACCCCACTATTGTGTCGTAAAATATGTCCAATAAAAAATCTAGTTTTTTTAAATGTTTTTTTTATATAAGTGACCACTGTGCTATTTGCATGACGAAGATTGGAATCGATGCTAAGGTTAGACTGGGACGCTAGGTAGAGAGGAGAGAGAGAGAGAGTAAAATGAGAGGCAGACTATGCGGGAGGTTCTTTCTGAAAGTTGCGCCAATGATTATTTTGTGGTTCTGAATCTCTTCACAATAAACCCAACAAACAATTCTTTTCAAAGTGTTAAACGCTGAATCTTGTTGTAGGTAGTAGATACTTTAACAAACAAAGATGACGGTCAATGCAACACCTTTGGTCAAAGATGGGTGTTTTGTGGTAAGATGCAAGGTGGTGTCCTCTGAAGATCTTTAAAACATCATTGTTTCTCCTACAAATGATGGCTTTGCCTTCATTGGGGGTAATTTTGTTAGTTTTGATTTTCTTTTTACAAATCAATCCCTTAATCTTTTTAACTTTAAGGTACTGACCAGTATTTGACCTGTAGACAAAATCACTGATACTAGCCTGTATTGACTTCCATAATTTTGTTCCCTTTTTTGGCCAGTATGGTAGCTTCCGACCAGTACCAGTCGATACGATATGAAACTCACTTCATTGCATTAAAGGTGACTAGGGTGATTGTCAACAGGAAGGGAAAACTCACACTGCCTCCTTTTCTGCAACAAATAGAAGTACTGACATGTGATAGAAGCAAACACAAGCAGACATGGTAGTGGAGTCTTAGAAAGCGGAGAGGATGCTTCACCTCGTCACCACAACTCACTGGTGCATGACCTGTCGATAGGGTTGCATTTGAACCAATGTTACTTCTTCAACGCTAGGCATTGTATTTTTATTTTTATTTTTCCTACATCTTATCTGGTGTAGGCATTCACTATGGTTTTAACTTTGAATTTTTTCTTTGTCTTTGTTTCATCTATTTCGCAGTAAAGGATTTGTGATTTTTTCCCCAAAAACATAACTAATGTTCAGGAAGTTTAAAAAGAATGTTTGTTTTTGGCTAGTCAATGTTATGTTCCTCAAAACCTAGTTTGTATTTTCTTATTGCCACAGGACCAAACAAACACTATGTATTCGATTATACTTTATTATTTTTTACTCTCTTATGTATTATTGATTGGACAAGTTTCTAACACTAGTTTAGGGATACAAAACAAACATCACTTAAATAGGGCATTCGATATATATAACATAATTTTGTTAACAAACATAATCTCGAGCCATTAAAGAAAGAACACAAAATATTAAGCAAATAAAAATTCAACAAATGAATTATTTGGATGAGAGTTAATCATTAGAATTCAATCATTATGAAAGCACTTAATTAATAAAGAGAAGATAATTAAACTCATCAATGAAATTAAGTGAAGATAATGATATAATTATCCAAACTCCAATGGATGATTAGAACCGTGGTTTTTTCCCTAATTGAGAGGGAGTTTCCACATAAATTATGTGTGTGTTGATTTAGTTTCTTGCACTTTATTTATCTTGTTATTATTGTTGTTGAGGGTATAGTAATTTTCTCCAACAAGTGGTATCAGAGCTGTGGTTGGAGGATCCTTGTGTAGGGAAAATTACTGATTGTTTGATTTAGGAAAGAATTAGTGTGAGAAGAGAATGGGTAAAAACAATGCTTCTAAATCTGGTTGGTAAAACAAGATTTAGATGCAGCTTTGAAAGCGGACAAGTTAGCAAATTCGAATGATGCCAAGTGGGCGTCGATGAAGAAGAAGGTGGTTAGTACAATTTGGTTGGCTATAGCTTTGGAGATCAAGTACAACTACTTAAGTGAAACGGATCCAAAAGCTTTCATTGATAAGCTCCAAAATGTGTATGCCTCCAAATTATTGACTAACAACTTATGCTTGAGATGAGAGTTGTACCAATTGAGGATGGAGGAGGGTATAACCTTACAGGACTACATTAATTTGTTTAACCAACTAGTGGCCCGGTTAAAGAATGCAGATGAGAAGATCACTGATCAAGAATAGGCTCTCTTGTTGTTGGCTTCACTACCCAAGTCTTACCCACCCATTATCATGATGTAGTTTGTTAGTAGGGAGAATATTACGCTAGATGAAGCTATGGCGGTATTGAGGGAGAATGAAAGGATGATGACACATGTTGATGGAGGTCCTCCAAATGATGGTGATCGAGCACTAGTTGTGAGGGAGTTTGAGAGAGGGAGGAATAAAGAGAGAAGGGGAGATGGCTCAAGGAGCAGATTGAAATCGCGTGCAAAAGACTTTAGTAACGTGGAGTGTTACTATTGTAAGGAGAAGAGCCATATCCAAAGCTGTTATCCAAAGATAATGGAGGACTTAAAGAGTCTCCATTTGATGCAAAAGAAGAAGGGCAAGACTAAAGTAGATGATGATAGTGATTCCGCTAATGTGGTAATAGGTGATGGTGATGGTGATTTATTATTGGCTACTCATGGTAAGGTGAAGGAGAGCCAAGAGAGTTGGGTGTTAGATTCGGCAGCGTCGGTTCATGTTTGTATAGACCAGGCCTTCTTTGATACTTTGCGTCAAGATGAGGAGTATGGCCTCATCAACATGGTGGGTGATAAAAAATTGGAGGTCCAAGGCATGGGAATCGTGAGGATGAAGCTCGACGATGGTATGAACCGAACCTTCCACAATGTGAGGTATGTGCCAAGTGCTCATGCTAACCTTATTTCTTTAGGTGAATTGACAAAGTACAGATATAGATATGTTGGTAGTAGGAGCTGGTGCAAAGTGTACCGCGGTGCTCGCCTGGTGATGCAAGAGAGGAAGGCTAACAATAAGATTTGCTATATAGAGGGCCATTGCATTCGGTGGGACAAGGCCGTGAAGAAGAATATTCGATTCTCGGATGAGGTGGAGGTGTTTGGTGATTTGGGTCGATAGAGGAATATGTTGGGTATCTTCCCAAATCCTAAATATTAGCTATGTAAGTTTTGCAATGATGAACTTTGTTTTACTTACAAGTGGTGGTTCACTAAGTAATAGTTTTTTGATTGGCCCATAGGTGGTAGGTTTTGGTGGTTTATTAGAGAAGCCAATTTATAATGAGATAAATAGGCTTCACCCTTTTTTGCTATAGATGTGGTTATTGTAAAAACCAGAACAGAGGATGAGAAAAAGAGAGGTCTACTCTATTGTTTTGGCGTGTAGGACGACAGTTGTTTGTTGAAATAATTAAGAAGAAGTGGATCATAATCGACAAGTATTTGAGTTGGTATCTCTTGGGTTTGTAGAGAGTACTAAATTGATTAGGTTTTTCAATTTATACTAGAACCTAGAGATAATTGTACTTAACGTTGAGATTATTATTGTTGGTTGCCGATTGTACTCTTGATTATTATAGTGGATTGATTTTAGTTCGTGAAGATTCGAACCATGATTTTTTCCCAAGTTGAGAGGGGTTTTTTGGAACATGTAGTGACGGTGAGATAAGGTTGAAGAGAAGATCATGACATAAAGAGGGTAATGAGATTCATAGGTGTTGTAATCTTTGGCAGTTAGAGGGATGAAAGTGAGTGTTTGTGTTTGGTGTTAATATAGTTGGAAAAACATAAGAGATAATAATAAAATATATTTTAATTATTTTAATATTTAAAATATTATTAAATTTAAAAAAAATCAACTTTTTAAAACAAAACAAAAATTAAATTAACTAAAATGGTTGTTTTCTCATTAGAATACCAAAATGGATGTTCTAGATCACGTGCACGATTAATATCTCAAAAAATAACAAATTTGAACTATTTTTTAAATATTTTTTAGTTTATAGTTAGATATTTTAAATACCCTCTCTATTATGTAGAAGTAAGACTGCGTATTATCAAACTTCTCCAGACCCCGTTTCACTGCGGAACTTCGGACTGGATGTAACGATGAGTTAGATATTTTAAAAATTTTAATTTAGTAATTAATTTTTTAAAATTCTTATAAATTAGGTCAAAATATTTTTCAAATGTATCTAATAAATAGGATCAATATAATATTTATTAAATATTTTATATTAGTAAAAATAATTTCTTACTTTCATTTATACGAGTTTTAAAAAATTAATTATTAAATTAAAAATTTTAAAAATTTGATATTAAATTGAAATTTTTCGAAAAGGTAGACACGATCAACCCATGACCATATGAAATCTTTCAATCTGACGGCCAGTAGAAAATCGTAAGCATAGCACACCCGCAGGCAATCACCAGTCCTCTGCTGTTGGCATTTACACCTCTATCAGTTATGACGTCCCAAAACGAAGCTCTCTTTTTTCCGTTTCTCTGCGACTCTCTTCCTCTCTCGTTCTCGCACTCTGATTTTGGCTGTTTGGATTTAGGGCAAACTTAACCTTGAACTCGCTGCGTTTTGACTAACGAGACCCAAATAATCGCTGTCCTACGTCGCCGATCCGATTTCCAGGTACTGTTTTCTTTCCAAGCCCGACCCGATCTCCACTGGCTCCGAGATTGATCCCCCAATCTCCTTAAAGCTCTCTGATTGTATTGCGGCCATGGGAATCTTGGTATAGCTCAGGGCCTTATAGTTAGGGTTCTTGGGCGGGAATCTGCTTATTTGCTTCAACTTATCTTGTTGCTCTGTGTTTATAGTGAGAGTAACGGAGGCTATGTGGTTTGTTTGGTTGCTGAAAAATGCTATAGCAGTTATCGACATGTTTAGGAACTTATTTTAGAATTTTTTTAGTGGAAGAACTTATATATCACTCACAGTGGTCCCTTATTATTATTGCCTCTTTAGGCATTGTCGTGAGATTAATCTTGCAAACTTTGAATGATATGTTTAACCACGTTTTTATTTATTCAATTTTAGGAAATGGGGAACTGGGTGATGTAGTTGCTACAATGTTGATCTCTGGGTAAACATGCTAGTTTATTTTTCTGATCACTAAAAAATAATACCTACTTGGTTATAAATGAGCAATAAATGTTCTCTAATTACTATAGAGTGTGGCTCCTACCTTCGTATTTTCCCACGCGGTTCTGTTTAATAGCAAAAACGGAGTTGCAAAATCTAAGAGCATATTAGGTTTTAGAAAGATGAATGTGCAACGGGTGTGAAGTTTCATTTGATATGTTTTTTCTTCGCATTTAGTATCATCAATTAGATTCTAGTATAGAATAGCCGAAGTTTAAAGTACATATGTTTATGATAATTTTAGTTGACTATTACAGGTTTCTCCACCTCCTCCTTTTCCAACTTTTCCTTTTGTACGCTTATCCTTTTCTTGTGTATTATTCCTACTTCCTCACTACTATATTCTACTCATTTCAGGATATATATAAGTGTTTACTAAGGAAAGCTTACTGATCACTCCGTCCGACTTGTGACTGAGACAAGTCACAGCTGCTTCTCATCAGGGCATGATTTGTGGCATGAGCTTTTGCCTCCTATGCAATGTCGGGGTTACTAAATGTATTGTCAGTTTTCAGTATATCTTGGTTGAGTTTATATTTAAGTTTTAATGTTTTTGTTGTTCGACTTCTATCTGCCCTTATTCTGAAATACATTATTTGGCTCTATGATGGACAGGTTCTATAAGTACTATCTTCTTATTAGGGAAGGGCGGCATTATATTTTCACTTGTTCATTAATTTTTCTAGAGTGGTCTGAGATTTGTTGTTGCATGTTGTTAATGTCTTCTAATTCTTTGTTGGATTTTCTTTGGCGTCTTAAGCATGTGATTTTGCTACAATAAGCTCATTACTTCTTTAGTAAGAAAGCTTGTGATTTTGCAATTGTGAAGAACGCTGTTTTCTATTGGTTATTCCAAAGGATAGGTTGTCTTAAGTTTGCATAACGTGCAATGTTCTTATCATCTAATACAACCACAATGTTAAAGATGTTCACCACTTTAGCCTTTTGCGCGCCCCTGGGCCAAATAATAGTTGTCTTTTGTGGCTTTATTTAAAATAACATTTTTTTTCGTGGTTTGCTCAGAAATCATTGTACTTGTTTGGTTTCTGGAGTTGTTCTTTCATTGTTTCATTATTCTTTTTTATTCTGGAATTTAATATGGTCTTTATTGCAGTCTTCTCTTAATGGTTCAGCTTCAAATCTTCCAGACAGCACAGGGCGATCATTTGCTACATCTTTCTCTGGCCAATCAGGTGCAGGCTCTCCTGTTTTTCATCACAATGGTGAGTAGCTCTACTATAATTTTACCCGTGTTGCTCATTTTAAATTTATTTGAATTTAGTGGTTCTTACTGCAGGGAGTATTCAAGCCTTGCACAATATTCATGGAAGTTTTAATGTTCCCAACATGCCGGGTACACTTGCATCAAGAAATTCAACATTGACTAATGTTCCTTCTGGCGGAGTTCAACAACCTACTGGTAGCCTCTCTAGTGGACGGTTTGCATCCAACAATCTTCCTGTTGCACTGTCTCAGGTACCAAAACTTGTAAACAAGCTAACTGATTCCATTCGTAATTTTTTTGCTTGTTTTATTACTAAAATATTGTGAACTGTGCAGTTATCCCATGGCAGCATCCATGGACAATCAGGTGTTAGCAATAGAGGAGGTGTGAGTGTTGTAGGAAACCCTGGGTTTAGTAGTAACACAAATGGAGTTGGCAGTTCTATTCCTGGGATTCTACCAACTTCTGCAGCAATTGGTAACCGGAATGTTGTTGCAGGATTGGGGGTATCCCCAATTTTGGGAAATGCAGGTTCTCGGATTACAAGTTCTATGGGTAACATGATAGGTGGGGGCAACATTGGAAGGAACATTGGCTCAGGGGGAGGATTATCTTTGCCTGGCCTTACATCACGTCTTAATTTGTCATCAAACAGCGGATCTGGGAGTTTAGGTGTTCAAGTACAAAACAGATTAATGGGTGGTGTACTTCCACAAGGTACAACTTGATTTCCTGCTGTCATTACTTGATTTCTAGAATAGTTTGTGATAACAAACTATCTGTATGAAGATTGCAACACCTCTTAACTTCATTTCATAGTGTTCATGATTGGTTTTTCATCTTGTTGTAGCATCAGTGGATTTTCCTCTCACTAAGGGATCATCCGATTGCTTTGCCTATGTTCTACTTTCTTTTGTTACGAAGTTGTTAAGTGTCTTTTTGATGTGAATAGGAGATTTGTAGCTGTAGAATGACTTGTTAGGTCTTGAAATAATGTATTATATTTTGAAAATTGCCTAATGCAGTTGAGCCTCTTTATTTGATGTTCCAGACTAAAGATTTGAGGTTTCTGAGCTTTATTTCTAGAAATTATGAAGGTTGTTTTCTTTGCTACACTGCTTTGCTTTAGCTTACAAATCTTGGGGTTAAATTTTGTTGCTTTGATATCTCAATTTAATCTTGGTATTCTTTGAGTTCCTTTCTTGCATTGAGTTCAGCATCGTGTGTTTATTTTTGAGATAAAAATTGGCTGCCTCTGTAAGTTTTCTTTTCTTTCTTTTCCTTGGATCATGAATAGTAGCTTAATTTTACAGCTTTAGACCAGCTTTGAGTACTTGTTTATATGACCCTTTCTGGATTCAGGATCTCCTCAGGTGATTTCTATGTTGGGGAACTCCTATCCTACAGCTGGTGGTCCTCTCACACAAAGCCATGCCCAAGCAGTGAACAATCTCGGCTCTATGGGAATGTTGAATGATATTAATTCCAATGACAGTTCGCCTTTTGACATAAATAATGATTTCCCCCAGTTGACTAGCCGTCCTAATTCAGCAGGAGGGCCTCAAGGGCAATTGGGTAATGAAAACATGGCTTTGCAATTTGACCGTTGGTAGCCAATATTAGCCAGTTTCATCTGTATTGAGTAAATATGCCATAAACATTTCAGGTTCACTGCGTAAACAAGGTCTTGGTGTTAGCCCTATTGTTCAACAAAACCAAGAATTCAGCATCCAAAATGAAGATTTTCCTGCTTTACCAGGATTTAAAGGTTCGTAGATTCTCATTCAACTCCATCTTTAATAAAACGATCTTTGTTTCTGTCACTTAATTTGGAGATAATGAGTCCCAGAATCCTTCATTCACTAACATTGATTTTGTTGAAAAATTCAATCAATATAAAAACTGATGTCGCCTTTCATAGCGACTGGCTTTGGATAAGATACTGTCTTCATTAAAATGAAAACAAAAAAGTGATATGGTGTTGAATTACAAATTTGGGTCAGGTGGTAATGCTGATTACAGCATGGATCTACACCAAAAGGAACAACTGCATGACAATTCCATGTCAATGATGCAATCTCAGCACTTCTCTGTGAGTTTTAGTGAAAGTTTGACCAATACCATAGTACTAATTGTTATGTACTTCCTCACGTACTTCAATTTTGGACTCAGCAGTTAGGGAGGTCTGCTGGATTCAACTTGGGGGGCAATTATTCATCGTATCGCTCACAGCAGCAACAGCAACATACTCCAGCTGTGAGTAGTAGTGGCGTCAATTTTTCATCTCTAAACAATCAAGACCTGATTCATGGCTCAGATATATTTCAATCTTCACGTTCATCCTACCACTCTCAGGTATGTTTGTTCTGTTGACATATATACTTTTTGGTCTTTGATGCCACAGAACTGATATTTTTGTCTGACCATATATTTATTTGTTGTTCAGAACAATGGACCTCCTGGGATGGGACTAAGACCTTTAAACTCACCAAACACTGTATCTGGAGTTGGATATGACTATCTTATCCAGCAGTATCAACAGCAGCAAAATCCATCGCAATTTCGGTTGCAACCAATGTCAGCTGTCAATCAGTCATTTAGGGATCAAGGCATAAAATCCATGCAGGCTACACAATCAACTCCTGATCCATTTGGATTACTTGGCTTGTTAAGTATTATTAGAATGAGGGACCCTGATTTGACCCCACTTGCACTTGGAATTGATTTAACGACTCTGGGATTGAACTTGAATTCTGCTGAAAATCTTCATAAGACATTTGGTTCCCCATGGTCTGAAGGGCCTGCTAAGGATGATCCAGAGTTTATGGTGCCACATTGTTATTATGCGAAGCAACCACCTGTTTTACATGTGAGCTGCCTTTTCTTTACGTTTTCCCTTCTGACCTGGCTCTCCTTTTTATCCCCTTCGGTGTTTTTTTTCCATTTTCCTGTCATTGTTATTTACCTCTTTAAACAACTGCAGCAAGGTTACTTTTCCAAGTTCTCCGTGGAAACACTGTTTTACATATTCTACAGGTACATTTTTTATAAATGTTTCTATTGTTACCTGAAGTTTTGTTGTTTGCTATTATCTTTTCCCCTTTGGTTGCTTCACTTTTCAAAATTTACCATTTTTTGATCTTCTTTCATTATTTTTTCAGCATGCCAAAAGATGAAGCTCAACTATATGCTGCCAATGAACTGTAAGCTAGCTACTACCCTGATGACTCGGTGTCAGTTTTGTTCTATATCTGCATAATTCCTTCCATTCCTCCACTTAATTGCATGCCCAATTTCGATTTTTTGGGATGTCTACTAGTTTGTTTCTTTTCCTTGTGAGGTTCTATTGTCATATAGGTCTGGTCTTTTTGATGGCAGTTACAACAGAGGCTGGTTTTACCACAAAGAGCATCGAGGGTGGTTCATTAGACTCCCCAACATGGAGCCTCTTGTGAAAACAAACACGTATGAGAGAGGGTCTTATCACTGTTTCGATCCAAACACATTTGAAATTCTGCGCAAGGTTTGCAGTATTTTATAGTTCTTTTGTTTTAACCTTTTCCCCTGTTCAGAATGTCAAGCATACTTCTTGATTTCTGACTTGCAATTGTGTGAATGATGCTGATGCAGGATAATTTTGTCGTCCATTACGAGATGTTGGAAAAGAGACCAGTTCTACCGCAACACTAACAATTTCTGTTGTTGTATGATGTAAAATGAAAGTCAATTTGAGCATTATTTTCTCTTGAATTTGCCAAAAGTTTTGGCAATCTTCTGATTGATTCTGTTCAAGTTGACAGCCATTTTCTAATTTTAGCAATACATCACCTTTTTGGCAATCTTCTGATTGATTCTGGTCACGTTGACTGCCATTTTCTAATTTTAGCAATACATCACCTTTCTGCATATGTAGCGCAATGTCCGTTGGATTCAGTATTGATTAGAGTGACATAAATGAGACCCGTTTTAACTCCCATACAAGATGCTTGATTCTTTTTTAAAGGAGTGCGATTGTTGAAAAATTTACACCATCAACACAAATAATATGCAAGGTAAATTTACACTATCAACACACAAATAATATGCAAGGTTTTAAAAATTGGACTCGATTGGCGACTGAACGGTTGGTTCAATCAGAAA
The DNA here is from genome assembly GCA_025629825.1 of Erythroxylum guanchezii. NCBI lineage: Eukaryota > Viridiplantae > Streptophyta > Magnoliopsida > Malpighiales > Erythroxylaceae > Erythroxylum > Erythroxylum guanchezii. The sequence continues at coordinate 9,676,163 of JAOTAX010000197.1, forward strand.
TTGTTTGAACTGACCAGTCGTATGATTCTATTTAATTTAATAACCTCTCATTATAAAAATTAGTCGATTTATCAAAGAATTGGTCTATTTTTCAGGGAATAAATCGTTCTGTTAATAGACATATATACCTAAAGGCTAAACTTCGGATTTCATTTTAGAAATCAAGCTCTCTCTTTGCCTCTTCACCGTATCTCATTGTCATCTATTTTTGGCCATCTTCGCTAGATCTCATCTTCATCTTCCATTTTTGGCCATCTATCATCTTCGTTAGATCTTATCTTTGCTAAATCTCTCTCAAAATGCCGTTGGAGCTTCAAACATCAGAGATAGATGTGGAAAGCCTCTGTCGGGCCTGCGATGCACACCAAGTTGCTCTTCTGCATTCGCAATTCTATTTTTAACTCCAAGCACGTGTTCTTTCTTCATATCGGACCACCATATGGGAAAATTCTTTATGCTTGCTTGAAAAGTCACCGAAGTTGCGATACATTGCCTCTTTCTGCCTCAAATAAAGGAAGAAAACAAGGACATGAGATTCTTTCCCAGGCTAGGACGTGCTGCTTAAATCACTCCTCTCTTTTTAGTCGAGTCATTCTGATCCCTATCTTATCTGACTTGCATGTGTTAAACATGGGAAAAAAGACATAGTATTGCTTCTCAAAGATAGAGTTATTAGCTAAGAAAGCAGTATATAGTGAAGTTTTCAGGGAAAGACGAGTGGAGTTTTCACAAGTAAACTACTTCTTTGCCCTTGCTGTGCTGTCTCCATTCTCGCGAGTAAGCTATGGATACAATTTCTGAAGAAAGAGTCATGGTGAAAAGTCTAAAGAAGAAGCGCAATCTGCCTGCTGCTTTATCTCTTTAAAACAAGGTATGAGAAAAGAATATCGTATGAGGAATGGGATCTGGATAGATGGAGGAGCAAAAAAATAGAGAGTTGATGAATGTTTGGAGTGAAACTCTAATTTTACTTGAAAAGAGAAAGTAAGAGAATATCTTTTTTCTATTATGTATCTCGTACCCAGCTTACAATGGGAATTTATAATACAATTGTGCTAGAAACTGGGAGGTAAATTAGGAAGAAACAGAGGAGAAGAATTCGCTCTAAACTAAGAAAGAAAAGATATACAATAGCTGTACAACTTTTATTCTAGGAAAGAAAGAGAGATTTGAGGTAGAGAAAAAATCTCAACACTCCCCCTCAAGTTGGTGCATGAATGGCATACATGCCCAACTTGTCAAGACATTTTAAGAATATTTGACTTGTAACTACCTTAGTTAAAACATCAGTCAATTGATCTTCATATCGAATCTTTGGTAACTCTAAAGCTTTATCTTCTAACTTCTCCTTGATGAAAAATCTATCCACTTCAATATGTTTTGTTCGGTCATGTTGGACTAGATTTTGAGCAATGTCACATGTAGCTCTATTATTGCAGTATAACTGGATTGCTCATTCAGTTGAATAACCCAATTCTTAAAGAAGGAGCTTCAACGACCAAGCTTCACAAAGTGCTAATGCCATACTCCTAAATTCAGCTTCTGCACTTGATCGAGCAACAACGTTTTGTATTTTACTTCTCCAAGTAACTAGATTACCTCCCACAAATGTGAAGTATCTTGAAGTCGATCTCCTATCATCTATTGCTCCTGCCCAATCAGCATCAGTATATACCATAATGTCTCGATAGTTTGCAGTTTTTGTGAACAATATTTGCTGGACCTCGCTTCCGGAGCCCAGCATTCAGAATCAAACATGGAAGCAGTACTTGCCCTCAACTATACTAAACCTATTTTGGGACCTTTAGGAAAACTTACTCTAGAGAACTCGGATTAAGATGTTATTTAGATGGTTCGAAAGAGGATTTCAAGATCTACAACTTTCATAAAGACCTTGAAGATAGATTCTATCATCTGAAGGGTCAAAAATGGAACAGAAAGTAGGTATAGACGAAGCCAAATGAAAAACAGACTAATGGAAAAAGACAGACGAATGGAGAAAATTGCTATTACTTTCTCTACAGATATTGGATTTGTGTGTTCTTTATATGGTTTGAAAGAGGACTTTAAGATCTACAATTATCATGAAGACCTTGAAGACAAATTCTATCTTTTGAGGGGTCAAAAATGGAACAAAAGATAGGTACAGACGAAGCCAAAGGAAAAAGCAGACTAATGGAAAAAGACAGACACATCGGCAAAATTACTATAACTTTCCCTACAGATATCAGATCAGGGTGTTCTTTATATTATTCGAAAGAGGACTTCAAGATCTACAACTTTCATGAAGACCTTGAAGACAGATTCTATCTTCTGAAGGATCAAAAATGGAACAGAAGATAGGTATAAACGAAGCCAAAGGAAAAAGCGGACTAATGGAAAAAGACAAATGCATCGGGAAAATTACTATAACTGTCCCTACAGATATCAGATCAAGGTGTTCTTTATACTATTCGAAAGAGGACTTCAAGATCTACAACTTTTATGAAGACCTTGAAGATAGATTCCATCATTTGGGGGGTCAAAAATGAAGCAGAAGACAGAAGATAGCAAAAGACAGACGACACGTCAACAAAACATAGACGACAAGTAAGCAAAACACAGAAGACACGTCAGCAAAACATAGACGACACGTAAACAAAACACAGAAGACACGTTAGCAAAACATAGACGACACGTAAGCAAAACATAGAAGACACGCCAGCAAAACATAGACGACACGTAAGCAAAACACAAAAGGCACCTCAGCAAAACATAGACGAAACGTAAGCAAAACACAGAAGACACGTCAGCAAAACATAGACGACAAGTAAGCAAAACACAGAAGACACGTCAGCAAAACATAAAAGAAGCAAAACGCAGAAGACACGTCACCAAAACATAGATGACACGTAAGCAAAACACAGAAGACATGTCAGCAAAACATAGAAGAAGCAAAACGCAGAAGACATGTCAACAAAATATAGACGACACGTGAGCAAAACACAGAAGACACGTCAGCAAAACATAGAAGAAGCAAAATGTAGAAGATATATCTTCCCTTATAAGGACCATAACTTTCAGCGTAGAAGTCCAAAAATTTCGTACTATATATTGTTGGAAAGCTAGAAGGATAAGCTACAACTTTCCAGAGACAACTTTAACAAATTTTGCCTCAATTGAGTCCATACTTGCCCCCGAAGTTGGTACACGATGTCTACACTTAGAAAACTTGGATTTTGAAATTAATAACTACAAAAGAAACATGCACATACACCTGTGGAACTTTTCAGTTCTAACTCTTTTACCAAATCAACCAAAACCTCATACATAACTTTAATTACATATTAACATTATAAACAAAAGCTTAACACAAGATACAACGTATATAAGATGCTCAATGTTTTAACATTCTATGAAGCTGTCCAAAAGTGATTGAACTAACTTAATTACAAATATTTCTAATATCTTGGAATTTCCGAAGCCTTGCAAGGATTGCTAACCTTCTTATTTTACACCTGAGGAGGGAATAGTGAGGTGAGCTACACAGCTCAGTGACTAACATATTTATAGTCATTGATAATTGACTACAAATTCATGCATATGCATATAGATATTTACTAATTCAAGCATTCTTCAATTAAGTTTAACACTCATAGTACATAACACTCAAATGCATCATTCATGACAAGTTTAAAGATGCAATACACAGAAATTGGCTCGAGGGTCTTATGGAGACAAAATGGAGAAACTGAAGTTTACCCCATGAATAGAATGAGTCCAAATTCGGAGCTCATATACTACAAGCGGGCAGCCGGGAGAAGGCTCTTGTCAACGTGCACGTGACAAACAGAATGATTCCACTCTCGCCCAAACAAAAGGCAGATATTCGTTTTCTCATATGCTCATACTTTTATGCTTTGTCTTCATATTTATTTGATGCAAAAGTCATGACCTCTTTTGAGGTAAAGCATAGCCATATTTCACCATACATTTTTCAACATTTACAACCAAATCAATTTCAACAAATCAATTTCAATATACACACATAGGCAAGAATTTGCCCAATTATACTACAACCATAAATATGTTACCCACCTAGTTAGCTTGCGAAAACTAAGTCAAGCTTGCCTTTCCCCTTACTCTTGGGTACGATTTCCTTGGTTTCCTACAACAACCATGGTTCTATTTAAAACAACATTCCAATCAAATTCATAACTTAAAAAGAAAATCATACAATTTCAACAAATACAAATTGAACTCAAATCTAACTTACCCATAACCCATCTAGGTTAGAAAACCTAAGACCTAGCTTAGAAACCCTAAAATCAATCGGGTTATCCTAATCTATCTTCTTCCAACACAAACTTTTTCATTCTCTACATTAACCTTTTTTTTCCTTTCTAACTCCTTCTTCCACAACACAACTCATTAAGTATATATACTAAGGACGAGTTGGGATGGACGACCACGCAATCCATTCCGCTCGTCCATTTAATCTGACGGTTAGAATGTTGTGACCACGCAATTCATCCTGTTCTTCCATTTGTCCTCTCAATCTGACGGCTTATATCTATTCATAGAATGTTGTGCCACGCATTCCATCCCGTTCGTCCATTTTATGTAGTCATTGAATGTTGTGCCTTTGTTAATCCATCCCGTTCGTCCATTTTATCTGGTCATTGAATGTTGTGCCTCAAAGCTTTCTCTATTACTCTCCCTAGAGTTTCACAATTACTCTGCCTCGAATAGTTCTGCAAAGTTTTCTCTCTCTTTCCTTAGCTTTCGACCGTTGCCTTCCTCTGCAAAGTTTTCTCTCTCAGCGTTGGACGTGCTCTGCTTCTCTTTCAGTTTTTTTTCTTGGTTGTCGTCGTCGTCGTCATCGTCATCGTTTGTTTCTCTGCAAGTCTAGTAAGTTTTCGTTTTTGCTTGATTTGTTTTCGTTTTTGGCTTTGTGTTTTTCCTTCGACTTTCATCCAGGTTTTATTGTGTGTATAGATGGCCTACGATTTTGTTCAACACAAATGGTTGGAGTTTCTCTTTCGGCTTTGGTAAGTTTTCGTTTTTGCTTTTGTTTCTCTGCAGCTGTGATAAGTTTTCCTTTTTCCTTTTTCCTTTATTTTTTGTCCTTTTTGTCTTTGTGTTGTTAAGTTCTCGTTTTTTCTTTTGTTTCTCTGCAGGTGTTGTAGTTTCTCTCCGGCAGGTGTTTCTCTTTCGGCTTTGGTAAGTTTTCGTTTTTTCTTTTGTGTTCTGTGCAGCTGTGATAAGTTTTCCTTTTTCCTTTATTTTTTGTCCTTTTTGTCTTTGTGTTGTTAAGTTCTGGGTTTTTTCTTTTGTTTTTCTACAGGTGTTGCAGTTTCTCTCCGGCAGGTGTTTCTCTTTCGACTTTGGTAAGTTTTCGTTTTTTCTTTTGTTTCGTTTTTGTCTTTGTGTTGTTAAGTTCTCGGTTTTTTCTTTTGTTTCTCTGCAGGTGTTGCATTTTCTCTCCAGCAGGTGTGGTATCGAGTTTCTCGTTCGGCTTTGGTAAGTTTTTGTCTTTTCTTTTGTTTCTTTGCAACTGTGATAAGTTTTCCTTTTTTTCTTTTTCCTTTATTTTTTGTCCTTTTTTGCTGTGTTGTTAAGTTCTCGTTTTTTGTTTTGTTTCTCTGCAGGTCTTGTAGTTTCTCTCCAGCAGGTGTGGTAAGTTCTCGTTTTCCTTTCTGGCTTTGCTTTTTTTCCTTCGAGTTTCATCCAGGTTTTATTGTGTGTACAGATGACCTGCAGTTTTGTTCAACACAGATGGCAGGAGTTTCTCTCCGGCTTTGTTTTGTTCAACATTTAGAGTTTCTCTTCGGCTTTCTTTTATTCAATGTTTGGAGTTTCTCTTTCGGCTTTGGTAAGTTTTCGTTTTTGCTTTTGTTTCTCTGCAACTGTGATAAGTTTTCCTTTTTTCATTTTTGTTCAACATTTGGAGTTTTTGTCCGGCTTTGTTAACTTCTCCTTTCCTACAGGTTTTATTTTGTGTACAGAT
>JAOTAX010000197.1:9686344-9698557 GCA_025629825.1 Erythroxylum guanchezii
ATAATAATAATAATAATAATAATAATAATAATAATAATAATAATAATAATAATAATAATAATAATAATAACAACAAAAACAACAACAACAACAACAACAACAACAATAACAACAACAACAACAACAACAAGAAAAAGAAGAAGTGGTTGATTGTGATTATGATTGTGATTGAAAGGCATCCAATAATTGTAACAAAACACTCGAAAAGTGGCAAATGGTATATGGGAAACTGGTAAAGCCACACTCTTAACTGGTGACGGAGGCGAGGAGCTCCTCAAATGCAAAAATTTTTCTTAAAAACTAGAGCTGAAAAGTCAAGTCACAAGACATAACAACTAGTCAACAACTAACAACTAGAGAGATAGAGATTGAACAATAAGATAAAATCTAGGAACAAGATCTTTTAATGAATATAAAAAAAATCCCAGTGACAGCCCTGCCAAAATCGCATATCAACCTCAGGGGCTATTCCTCTCTTGTGAACACTCCGGGGTTTAGACTCAAGTGGACTTACAATATTTATTCCTATCAATCTAAAAATGGATACACAAAAAAGAGATAGAAGAAGAAGAAGAATTGAAGCGAAAAAATAGCTTCATACATGAAGCAGCAACTAGGAAGGTACACACTGTAAGTATAAAGTATGATAATGTTAGTATGTCAAATAATAGAGAAGAAAAGAAACTTGTTTGGTTTCTTAGAAAGTGAGAGGAATTGATCCAAAAAATAAATTGAGTGGAGTTAATGAAGCAAAAGAGTGTGTATGAGATGTTGTCTAGACAATGAAGAACAACCCAAAAAGTAAAAATATGAGACTAAAAACCTAATTTCTAAAACTATGAAAAATTATGTTCTTCATTACAAAGTTGAAAACTTTAGCACTTCTGAAATGGAGAGCTTAGGTGCACAATAGATGCTGGTCGTTCTATAAGGGAGTGAAATCAACAAGCACAAAACGAGCTTTTCAAGAAGAGACACGCTTTAAGGAATTCACATAGAGATCAAACATTTCGTACAAAAAAATAGAGATAGACTCAAAAGTTAGAAGCATTGATTAAAACGTAGGTTACAAAAAAATGAAGCAATAGATTGTGACAAATCTACCATTACCAGAGCTTTTACAAAAGCATAACCTGATACGGGCAATGGAAGAGAGATAAAGGTGAGCTTGTTCCTTGCAACTTTGACACTTCACTTCATAACCTGCAAAAATAAATGAAGAAAACAACAATCTAAAATATTAATTATTACAAACTGCTTAGGCTAAAGATACACTAATTAAGACTTCAAAGAGCCTGAACTCTTTGACATCTTGATGTTGGACAACGAGGAGGGAGATCTCTGGTCAAAGCCTTAAGCAAAAAAAATGATTTAGCTCATTATATATAAAAACTAACAAGACGAGAGTATAGGCATGGTCACTGATGACAATAAAAAATGATATGGACACAAATTAGAGAGTGATGTTGTATGGATAATGAAGGAGACAACTTGCAGGAAGTGCTCACTAGCTGCACATTTCACCCCCTAACTTTTATCTTATGAAAAAGTAAAGAAACTCACGCAATTGATAACCAGTCATATAATCCTAACCAGGAGAAAAGCAGAAGGCTCTTTTACTAAATGCAAACATAAGTTTTTCATAAAAATGTAAGAGATTTCAGTGAAAACTTAAAGAAAGGCAAACCTCATCATCAGATATAGGTGGACACGGAGAGCAAAAGAAAGAAAAAGGCAGATACCTTAGGCACTTAGAAACCAAAAGAGATCATGGGGTATAAAGATGGAGAAGAAGAGGAGAGACCCAGAAGAGAAAGAGAGAAAAAGATTTAACTTCGATGATTCCTTTAGAACCCTAGCGACTCACACATACACAAAGTCACCATGAAGTACAATCTTAGGGTTTCATCTTCTCACTGCAAGAATCGGAAGGCCCACTTCATAACCTCTTCTTCTATCTGCTATATCCTCATGAGCGCTCCAGTCTTCGCCGACCTCCACTAGAAGCACAACGTCTGATCCATAGTCGTCTGCAACTTTCCTGGAGTATTTTATAGAAAAGCCTCCACTAAACAGTATAACATCATTTCCAACCATCTCCAGAATCTCAGAATCTTTGAAGAAATCTTAACTTTAAGAAGATTATAAGCTGTTGGTATTAGAAATGAGGGAGAATACAAGAAGAAATGAAAGAGAAAGCTTAAAAGATAATCAAACACATGTTTACCAACTTATAACAAAATGTACAACAACAAATAACAACACATGTATAGCATTCATTTGTAGAGTTCCAAACTTGGAAATATTGTACCTGTCAAAAGCTCAGATCTACAAGATACTTATCAAAATCGACCTGCACCCAACCAAGCTAAAATAGAGATAACAACAAACAGATCCCCAGTTTAACCCAGAAATAGGTTTCCATAAAAGCAACTTTAAGCTCCTCAAAAGCAACCAAAAACCAACATTTTCTAAACAAAAGGACTTAACGAGTGAGATTTATGTTAAAGAAACTAGCATTACTACAACTGAACAAGTATATACACCCAACATATTCAAAAAAAAAATAATAAGAAGTTTTTATGGCTTCATGAAGGGGGTAAAAACGCAAACTTTGCTGTCAAAATCCAAACTTTGGAACTAAAATCTCATAAACGAAAGAAACAAATGATGACAACCCTTGCAGAAAAACATGAAAGGAACCAAATGTAAGACACAGATCATTTCAGAATCATTATGAACTATTTTTATGATAAGAATAAAAGTATCAATAAAACAAAAATAAAATAATTATTAAAGAAGTTAATATAAAAGATCGTAATATGTCATTTTAATTTGACAAGAATCAATATCTTAATAATATTTTGATAATAACTTGATATGCTAATAATATCTTTTATCTCTTATTCTTGATTTTTGATTCCAACTTATACCTACACTCCCCTCATGAATAAAAGTCCAACATTGTCTAGGATTCATTCCAGTTTTGTCATTCCCTATTTTATCTATTACTAACAACCAAATAACTAAAAGTTAGGTAATAAAGGTTGCGTTCTCATTCCCATCTCTTTATTATTCGTTATCAAACAAGGCCTTAATGCAAAAATAAAGTTCTACAACCATGTTGTATGATAAGTAGCATCATAACGCGCCATATACTCTACCACTATGGTCAGGAGTTACAAGTATTTGTTTGATACTTTTTCACAAAAAACTCCTACCATCATAAAAGATGTATTTAGAGGCAGATTCTTATCATCCACACAACTTGTATAATATGATTCATTAAAATTAACCAGTTTAAGAGTATCTATATATTGATATGTCAACTTAAGATCCTTGGTACCTTGAAAATACTTTAAGACTTTCTTAGACGATTTCTAATAACTTTGACTAGGATCACTCATATTTACTAAGCATACTAACTATTAAGGCAATATCAGGATTTGTGTACTTGAGTAAGTATCATATTTATAAGCATAAGATATTACACTTATTTGTTTTTTTAACATCATTATGAGATTATTGAGCCTAAAAGAACTTATGACCCTTCATAACTAGACTTTTTACATGAGAATTTTGTTGTACTTTGAGAGAATGAGAATACCATTGCCTTATCACAAAGAATTTGTATACCTAAAATATATAATACTTCACCAAGATCCTTTATATCAAAATGGTCAAACAATAATTTTTTGACTTAATTAGTTGATCAATATCATTTTCAACAAGTAAGATATCATAAACTTATAAAACCAAAAATATACACTTACTCCTATTAAACTTCTTATATATACATTGATCAATAATATTTTTCTTGAAGTTATTAGTATTGTGATAATTTCATAAAATTTAAGAACCACGACCTTGGAACTTATTTCAACCTATATATTGAATTCAAAATTACAAACCAAATTTTAGTTCTCAATTACCTTAAAACCAATAGGTTAAACTAAGTAAACATTGTCATTTAGGAATCAATTTTAAAAAAGTTGTTTTTACATCCATTTAATGAAACTCTAGATCAAAATAAGTCACATTTTTCATAATAATTTGTAAAAAGACTTTAGTGGAAATAGGAGAGAAGATCTATTTATACTCAAAACCTTCTCGTTGGTTATAATTTTTAACTACTAGCCTTACTTTATACCTCTCCATTTGACTTTTAGCCTTACATTTGATCTTGAATACCCATTTACATTCACTAAACTTATAGCCTTTTAGTAACTCTTACAAGCTTTATAGTAAATTTTATGAAATAAAGTTTATCTCATCATTCATAATATCCATTTAAAATTTGATTGAGGACTAGAAATAACTTTCTTGTAGGTTGTTAGATTTAAGGTGTTACTAATGTCATAATCATACTTTAAGTATTCAATTTAGTCGTAAAAAATTACAGATCTATAGAGCATTTTTAATCTCCTTAAATATACATCTTCTTTGACTACATTTGGAGCTTCTTATGTTACCTACTCAACAAGTTCTTCTTGAATGGCTATTGGAGAGAAAGTGAATTTGCATATGGACAATGATAAGTGTTTTATAAACATAAATTTTTCAAAGCCCTTAGCTTATATCAATATCATCTTTGAAGTCGATAGTTTGTCTGATTTAATAACTATGATATTATATGATGGATAGTAGAGCTTCAAACCCCTTGATCCCTTACAATAATTAATCAAGTAGTCGTTAACAATCTTAGGATTTTGTTTTTTGGATTGCAGATTTTAGGGTCTCACTTCTACTTTACAACCTTACACATGATAGTGATACAAAGTTAGTTTTTTTTTATGACCACAACTTATAAGGAGTTCTGGAAACAAGCTTTGTGGGCACTTGATCCAAAATATAAGCTATAATTCTTATAGTATTATAAAAACTCTGAATTTCTCCTAATTGAGGGCATGTATGCAACTTCATATTAACTCTAAAAAGTATCATGTGCCAAGTTGTAATTTAATTATCCCAAATAATTCACATTGTTCTAATATTATCTCCCATATATCCAAGCTACTTCACATTAATTGACTCCTTTATGTTTGTCAACTCCTGCAAGGAATTGGTGACATGAGTTGTAGCAATAATGTCTAAAAACCAAGTATTAGAAGGTATATTAACAATATTGGATTATAAGCAAACCTTCACCAAAAGATTATCTTTCATTTCTAGTTTAGCTTTAAACTTTTCTTATGCCTAAACTTCTAATAGAAATTACATTTTTATTTGAAGCCCTTATTTTTGGAGCATTGAACGCTAAAGCCACACCTTGCTCATTCCTTTTATTGCCCATATTCTATTTTTTGAAAGGCTTAATATCATTGATTTTCTTTAGTACAAGCTTATTTTTTTTAATCATTATAGATTCGATTTGTAACTATTCCCTACTTCTTCCCTTTCCTCTCTTTATGTAATCCTCCTTATTGGTAAGAATGGTGGTCATCTCCTCTATAGTCTCTTACTCTTTAGATCATTATAATTAGTTCTAATAGAGTCAAATTGAGATGGAAGAGTGTTAGAGAAGTGCTCTAAAGGCAATCACTTTTAGCACTTATTGTACAAATCAATTTATGATTAATAAAGATATTTTTCATTATTTCGATGTTCATACATTTATGGATTTGATGTTGATCTTAAATTGATTTAATGAAGTCCGTGATACAAAACATAGCATGGAGGAAATCATGATGAGATCATGAGAATGAAATTCCTATTATGTGTAATTATGTTAGTATCTAAACTTTCCATAGTCATAGGATTAATGAGATGAGATATCATTAATCCAGATAGACTAGCACATGTTATACTCCTTGATTGGATCAAGCAGTAGATCTCATAAGCTATAGACATAACTTGTTTAGAGTTAACATGTAGATGCTTACTAAAGGTAGTTAAGTACATTTGATTGACCTACTATGAGACAATCATATGGATATTCTATTCCAGTGTCAATGATAGTGTCATCATAACAATAGTTCAAGTATCCTTTAACTTGAGGTGTTCAAGGATATCTCGGATACTGATATTGTGTTTTGAATCCATTCATCGGTGCCTTTCAGGGGCTACTCATAGGGTGGTGATTGGGTATAACTTGAGGTATTCGGAGGTAATTGAGTAGCCAATAAAGGATTCATCACGTCTGATAGAAGGAGATGATACCCACGATTTCTTGTCGGGGTCATTACTTAGGAGTCTCTGGCTAGAGCAGATATATGTTATGAAGAGAATCTTCAATGATATATAGAGTAATAAGATCCTCAGGACAAGATCCAATATTACTTAGACTAGATGTGACGTAGTTCGTCTAGTGGGAGTTGACACTTTGATCATACTCTGAACCAAATGGGGGTATAGATGGTGAAAGGACGAATTGCATGGCAACATTGCGTATAGAAGGGTTCGTAGTCAAACCATTGACTTTTCGGCCAATTGGGAGTCATGACGTGTTGTTAGATACCGCTCTTGACTTACTTGAGTTAAGTGTTAATTCAAGTAGCCAACATAACCGGAAACCTAATGGGTCACACACATAGGAGATCTGAAGGATGAGTAAAATGGTCTTAAATGGTGATTCAAGATATGAGAGAGTGTTTCGGGATTGTATTGCGATGTGATCGTGGTAGAAAATGTTACATGGAATGGATTAAAAACAAGTGTTGTTGGCTACTAATTTGCCCATTAACTTCCCAAACTTCCATTAATGCATGCTATTCATGGTTATTAACTTCCTATAACTTCCATTAATGCATGTTGTTCATGACCATTAACTTCCCATAACTGTCCGTTAGTGATGGGGGTTATGGAAGGTCAAACGGTGTAAAAAATAGAGATGATTTTCGTGCATCTTGTGTGAGACACAAGTGAGAAAGAAAGGTTCTTTCTTACACACACACTCTTTTTCTCTCTAACTCTCACAAGAATTCTTGTTTTTGCTAGCACAAAAAAACAAAGAATTCTAGCCATCTCATAGTGAGGTTTCATCCTTCTATCTCCATGTGGACTTTAATTAGAGACGGTCTACATTGATCATTGTGATTTATGACAACCCAACTCGGAGAAAATTAAAGAACGAAGGAGATCATTGGAAAGGTATGTAAACATCTTAAATTTCATGCTTTTGTTTTTAATATCTATATGCATGAGTAGATCTGGATTTGAGGTTCCGTTTTATTTTTTGCTGTGTATATTTGATATATATTATGTATGAGATGCATAATCAAAGCCTTACAATAGTATTAGAGCCATCTTGTGCCTTGTTAGATATAGTATATATGATATGTGAAAACTGTTTTCATGGTTGTGACAACTTAGGGTCCTGTAATGTTTTGTTCTAAATTAATTATAAAAAAATAGTTTTCACAATTTTCTTTTACCAATATGTTCATAAGATGTACGTGAATGATTCAATGTGATTGAAAATATTTTTAATGTGATTAAAATATTTAATTTTGAATTTACAAGAACATGCATCAAATCTGTCTTTCTGCTGGGCATGTGATATCTATTGGCTAAACTAATGAGGTTACACATGATTTTCGTGGAATTTGATTCTGTAAAAATTATGTGAACATATTTGGGATGTTTTTATGTGTCTTTAATTTTTGTAGAATTATTAAAAATGTTTTAATACTTTATCAAAGAATTTTCATATCTAGACTGTTTTTCAGAAATTATAGGATCTGTTTTGTTTGATGTTTTTGTATGTTTGTATTTCGGTTCCAGAACCTTAAAAATATTTTTACGTGATAAAAATGTGTTAATTTGATGTTTGATGCATACCTAAATGATTTTGCTCAAAATTTGGTTTCCAGAAAAATTTTAGAAGTCATATTTGTCATTTTTGGTGTCTTATTGGTGTTTCGGTGTTCATAATAATTTTTGAGTGATTCCTAAATTATTTTGATCATCATGAAACGACCTAGAGGTGCTTGCAATGATGATTTGATGTTCTATAAATTTTGGGAAATTATTGAATTAATTTTGAATTAATTTTTGTAGACCAATAGATTTTCTAGTAAAATTAGAAAAATTGGCATTGTGACAAATTGAAGTTGTTTAATTTTGGGCATCAAATAGTTATTTTAAGGTAAATTGATTATGAATTAATTTCTGGAATTAGGAATTCATGTTAATTAGATTAATATTAATTCCAAATGAAATAACATACAATAGTAATTTTAGTCAAGTTAGTAAAAAGAATATAGTAAATCTAAGTGTTGGATTGAGCTTAGATCCAAATGTTGGATTGAGCCTTTCATATTAGGATCCATAAGAAATCATAACCAAAACAATGTGTCTACATATATGCATTAGAGAATGCATGGTTAGGAGAATGTGTGAGCTTGCATGATGGATGGTTATGGGCTTTTGCAAAATTTGATAGGGTAGTCTATATCATGTCATATAGTTATAATAACTCTATATATATGTGTGAGTTATACTTTAGTCCTTTATTAGCAAGTCTTGACGTGTTTCTTCCTCTATAATTTTTCTTAACTTAAATGAAATCCAGATACTTGAGAAAGTAGGAATTTCAAAGAACTTTTTGACTTCTTTAAAATAAAAACTTCAATTACAAAATTATTTAAAATTTTTATGATAAAAAGTGTTACAAAAGATTTTAGAGTTTATCAATTTGACTCAAATTAAAATTTAAAATGCATAATAAAAATATATATTAATAAGAATAAGTCAAATGTAACTTGTATAAACAAATACGATAGTTATGATAGTCCTTGATCTTAGGTATCTCTAGCAGGATAGTCTATATCCAATACTTGTATTCTGTGTATATATATCTGTAAGTCACAACGTAATACATACGATTCAGTGATCCTCTTTATGGTATCAGAGCTGTAGCCTAACAACAAATCAATCATTTTTTTTCCATTCATAATTGTCCGTTGTTTTGTGCTTAGTTAGCACCCACATTTGTTTTTGTATTCCCGATCCTGATGGCCCTTGATAATGCATCTTCTACGGCAACTACCATTGCAGATGCAACATTGCCACCAAATCTCGTTGTCTTCACCACAGGTTTCGCCTCTGGCTCAAAACTGACAGGTGCAAACTATCCAGCTTGGAGAGTTCAGGTGAATGCTCTTCTCATTGGATACAATGTAAAAGGCTGTGTGGATGGTTCCATTCCACGTCCAGCACATGACAGCCCCGATCTTCCTCTGTGGATTCGACAGGACCAGTTTGTCCTTCATGCCCTCATGACTACTGTTGCGGAAACAAATGCAACACTACTTGCTTCGGTCTCTTCATCCAAGGAGGCTTGGGATCTCCTTGAAAAAACCTTTGCCGGCAAATCTCGTTCGAGACTCATGTCTCTCAAGGAAAAACTGATTTCCATTAGGAAAGGTAATGTTTATATGTCTAACTATTTGAAGGAAATAAAAGGTATTGCGGATGAAATTGCACTTGTGAGCACATCTATTGATGACACCGATCTCGTCATTCATACTCTCAATGGTCTCTCCGTCGACTTTAAGGAGGTTAGCGCTGCTATATGTGCTCGAGAGACACCGATTGACTTTACTGAGCTTCATGAGAAACTGCTAGACTTTGAACGATTTCTTGCAAGGCAGGCCACGCTTGATGATGCTATTCCCACCCCTACCGCTCATGTTGTTACCCGCCACCGTTCGAACCAGCCTGCTCGTTCTTCTCGCTATTCTCAACTCAAGTCGTCGGCTCCCAGGCAAGCGTCAACGCCTCACTATGTCTCCTATTCATCACGAGGGCAGAGATCTCACGTCTGCCAGTACTGTGATAGGCCTGGCCACACTGCAAAGACTTGCTGGGATCTCTATGGCCGACCTGCACGACACCACACTTCTAACCGGCCAGGTGCGCATACTGTACAGGCTTCCGGCACCTCTCCAGCTTCCTCTACGACTGGTACTCCAGGACAGTGGATCCTTGACTCGGACGCCACTCACCATGTGACCCACGATCTTCAGAACTTGTCTCTGCACTTCCCATATGGAGGCCGTGATTATTTACAAGACGGTGATGGATATGCACTTCCAATTGCCAACACCGGTAGTTTCTCTCTGGCAACCAACTCTAAACCGCTTGTTTTTGTGAACACTTTACATGTGCCTACCATTAATAAAAATTTAATTTCCGTTAAACGTTTATGCACCAATAATCACATCTCCATTGAATTTTTCCCAACTAATTTCAGGTGAAGGATCTCCGGACGCGGGCGGTGCTGCTCACAGGTTCATGCCACAATGATCTTTACGACCTCAGTTTTTCGTCGACCAAACCAACTATTTTTCATGCCAGAGTTCCCAGTTCACCAGTCCTACATCATATCTTGGGTCATCCTTCGAATAAAACCTTCACTCATTTACAGTTGCGTCATCAGTTAGCTTCAAATTCAATAGTTTTACGTTCATATACGTCTTGTCAGTGTGCCAAAAGTCACCGTCTTCCTTTTTCAAACCTTTCTTTGCAAAGTAATAAACCGTTGGAAATAATACTTTCTGATGTCTGGGGCCCTACTCCACCTTCTTTTGAGGGTTTCCGCTATTATGTTCTCTTTGTTGATCATTTTTCCAAATACATATGGCTTTATCCATTGAAAAATAAATCAGATGTTTTCTCTACATTTTTCGCTTTTAAAACTATTATCGAAATTTTTTTTGAAACACCTATTAAGACCTTGTATACTGATAATGGCGGAGAATTTCTTAAACTCAAACTGTTTCTTGTTCAAAATGGTATTACTCACTTCACAACGCCGCCACACACTCCGGAGTTAAATGACATGTCTGAACGCCGTCATCGACACATCCTTGAGACTACCAGGGCTCTACTCCATCACAATAACTTACCCTCCAACTTTTGGTCCTTTGCGACTCACACTACTGTCTACCTTATCAATCGCTTACCAACTCCCACTTTGGCCATGAACACTCCTTTTGAAACTCTTTTTCGTCAAAAACCAAATTATAAGTTTCTACACTCTTTCGGTTGTCTTTGCTTTCCATGGCTACGTCCCTATACATCTGATAAACTACAACCTCGTTCAATACCATGTATCTTTGTTGGCTACTCCTCTACCCAGTTTGGGTACCTATGTCTTGACCTGAAAGCAAACAAAATCTACGTCTCCCGACATGTTGTTTTTGTTGAGGATCAATTTCCTTATGCGTCATTATGTCCATCTCCTACTTCGTCACCTTCCTTCCCTAGTCAAACCCAGGTTCACCCTATTTCCCATCAACTCCTACCTGTTGATCATATCCTGCACCGATCGCGCCAGCTGACTCCTCTCCTTCTTCAACCCATACAAAAATCCAACCAGTACCTGATGGTGATATCCAGACCCCATCCCCCTTGCCTACTTCACCACCCCAACCTGACCCCCACGCAACACACATCTAATGATTACCCGACCCAAAAATAATATAGTCAAACCTAAAACCTTTTCTATCACCAAACATCCTTTACCAGTCACTGATGAACCTCGCACTATCACCCAGGCTCTTAACATACCTCATTGGCGCACATCGGTTTTTTCTGAGTATGATGCTTTAATGCGAAATGGCACTTGGTCCCTTGTTCCAGCTGACGAAGCCACAAACGTTATTGGTTGTATGTGGATTTTTCGTACGAAGAGAAATCCTGATGGCTCAATCTCTCGCTATAAATCACGTCTAGTAGCAAAAGGGTACAGTCAGTGTCATGGGATTGACTACAATGATACTTTTTCTCCAGTTGCAAGACATCAAACGATCAAAGTGATCTTAGCTCTGGCACTTGCCAATTCTTGGGCCTTACATCAGATGGATGTTAATAATGCCTTCCTACAGGGACATCTTACCGAAACTGTATTCATGCAGCAAACACCGGGTTTTATTCATCCAGATTATCCAAAGCATGTTTGTACGCTCCGTAAGGCTATCTATGGTTTGAAACAAGCTCCTCGGGCGTGGTATAAGGAGTTACGCACCTATCTTCTTCGGTATGGCTTTGTAAGTTGTCACTGCGATTCCTCGCTTTTTATCTATCGTTCCAAAGAAGTGGTCATGTATTTTCTGGTTTACGTCGATGACTTGCTACTAACTAGGAACTCGACCAAGGCTCTTCACAATTTTATTGCAGATATTTCCAATACCTTCTCTCTGAAAAATATGGGTACTCCTTATTTTTTGGGTGTTGAACTCATACCAAATGCCAATGGTTTATTCCTAT